>CM057099.1:18290114-18705114 GCA_029959045.1 Taenioides sp. WSHXM2023
GCATTAAAAATAAATTTGGTTGTAAAGTTAGTAGCTTTCTTGGCAGTCAACATTTCAAATCAACAAGCCTGAGTATTTCTCCATAAGAAATAGTGTGGACAGTGCAATACTTTTGAGTCTACAGTAAGCGTACTAGTATCTACTTTGTACATACAGTGCTGGTGTTGCAACCACTAAAGCTTCATAGTAGGTCCCTTTGGCATCAGTTATGAAATCTGGTCAATGTCCATTTAAAACCAGACTTTAGCTTTGGTTCGAGCTGCAAAGAAACAATGTCCATTTTTTTTCTTTTCTTTTTTTTATGGGAGTAGACGAGAGCTTGTCGATAGCTGGGGCATTCTGGCATATGCATTGGAGTCATACATCTCCAGTGATCCATGTATGCTGGTTGGAGCCCATGAAATCGGTGTGGTTGGGCTGCTAGCGTCCAATTCGGTTTTGACTCCTTCACTGAGAGGACTTGAATTGGCTGAAGGCTGGCTCTGGTTTCTAACGCTGGGCAGCAGCAGCGGGCTAAACCTGGGGTCTATTGTTGAGCTGTGAGGAGGGTACGGGTGGAGCATGGGGTGATGGTGAGGGTGACGAGGGTGCATGGTGTGGCTATGGGAATGGGTATGGTAGACATCGTGGACATTGGGATAGGATGGACTGGTTTGGGGGTTGAGGTTGTACGACCAAGAGTCAGCAAGGGTGGTGGGTGGAGGAGCTGGAGGAGGAGGGAGACTGTTTTGTGAGAAGACGTGCCCAGTCCAGATGGGGCTTTCTGGGGGGAAGGAGACTGGGGGGCTGGAGGAAAATTCTGGATGTACTGGGACACTGGGCTGGGAGGAGCAAGTGGTGGTCCAACTGGAGTGACTTGGGGACTCGAGAGGCGAAGAGCCATCTAGAAAAACAGGAGAGGTTGAATTAGCGAATATGTTGGCTACTACTACTTCTTTTTCATCCATGTGTTCAGAATAAAGCACTATTAGGTAATATACAATGCAAATGCAGTTTTTAATTTAATAGTCCCTCCTGATGTAATCCTATACATTTATCCAGGCTTGGGATTAAAACTGGCAAGTAACCCCCATTAGATATAGCCAACTACAACATATGCTATTACAATCAACAATTCCTTTGAAGATACTAGTACTTGAGACAGTCAGACATATTAGAATTCAAGCAGATTTAAGGAGTACACTTGGTGGTCACTAAGGGCATCTAGTATAATGTCAATTGGATAGGAGGTAGCTAGAAAGTAGAATGTGTAATGTAAGAAAGATGAAATGAGTATTAGCAGTCTAGATGAGTAGTCAACCTTTCCATGCTCCTGAAGAGGTTGGTCGTGTAACTCGAAGTGGCTTGGTCTCAGCGCTGAAGCTACTGGCCTGGCTCAGAGCTCTCGAGAAGTGTTCATCCACTACATCCCCGATTTCTCCTCTGAAATAAGTGAACAAAACGCAGCGGGCGCTCAGGTACTCCGCCTCTGCTGGCTGGTTACTGTCCTTCAGATCAGTTTCCGAGGGAGATCTGTGGAGAGGGCCTGATCCTGAAGCCTGGCGGTGGAGGCTGTGTGGCAGCATGGTTCTAGATCCAGTAGACTGCTGTTCCATACACTCCTGCATCTTGTTGTATACACTTAGCTTCCTCTGCAAAGACAGAACACAATTTTAACATTATAACTCAAGCCAAGCTCATTTGATTGGAGGAAAATATGAATTGTCCTGGCATCTTTGAGAAAAAATATTTGTAATGTAAGATGGCTCAGAGTCTATGGGCATCTCTGCTTGGAATTCTGTATGAGCAAACTGAGAAAACTAATGGTTTTCTTTCATTAAAATCTAACACAAGATAACCATTTGTTTGATATAGTGTGTGTTCACGTTTGTAAGCTATACCCTATTCACCATTCCATTGTAACACCAATTAGTTGTAGTCACTGAGATAAAGTTTACTGCTTTTAATTAAGCTTTTTCCTATGTTATCTTGAGTTCATCAGTTCTCCTAATGAATATGTATTAGTTTTTCCCATGCCACATTCCTATCCCTTGTAGCGCTCTCTCTGCACATTCCTAGGTGACGGGCGGGCTGTCATTACATCACCGTTTGACTGCACGATTAATAGTTGTGTGTCATTACGCCTGACCTGAGGCCAATACAAGACTTCAGACTGGAATCTAAACACTGAGAACTTAAGTGATTGGGGGTGTGTATTCAAATACCAAAGTCAGCCAATACTGGAAAATGCTATGACTAATGGTTAATATGTAAGAGGTTGGGAATAACACTCAAATCAAGCACAATTTTGGCATATTATTTATCTTAGCTGTTTGGAGGAGTTGGCTAAGCTGTTTAAGGAATAACAAATGACGTCTATATATGTATTGATTTGTATGTTTTAAATGTTTTATGATAAAGTCCTCTCAGACCACGTCCTAAGCTACTATAAATGGAAGAAAAAGCCTGCCAGCTTTAACTGTTACTCGAATAAGTTTATCTTGATGAACTGCCAGAAGATTTGGTGCTAGTATCAAAAACGCTAAAATTAATTGCAATAACATAGTTTCAATATGTAATTCAAAGTGGTTGCCCATACTTTCATTAAAGGGGAAAGCAAAAGAAACGTAAAGAAAGCTAGAAAAGTTAGTGCGTCTCACCTGTTGCTGCTGGTGGTTGTAGTACGTCGCCTTGTACGCAGCGGCTGGGAGGTAGTGCGCTCCATAGCTTTGGTGGTACATCACATCCAGGCAGCTCATAGCGGAGAGCGAGAGAGATAGACGAGGAAAACGCGCGCAACACGAGCGAGGGTGACTTTCCCCGAGACTTCACACGGGCTGTGGGCTCCGGGCCGCCGCTGCCTCCATATATGCCCAAACACATACAAAGGCCATGTCGGGCAGTTTGCATAGAGACAAAGCGCCTCCAGCTGTGCGCTCTTCTACGCACCACCCCGGGCCTCAGAATGGGCCAGAGCGCAACGGTGTACCCGAAAAAAAATCTACAGGGACAAGTTTTGAGACTGACTCTGATTGGATAAGAATTGTTTCACTGTGCTTTAAGGGGAGTTATATTTAGAAAAGAGACGCGGACTGTTATGCACGCCCACGAGGGAAGGGCCTGCAATCTGGTACAGTTTAGGCACAAATTCCACGTGCCAAAAGGATTTACAAGCCTACAGCTTTTTTTTTTTTTTTTTTTTTTTTTAACCTGATCTATCCATAAAGACCATGATTGTGTTGAGGAAATAAGAAAAACAAAAGCAACCTCGTATTCGGATCCAGCACTGAAGACTTAGCCATAAGTGAAAGTGCGACAGGTGCGCATATGCGCACAAGTGTTCATGATCTTATTGGCTTAACACAAAGACTGATATAGTCATTACACGGAGATTGTTATTTGATTGCTCAAAATCTCGCGAGTAATTCACACACCATCAAATCATATTTACATTCTTGTCTATTACGCCTGTCATGATTTTCCTGATTGAATCTGTTGCTGAGTTGAGCTTTTTGCTGCCACCTGTTGGCGACTATAATAAAGCACAAAGGCTTATAGATAATTCTTGAAAACTATTTGTTATCCGAACTAGTATCAGAGTGTTTATTTATGGATTGCCAAATAGCATTTGAACAAAGCCTCAAATAAAAGACAGATTTCCACAACGCAAACATATTCACCTAAAGTTAATTGCATCATGTTACAGTATATGGGAAGCATAGAAATAGGGCATATGGTAACTTCTGTCTTCAACCAAACTTGTATAGAATGGTGTTTAAATAAAGTTTGTCTCTCCATATATCACTTAAGTGTTGTGTCCTGCATTTGTTATGACAGGTGCCTTGGCACTTTGACAGCGTCAGCAGTTGTTCAGGTGAGTGATGAAGATGGCACCATCCCCATCTAGTGTCCTGTCTAAGCACATGACAGCCTCCAAACTTACTTCAGCGCAGAAGCAAAAGTGGGCCAGTGGAACACTCACAAATGCCCTGAGACAAACAGGATGTACAGCAACACGGTTTTATGGAGTTTTCAAACACACATAACATGAGAGAGAGTGGCAGTGACTGGACCTGCAGGCTTCACACATCTGGAGCAGTCTGTGTCTCCCTCCTCTGTGTCTTAATGAGGCAAAGGCCATAATTAGTCAACGTTTGACCAAATTAGAGATGAGAGAAAGAGATGGGATGTGAGAACTGCTCACATTTCTAGCAGGGAAATTCCTCAAAGAATGAAAGATCTAAACCATTTTAAAATGCTCCAGTGCTACAAATGTAGGTCACAAAATATGTCCAAATGCCAGTGGTGTAGGGGGTAGTAAAATGTGCACACTTTACTACATTACAACTACACCGTATTAACCTTAAGAAAGCATGCCTTTCTTCATGATAATTAAGATGTAACATTTTAGGAAGCCTTTTAAATTACTAAAATTGCCTTTAAATCTATAAATGTAATATCCCAGGTAAAATGATCTACTTTTGAATGACAAAAATACCAGGTTCTTAAACATGTTTAATTTCCACTCATGTTGTTTTTACTAATTAAACTGGTAATTTGAGCCTGCGCAGCATGTTTTGGAGACAGGTGTGTAGATAATGTGGCTTCACATTAAGCAATGTGCAGCATCAGGAGCTCAGGGAGGTCTGTGTTCAGTCTACAGCCTCACAGGAGCTCGCACCTGTCTGAACCTGTCCCTGTGCTCAGCTGATGGGGCTAAAGCAGCAGGACCACATCGAGTCTCTGGCAGGTGCAAGCTAAACACAAGCTATGAGAAGTGAATGCAGAATTTTACAAGGAAAGTGTTCCAGGAGTATTGAGAATACAAAGACATAAGCAGTAAGTATATATGGAGCTGCTATATCAATGGCATATATGTTTTTCAGCCAGATGCCCTTCCTGATCTCCACTAGCTTGTATCTGGTGACCTCTGGTGGCATTTGTAAAGCAGACGATACATAATAGGCAACATTTCATCAGAGACGTTGTTTTGCATTAAAAAAAATAAAATAACAGATAATAAATGCAATGACTTAACAGAAATACTGAATTTAAGGTTAAGGTTTACGTTTTATTGTCCCCATGGGGTAATTTGTCCTCTGCATTTGACCCATCCTTCAATGCCACTAGGGTAACCTGTCAGGATTAGTTTAGTTAAGTCTTTATATTATATTATATTTTATTATATTATGTTATGTTATATTATATTATAGTTATTTTACATCTGCAGTCCCCGGCACGCTTTGTCAGGATTACCTTTGTTAGTTAATTACAGTGTGTACTTTGTTTTCCCATTTTCTTACACCATTTTACACATGTTATTATCACACTTGGAACAGTTTCATACAATTATTGTGTCTTAATTGTTAATTTTCTTTGTCATGTTTCTTACCCAAACAGGTCTGAACTGATCGCAATAACTGACAAACCACACAATATATTTGCATGAGTCATTTAACTTTTCCCATTTACCTGAACTGACTGATACATTACTTCTTGATTATTTCTCACAGTAAATGATTTGAGCACAATTGCCCTGTATCCTCCGTGTACAGAGAGGGGAGATGCAGGGGGAAGGGTCTGCACATTAAAGCCTAATTAAAGTGCCATTAGTGTTTCTTCAGTGTGATGCAACATGAATACAATTTTACTCTTTTCTGTACAATAATAAAACTTGTGCCTAATTTACACACTCACATATTCTATTCATTTTAGTGGGACAAAAACAACATGGATGGTGGATTCATTTGCTATGTGCTACTGGTCTAATGAAACAAAGACTCTCATTTGTAAGTTAATGGGTTAATTTCCATTTCAGGCTCAAGGAAAAAGCATTTTGTTAGAAGAAAACCAACACTGCATTTTCATTATAGCTGTGATCTCCCATCTTCAGCTTTGAATACGCTCTGAGTTGACTGTACATTGTGTATAGTGGAGGTGTTTTAGGAAGATAAAACAAGAGTGATTTCTAAGACAATTTATGAAACTGATCCAAAATAAGAATAAACTGTTTTGTCATATTTCTTCCATTTAAATTCTATGTTGATCTGACCCAACTGTGATCTGATATAATGTATTTGCATTACGCCATTTTCTGATCTGTGTTATAATGTTATTTCCTCATCAAAAACATACCTGGAGTTGTGTTTTGTTTCATTTACACATGTTTAACACACAAACCCTGCATATTTAGGCTGAGTTCTTCTCTCAAACTGAAAACACTCAAACTGTGCCAATCTCTACTTAACTAAAATAAAGATGGAGCATTTTGAGCTTTGGAGATGTAGACAGGCTAATAATGCATGAAACAAAACACAACCCCAGGTATGTTTTTGATGAGGTGCCAGCATTAGATTCAATTTTACATAATATAGGACCTTCAAAGTCATCTAATGTGTCTGAGTGCATTCAAGAAAAATTATTTACCCCTGAACTAGATAAACTGTCCCTGCATTAGCACTACTGTATATCTTTACTACTGCAAGATAGGACCAGTGCCTTATCTGAGGTATATGGTATTAAATAGTTTTTTGTTTTGTTTTTCAATTATTAAATATTATATATATTTTGGTGTGACTTTCTTAAAATACTTTTGAGCAGTACTTTTTATGAGTCAGGGTTAACAAATGACAAATGCTTATTCACCTCTATTTTCTATCCGACCTTATTCAAAAAGCATATAATTACTGTTTAAATGCCTGGGTTTTAGCTGGACTCTGCTCTATTAAAGATAATGAAATGCGTACGGTCTGGTCCAGAAAGTTAATGAATTGACAGTGCTCAAAGACGTGGTCATTTAAACATATGAGAAACCACTTAGAAAGATACAGCACCGCCTAATGGGGTCAACATTCGGGTAAAATTTTAGTTTAAAACAAAACTGCTTTAAATTGACTCTTAACACCCACAGAAAATCATTGAAAATTAGAATCTGCTGTTCTTTACACAGTAGCCTTTGGTTATAATGAAATTCTGCAGTCTGGAATAGAAAAAGTGGAATATATTGTTGTTATCTATAGCAGAAGTAACATCCAATCATATCATGTTTCATTTTTATGGAAGTGCCACAATAAGAAATAGATGATAAAACAAGATGTGCGGTGTCTCCTGAATCCCATTCGCTGTCGGCCCATAAAATATTGTATTGGTGTCTGTGTCTCTCTTATGACAAGCATTACTCCTCCGCAATAAATACACTGGGAATACAAGATGTTTCTCAGTAAAAAATAAAAAATGTACAGAGATCAAATGAAAAGTTGAGGACTGAAATTTTGGTAATTGCATGGTTCATAAATTATGAAAAGTACAGGACATTAGGCAATTAAGAGTCATAATTTGGATCAACTGTCATTTTGCATAGAAGAAGATTAATTCATTTATCATCAAATCAATCATAACACTACATTAGCCATTTAAAAGGTCCCATATTACAGAAAATTGACTTTTGTGAGCTTTTATCCATGTTATAATGTTACCCCATCAAAACATACCTGGAGTTGTGTTTTGTGTAACTCTCACATGTTTGAGTAACCCTTTATTATTAGTCTGTCTTCATCTAAAAATGCTCAAAATGCTCTCTTCCACCTTGTGATGTCATGTAGTGGTAGTTTTCAACTTAACTGTTACCTTTTACCTTTAGTTTAATAGAGATTGACAGTTCCATGGCTGAAATTATCCAAATGGTTCTAGTGAAGGTGTATGGACATCCTGTATCACCACATGACATCACAAGGTGGAACAGAGTGTTTTCTGTTTGAGAGAAGAACTCAGCCTAAATATGCAGAGTTTGTGTGTTAAACGTGTGAATGAAACAAAACACAACTCCAGGTATGTTTGTGATGAGGAAACAATATTATAACATAGATTAGAAATTTGTGTAATATGGGCCCTTTAAATACATCAGAACACAGGGATAATTACACTACATCATAGATCAAATCCATGTGAGAGTTAAGGGCTTCCATAATACTAATCTGTGCCCATAGAATTAACACTGATGGCAATGACAATCAGATGTAACATATAATGAACTGTATAATTGCGGCCTCACTCTGCATATGATGTTTTACAAGAGTCTGATTAAACGTGTCTCTGACTGATCTGATATGTCCCTCAGCTTGTCCCTCCTCTGTCCGCTGAAGCACTCGTCCTCCAGTGCCCTTCTGTTGTAATGACTCTAATTCCCCCATGTTAAAGTGAGTGCACCGCTCTCCTGCTGGGACCACCCACCCAGTGCAGTGGTCACAGCTGCCCTGGGGCGAGGAGGGCCGGAGCACACACACACACACACACATACACACACACACACACACAAACACACACTTTTCTGCTCCGGTGCTTGTAGGATGTGTGTGCAGACAGATTGGTCTCCTCAGGCAAAAGGAACCTGTGGATAAAACACAGTGTCACTGAACCGTGTGGGAGCGTCTGCCTCGTGCAAAATTGGCGCCAGCAGCAGATTTAAACAATAACATATTGCTGTTTGACCTCAAAACCTACTGCGGGTGTGTGGAGTGAACATCTGCGCTGAGCCTCATCTGCATCTCCATGTACATATGGGCGGGGATTTATCACATTATGGGGACTAAAATCTGTACACAAACACACACATTATGGGGACTTGCGTCCTTGATGGAGTTGCCATGTCGTAGAGCCTTTATTATTATTTGATCAACAACATTTAGAATGCTTTTAGAAGGTTCTGTCTGCTTTCTGGGTAATTCTGAGGTATTAGGATTTAAGTTCTGACCACTCAAAGAACACAATAGAACAGGGACATAGATTTTTGCTCATAAACACGAAAAATGCCCCCAAACTCGACTAAATCTTGATAAACTGTGCGTAGATATTCAGAAACAAGAATATATATGTTTTGTTTTTTTTACAAAACCGCCAGATAGAACTGTATAATTCTATATGGATTCATTTAAGTTAAGATATCAAGGACAGGGTCAGTTGGCAGGAAACGATTGTAAGTCAGTGTAATGTACCCAAAAGGCATGGAAACCCAACATATACATGTATGTCTGGATGTGGTGATATGAGAGACTGTGGGAGGCTGGGGAGGTGAGGATGGTAGTGATGATGAGCAAACACTATGGGGCAGAATAATCTCTCATTACCCACAATTCCCTGGTGCTGTGCTGGCGGTGAGTGTGTTGGGATTGGTCCCACAGGCGCGAGTGGAAGGAGGAGTCGCTCAGTCGATTTATTGGACGGTCCCGGAGCAGTCCCAGACCTGCTCCTGTGGTTCTCACCATCGCCATGCCAGCCAGACTCCTGCTGAGTCCATATGTCGTCTGAGGGACAGGAGACTGCTGTCAGACTACTACACAACTATAGGTGAAGAAAAGACCTCACAACTTTTCAATGTCTTGTTTTCTAAAGAGTGAAGACAATATATCTGCATGTTTAAATTAAGAAAACCAAAATTAACCAACTGTGGCTCATGACCATAGCTCGTAGATATCTGTTATACAATGGCTGCAGTTTAGTAAAATGATTATCTATATCAATGTCAGTCGAAAGCTCTGGACAGCTGCGTGTTGCAAAGTAGTCCTTACATATTCTTATAGTGTTTAGACAATGACTAAAAGGCTAACTACTTCACATAACATACACAACACACATTTAATTTCAGAGCCGCTCTTAAACCCGAAGAGTGACAAATCATTCAAAAGCATTTAATTATTGATTTTATTTCTTTTCTTTTGGTCTATAATCAGCAATTCCTCTGCTCTAAGTGTATAATAATTTATACATTGCCATTTTTATTTTGTTTTGCTGCTATACCTTGCTTAACTAACTAATTGGAAATAAATTAGTAAATGGATTCACACAGACTTAATTGGATAATTTACCATTTTGAAGGTTCTGAGTAAAACTTTTGCACCCAAAAAGAAAACAAAACACTCACTGATGCCAGAACCTGACAGTGGCACTGACAATATTTACCAGATTAAAGAACACTTTTTAACCACAAGGTGTGATTTGGTCATGTTTATTTGAGTAGTAAAATAGTGTGCCACAAATACAAAAAAAGGTTGACAGCTATTCAAATTTTTATCTAGGATTAGGACATGCAGGCAAAGATAAAGCCTTTTTTCTTTTCTTTTTCAATGACATTAATTTGGTCTATTGTTCCAAACTCTACATCAACTCTCAGTGATTGCTCATTTTTCATCTGTCCTGTCAGCTGCCTCTTGTCACCTGTTCCTTGTCTTTCTTCTTTGTGCTTTTGTAGACATTCACTCTGCATCTCTCTCCATCTGTGCGTCTGAAGTATCCATCTATCAGACTGGAGTGGGCCATATAAGTCCCTCCTCTCCCATCACAGCCTCTTCACCGGAGTGCGTTTGCATATACACATATTTCAGCTATATTTACATGTCAGGGCTGCAGCCATCATCATATCTTATACACTATTAAGAGTCAGATTTACGCTGGATAAATATGAATGGGAGGAGATATGCCCAGTAATGATGTATAATTTGTACTGGTGATGCTGAATGGAAAACATAATGTAAATTTATATTAATATTGCATAGCTCTATAGTAAAGCTACTGAAGAGATTTCCAGAAACGCACCGGATTTTGAAATGCAGCTGCCTGCTAAAAATGCTAAAATACATAGAAAAATTACATCATATCTTTGATTAAACTAAAGGAGGATTGTTTTCAGTTTTGTTCCACCATTGCACTGAAGATTTTGATCTAATATTTGCAGCAATAACAAACCAATAACAGACCATATCCTGCAATAAGAAAAAAGTCAATTCACAATGAGAGCCAATGTAAAAAAAAAAAATGCCACCCCAGTTTTTTCCACTATCCTCCGTCCATTGGTCTGTGAAGTGTAGAGGGGGAACAGTTGTTATATCGGGGGTTAGTTGGATTAGTGCGATTTGGGAGATACCTCTAAGCTGAGTGTGTTTTATAGGCAGGACTCCCACTGATCGGACCCAAACTCATTTCACACATGAACGTTCTGCTCTGTGCCAGTCTGTGCTTAGTGCCTTAACATTACACATCCACACGCCCCAGGACATGAGAGGAGAGCAGAGACAGAGGAGGAGGCTTTACTTTTATATTGCACTTTTGGTGATATTGTCTAGTTTTGTATTCTGTTTCTTATTGGCATGCTTTAACATAAAAAGGCTATTTGACCAGTCAATATGTGATGACTAAGGTGATGGTAATTACAGCATGCAGTGCAGACAATATTCTTTATCTTACCACAGAAAATGTTGTTCCTGGTAGATTATATGTGGAGGTTTGGATGTTAACTGGAGATTTCATACCAGATTATGACTGACTATGTTTTGATTCTTCAAGCTTTTAATTTACAACATTGTGATAAAACATATACCATGGATATAAGCTTCATGTTAATCGGTGCCATTTTGAAGACTTTTGACCACTTTTGAGATAGAATATTTTGTTTTAATTATTCATTACTTTATCTTACTCCGCATGCATTATTAGCAAATTATAGGCAACTAAATTGTATGCCAAATTTTGATATAACAAAAAAGGGAAAATGACTCATTTTGTATTAACTGGAACCATGTAATCCTCATAGTAGACTTTATGGATATAACTGGAGTCTTAATGGCCCAGATTTCATTTTATGTTACCTTAACATGATAAATGCCTATTAAACCACAGTCTGCTGCCCTTATTAGAATATGCATGCCTCACATACGTACACTAACAGCGACAGACCTGGTACCTGGACCCCATGGGTGCTTCAGGGCAGATTTATCACCGCGGGGACCCCAGTGATGATGAGACCGTTTAGTGGAGGTCCCTGAAGTGCTCCACTGATTAGTGCCAAACATCTTCCCTAATAACCTTAACAAGAACTACGCCTCAGGACCGAGCTCTTCTCTCTATGGAGACGGAACAGCGCTACAGGCTACCCATCCTCAAAGTCACCTCCTTACGTCTTTCCCCAACTTCTAATGTCGGGTTATTTTGGAGCTAAGATTCTCTCCTATCTCTCAGTGCACAAATAAATTGAGTTGGTCACGGTTCAATAGTGCCACATAAAGTCAGGAGCAAGATGGAACAAGACAATACTAATGTATGAACAATGATAGACAATAAAACACACAACCCCCTGGGAAGAAGGGATGGGGAGGAAACAGTGGAGTAGGGAGTGATATTATAGGAACCAAGGAAGGAATTTATAGACAGCTATTTGTTCCAGGAAGTAATACAAGAAGTGAATATCTGCTCTGATATCTGGCATAGTTCTATGTCTATACAATATAATCGTCTGCAGATGTTATCAAACTAAGACCATATGCAAAAATGTATTTTTGGCTTGTGTCTTTATAGCTTTATTTTTACTATCAAAAAGTGTAGATACTAGGCTACGAGATTCAAAATATTGTATTTTATATTTTTGCATTTCAACATATTTGTTATATTGTATAATCATACAGATGAATGCAGCTATTACAGTTTTGATCAGTATAGGCATAGAATTGAACTCTGCTAAGTGCTAAGTCTAGACTAGAGGGATGTAATTTGCTCAGTATTATGGAATATTCTCATTCCTAAATAAATGTTTCCCTGTTGGCTACATTTATCCAGTGTCTTTCTGCAAATGAAATGTATTCACGCAATTTTATTCATGCATTTATTTTCAGGAAATATAATTTGCCCGTTTATTTTGTTCAAACTCTGTCTTTGTTTCCAATGTACTTTTTGTTACTCCTTTTTGATTTTGCTTGTTACTTTTAAGTAAACTAAGGAGAAAATAATACCACAGGATTCTAGAGCTGTAAGAAAAGCATATTAACTTTATTTCATTTCTGTATAAAGTGAAAATAAAAAAATATATATTTTATATACAATTTTACCATAAATCGACTTATTTTTTTATTTTAATTGCTCTTTTATTCTCATCATTGTATTATTTACCGAGTCCGTTGAACGCGCCGTGAGAGTGCCGCCGTGACGTCAGCCCTGTCAGCTGAAGGAGGAACGAGCGACAGAAGTAAACCAGGAAACCGAGGCTAACGCGCCCGATCCCAGAGCTAAACAACAGCTTTTACCACGATCTCACTGCGTATACTTTCATATTTATTCACTAGGTTTAATTAAATAGCACCATGGCTTCTCTTTTCAAGAAGAAGACGGTAGATGGTAAGTTTGTGTTGCGTAAAAAGCTAGCCGAGTTGTTTTTAGCATTGCGGTTAAAATACTGGCTTGTTTCTATGCTTGTGATGTTGCTTTATTTAACTTGTCTAACCTGTTTTAGCTAATCTGGTCTTGCTGTCACAATTGTTGGTTTAAAACTAGATTAAAACTTGTTTTAGATTGAAGCTAAGTCTAACTCGTCTAAATTAATTTAGTTCTGCCTTAACAGAAAAGTAACACAGGCTACTTGTTTTTAAATGCTCAAACTCTGGCTACGAAATCTCTTCTAGGAAAAGCTGAGTAATGAGGGATAGGTAATAGGGTTGGAATATTAAATGTCAATGTCAAAATGTCTAAATTAATTACACAATTTTACACGCTGGCTCAATTTGATTTGAAATGAAAACTGTAAATTATATCTATATCTATCTATATTAAGTTCAAATATAGGCTATTAGACATTTTGCTCATATTTGTCCCATAGTTGGACTGACTTCCATTTACGGTTCGAGGACTCCTATTTTGTCTTGCTGTCAGCCTAACTAAGTATGTTAATTTAGGTCATTCCAGGACTGTCAAAATGCTAAAAGACCAGCCCAAATCTTTTTTACTCTGTCTCCAGGCTAAGTCATCACCATTACAAGGTCAAACAGAGCACTTAATAAATGGCTTAAGTCTAGATTAAGTCCTGAAGCAGGCTTGGCTGTGAAGTAGAGAAAAATAGAAAAAGATGGCCGACCTCTTGCAGATTGTATTGTCATTTTAAATATTTCCTTTTGCTTGTTTGAGCTCAGTCTTTCCACAGCACCTGTCTGCTCCTCCCATCATTGTCATTCCAGTTTCACTCACTCCCATACAAACTTACTGTGCTCTGACGCTGCCGCCTCTCCTCTCTCAGCGTTGACATCCTTCGATATCTCTCCATCACATCCTCTTTTCTCTCATTTGTATATTTTGTCTATTTGAGTCGTAAGGTTCATAGTGAATCAGCAGGTTGACTTGGTTAGTCGGCGAAAAAAGAAGTCAAGGGGGGGGTTTGAGATCACACTTATTTGTAGGACGATATCCCTCCCACTTTGAAACGCTGGCGTCACGTCACCTTATACGTGTACTATCGTCATACTTGGATATTTTTACACTTTTTGGTTGAATTTATAAAAGAACACATTTTCAGCATGGTCCAACCTGTGTTGAGTTTTAGCAACTGCTCCCACATTTTTGGGAGTTCTTGTCCTCGATTTTCTTTGGGATAGGATTTATTTGTTTATTTTTTTCTTCTTTTTTATTATTATTTTTTTTTTCCAGATTTTACAGTTGTAATATTTTCATTTAATTTCAATTTCATTTTAAAGTTTTAACTTTTTAATGTACTTTTTTCATTGATTTATTACACATTTCTTATTCTTCTTATTTTTGTATGGAGTTTAATAAGAGTGTATATTTGCTTTAGCATGATTTTGCTGCTGCTAAACTTGTGTTACCAATTACTGTGGCATTTCAAACTCATGTGACTTCTCCCTGAATAGATACAGAGGAGATGTGTGATAGACTTGGTTCATTCGTTCATTTCCAGCAGCTTGGAGCTTAAATGAATCAGATCTCTGGGCACCTGCTCCAACTGCCCTCAATATACACTCATTTTGTTTATATCACAGACCTTCACCAATGAAGCATCAATTAACACGTTTTTGTAGAAACACTGATACGCGTGCAGTCCTATTCAGTTGGTTTGGTGGACCCTCAGATTACCTTGACTATTACAGTATTTAATTTTTACAAGTAAGAAAAAAATAGATTGTTAAAGTTAGGACATATTTAGACATCTGCATATTTACTAATGCTTCAATCCAAACTTCATTGCTTCTTGCTTGTATTTTTTAAGCTTAAAATCTACATGAAATTTTGTGTAAATGAAGCCACTTGAGGCCAAGCAATTCAGTCATTTCTAATCATCAATTATATGCGTAGGACTTATAATACAGGGGTCTACAGCCAATCTTCATTGGCTGCATTTGGATTTCAGCAGAGTTCAGACTTTGTAGGAATACATTTTATTATTTTTATGTTAAATGGCAGTGTTTATAAGTCTGTGTTTTTGTAAAAAGATCAAATCAAATTAAAATAAGTTTTTGCCACATTATTAGCTCTATTTTAAATACAGATTTCCTTAAAAATGGTTGTTTTCAACAGTTTCATTAATATATAGGTCTCAATCAATCTATCAGTATATAACCACAACTAATGTATTCTAAAATAGCTGTTTTTAAATGATTTTTGATAAGTGAAATTCTGTCCCTTGTCCTCTTCAGATGTTATAAAGGAGCAGTCGAAGGAGCTGCGCGGCACTCAGCGACAGATCACCAGAGACAGAACAGCCCTGGAGAGGCAGGAGAAACAACTGGTGAGATGGACAACTCAAATGCAGTTGATTTGATAATATTATGTCCTCCAGGCTGTGTAATTTTATCAGTTTTAATTATGATTACAATTATTACTATTATAAAGTACAAATTCTGTTCCAAATGAATATGAATGGCCAGTGTTCTGCCCCTCAAAACCTGGAGCAAGCAAAGGAATAACTCACAAAACATGAATAATAAAAAGTTTATATTGCCTCAATTTCACTTCAGATCACAAAAATGTGTATCTGTGGGATTTTTGTACGTATAAAACCTTTAAACTTTGTAGTTTAGACCATTACAAAGTTGTACTGAGATGCATTTGATTATTTTATTCGTTTAGCTGTTCATATGTCAGCATACTACAATGTTGTTATATATAATGTAGACCTCAACAAATGTTATGAAATTCATGTGATTCTTGTGTCAGTTTTCTTTTGAGTTGCTACAAACATGATTGCAATGTGCGCTCTACGAACTGAATTATAATTTTGAAACATAAATCCCAAATGTAATCTCTAGTTGTACTTGTTAGAAAAATCATGTCTAGATTTTTATCCATTTACTGTTCTGCCCTTACACACATATTTTTCCCTGATTTCTTACATATTGCATCAAGGCTGTATCAAACTCCCTCTACTACTTCCTGCTTCCTTCTGGCTGGCTGAGTGGGACTAAATGTGTAGAGATGATGGAGCTAGCTGGGTGGTTTAGCCTGGGGCCAAGATCTTCTCCCTTTAGTGCCCTTACGTAGACACAAATAGAGATGAAAGAACCGCAGTGTCCTCTAGCCTCTGTTGTAGTAGGTAAATACAATACAGGCCATAATTACCTCCCCGGGGAAGAAGTTTTTATTCCTCATTAATGATTTCCGCTAATTAGTTGAGTTTTTTTCTCCCCTCTCTGAGCATTGTTGCACATTTTGAATAAAAAACTCCTTTCGTTGTGACTTGGAAATGACCTAATTTTGCAGTTTAGCACAATCGCAGCTGTTGAGGCATGCTTCACTTTGGTGTGTAAGAATAATCAAGGACTCGCACACAAACTGCAGTGAAATGAGGGAAGAGGCACTCAAGTTTAATTGGTAATTTTACAGATCATTATTAACCCAGCAAGCAATGTCACACGCCAGAATGTTATGGAGAGAACTGAAGAGAGAGTGCTCTCTTGAACGTTTTTGGCAATATCCATAAAATTACGGTTTTCAAATGAGTCAATTTTTGGAATAGCAGGACATCTTTTAATAATTGATATTTCTGTTGTTAAGATGAGCAATAATGGGAAGACACAGATCAATTTAGTCTATCCATCTGCTCTAACATTATGTCATGTCAAATTTAGCGATGCACATATATCAATATTGGTATCAAATATCCGTGCCTGTCCATGAAATTTTGCTGGATTATCGACTCCAAAATATCGGTTCTGCTGATATCGTGGTTGGGCATATAAACTGATGTAATAAGACTATTCACTGGTCCCAGAAAGTCTCATAATGTGAGAACTTTTAATACAAAGTTGTTCTGTAGTTATCTGAAAGGTAAAAAAACAGCTACATAATGTGTTGTGTTATGTCATACAATATTTTTTTGTTTTGTGGAAGTCTGTTTTTAGTCCCTGCACTGGTATCAGTTGATATAGGGTAACGGCTGATGCTTAAATTGTTAGTTGCTAAGTTACACAGTGCATTTTTTAAATAATAATTGGTAATAAATTATACCAGTGCTTTACAAAACACAACAGTTTAGCAAATATAGACACAACTATTACAGTCATTTGGCTGATGTCACCTCTTTAACAACACAATCCTCTAATTTAGTAAATATCAGAAAACACATATGTGCCTATGGGAATCTGCTGCAGAGGGGAAATCTCCAGAGACAGTGCTGCAGGTCACATTAGAGCCAGCCCTCAAGGCGCCAACTCCACCACCCCATCACCAGGTTTAGTTTATGTCTATGCACTGAAAGCATCTGCAGAAAATAACATCAAATATTTATGCCTCAAGTACAAGATCTATAGGTGCACACTACTTTACTTTGTACTTTTTCTGCAAATGAACAATTTCTCAAATATTAACTACAGTGGTGACAGAGGAGCGCAGGCAATATTAATGTTTACGTGGGAGTCGGAGAACAATGTTTGCAATAAAGACGTGATGAAGAGGAGGAAGAGAGCAGAGGGACTGTTGCTGATATGGAGTAATGTCGTATTTACAGCACTGTCAGGAAGAGAGGAAGAGGAGGGAGAGGAAGAGAAAGAGGGAGGGTTGGAGCTGGCAAAAACATGAAGGAGAGACACTTGGAATAAGATCGAATGTAAAAAATAATATGTGAATGAAAATGCCAGAGAAACTAGACAAACTCAAAAAGCGAAGTCATGTCTTAAAAAAAATCTACCACAACCTAAAATCTAACCGAAGAAAATTACACAAATGAATTGCTTTGGAGTTTTATTCATTCAGTTACAAACTTTTATTATTAAACCAATAATGGGGTTTATCTCAATAAATCAAACCACAATATCATTATCAGGAGAATATTGTGTTATTAACAAGTGGATTTTAGTTTGGGGTGGTCCTTGCTATGGCCATGATGTGTTTATACTTTCACTGTGTCTTTGAGCAAGAGTCTTCATTATTTGGCACTCCTAAATCTACTGAACTGTACAAAATAATTCAGCTGCATGGATAATGTTTCCTTTGATGCCTCTATTTACATCACACAGCTGCTTTTGTTAACCAAATTTCTCATGCACCTGACTCCCTGTACTCTTGTTTTCTTTTGTTCAGGAGGCGGAGATTAAGAAAATGGCGAAAAGCGGTAATCGGGAGGCCTGTAAGATCCTGGCAAAGCAGCTGGTCCAGTTGAGGAAGCAGAAAAATCGCACATACGCCGTCAGCTCCAAAGTCACGTCCATGTCCACGCAAACCAAACTCATGAACTCTCAGATGAAGATGGCCGGAGCAATGTCCTCCACAGCCAAGGTGAGAATGTGCAACAAGTCTGTTACATTTTAAAGCTGCACCATGTAACTTTTTTGGTGGAGAGTCCGCCACTTGCTAGTTTCCAAGGAGATGAGATTCTTCGTGTGTAATCTTCCGCATGTATGTATCTTGAAACTTGAAGAATCCATTGAAAAACAAAAAGCAAAATGAACAGAAGTGCAGAAATGTATTGTGTACTCTTGGGGATTACATTGAGTGTTTCTTTTCTTTTTATTTTCTTCTTTTTGTTTATTAACTTGGAATGGTTCATACATTTTAATCCCTGTATTTAAACATTTTCAGTATTATTCTGTTGACAAGATATCACCCTCCTCTACTTCGATTAGTTTATGCCATTAAAGACAAGCAGCTTTTCAACATGTCAACCTACAACCAAAAAGTTCTTCTGACCCAACACCAGGAAAGCAAACATTTACAACATGGTGATCAATTATTATGGATTATATTAAGCAACAAATATTTCAAATGGCCTTTGACCTGGGCTTTGAATACAGACACTTTTTCCTTTACCTCAACAATCAACAATGACATCATCACTAACTATCCACTCTTCTGGAAACTTGTGACACACATGATTCATTCCCTTGTTGTTTTATAGCTCCCTGTCTCTAGAGCTTATCAGTACTTCCCTGTGTTAAGTGCCATATTACTTGTTTATTCTTATGATTAGGGCTGCACAATATGAGAAACAGATGTGTTATTTGATATGATATTTGTTTTGTATTGCGATTATGATATTATATTATTATATATTTTAACATACTTCTTGGCACAATACGTTCAGTTAAATAAATGCCTTCATTTACTAGTTAAACTGTGTCAAAACGCTATATATTGTGCATCCCTAGTCATGATTACAGTGTTAATGTATTTTCTATTTGTGGTCAGTGCTTAGCTCTTGGCAGATATTTTAATGAAGTATGAAAGATATTAAAGGGGCCTAAAGCAGTGTACAGTGAAGAGTCAGCACACACACAGACAGGTCAAATATAATTAGTCTTCAAACTAATGGAGTGGAGAGATGCCTATAATAAGACAATGTGCTAATTGTCATGTCAGACTGACTATTATTGTGGCAAAATGTTGTAATGACTTCCTCTTTTTTAGTTCAGTGATACATTGTCATCTTACACTTTTTAAAAATGTATTTAAATTGTCCCTAATTGAGTGAGTTTAGTTGTTGACTGTGGACCAGTTTCCATTGTCAAAGCCAGGGGTGTTGGGGAAAAAAGTGAAAATCAAGATTCCTCGCTATTTGAGGTATAAGAACAAACTCAAATTCTCAAATTGTTATTTTTACTATAAAACTATTTGGTACAAGGACATGTTTACATAGTTTTTATGTTGGTAAAAATTGTTATACTTTGGGAGAAGGTAATTTGAAAAATACAATCTTAAATTATATTCCTCTTATTCCATAGTAAACTGAATGAAATAAACTAAAATGAATAAATCACATTTATAATATGAGATTTTGAATAGATCAGGGAGCCCCCCTGAAGATGAAAAATGCTGCAAAAACAGGGCATATTGTCTGTGATGTCGCTATAAAACTAGGGCATTTTTCTGCTGACCCAGGACAGGAAAGAGATCCACTATTTATGAGAAAGCCTGTGTTATGGTAATGTACCAGTGGAAGCAGCCCAACTCATTTTGACCAAGAAAATTAATTTTTAAAAGTAGTGTACCTGGGATGTACTCTTTCGTACTTTAAAAATGAACTACAGTGGTAAGTTCCAACATTCTCAGTTTGCCCCATGTGAAAACTCAGAACCTCCAGAATTCAGTCTAAGCTCTCACTGTTGGAGACTGCACTCACTACACCTAAATGGCTTCATTTCCAACCAGTTTTAGCCACAGGATCTAGAAACCCAAAGTGGATAGCTCATTCTGCCTTCTTTATGGATGAAAGGCTTGTGGACCAAAACACAAATTGGAAACAAGTGAACCATTATTTAACATATTTTAGCTCTTTAGGACTAATCAGCTTACAGTGTATTTTCAGTATATTTCAGTATATTTTTATTTAAACATGTTTACTTCATATCTGGGAACACGGGTTCATGAAATATTTTAGAAAATCCTAACCTACTTTTTAGAGTGTTGGCACATTTATGTATTTTTTTATTCTTCTACAGACAATGCAGGCGGTGAACAAAAAGATGGATCCACAGAAGACCTTGAAGACCATGCAGGACTTTCAGAAGGAGAACATGAAGATGGGCATGACGGAGGACATGAGTAAGAAAAAATAACCACTCACTTCAATGTACAGTACACCCACACACGCCTGTAAAGGCACAGGTATTTTAAGAACTGGACAAACCAGACTGTCTAGATTTCAGCTCCGTGAGGTGTGGACAAATGATGTAGCTGTTTACCCATAAGGCAATAGTCTGTGTAGATGTATAAATGACTGTGATGTGAAAGACATTTTATTATTGTGTCAGTATTGGACCATAGTGAAAAATAAACACAGATTCTTATTTATTACTATTACTATTACTACATTTATGGTTTGGGGATAGTTATCTTGTCATTGTATTGCGTTGTCACAAAACTAATATTTCAAATTTGATTTTGATACTATATTGATACTTTTTTAATATACGAGTATCAAGTTTTGATTCAGTATCCAGGTATCCAAAATCCAACCTTGTACTAACCAGTTGTGTTTGTGTTCAGTCAATGACACTTTGGACGAGCTCTTTGATGAATCTGGAGATGAGGACGAGAGCCAGGGCATCGTGGACCAGGTCCTGGACGAAATTGGCATCGAGATCTCAGGAAAGGTACAAAAACATGTATTTGTAATTGCATAGCGTTGTCTTACATTTACTCAAGTAACAGTAAAAATACATTTCAGCAACATACTTGCATAAGTCAACAATGATTAAGATTTTTCAATATGCAGACGTCCAATAAATAATCCAAAGTAAATAATAATTGTACAGTTTGATATAGCTTATGTATTAACAAACAGAATTTTTACTTACTATTTTCTCCATCCCTGTTAGTCTGGGAAATAGTCACTACTTAAACCATTAAACCACAATGGGTAATCCTAAATGCGTCTCACTGACTGGAGTTTACTGTGCAGCAGCTGCCACACGATGGGGCTACAGCCTTCAGCTCTGGAGGCGCCATCATCAGGCACTGCCTGTCCATCTGCTGCATGTCTGGCTCCCCCTGGGGGCAGGCATGAGTTATTACTTCACTATAAACAGTTCTGTGCCACAAATTGTCCTATAAACAAGTCCACAGCTGGAGAGAGCAAACGCACAGAGCAGTTTGAGATATTTAGAATGGAGTTTACTATTTTACTATAGGCACAAATGCAATAAAAACCTTACTTTGCCCTACAGCTCAAAGAAATTACTGCTTACTATGTCTGGCTCCTCCATATGTGCACTGTTGTTAATTACAGGGATTGATTCAAACTGTAAATGTGCTGTCCACATTTCACTTTATGTTTCTCTCATTTCACTGTTTTATGTAAAATACTTGCCTACTCCAGTCATTTAAGGAAAATAAATTATCTTTTTCTTGTAAGATAAAAAAAAAAGAGAAAATAAATAAATGTGCCTTCGATATTCAGGTGATATTTGATTTGCATTATTAAAATGTCACTTTTCAAAGGCATTAATGATGTTTGTAGGATTTGAGGAAAAATTATTGTGACATAAAATACAAAAAACATTTTACAACTCTCTCAGACTTGTGAGCAAAAATAAAACTTAATAATTCAGTTTACCATTACTTTCTACTAGTTAAAAATTCATAATCTTGAAAACAAATGAGCCCTATCTGAACTACTCAATTCATGCCTTTGTCTTGGTGCCATTCAAAACCCCAGGGGGGCTCCTCTGCAACTGAGGAATATTTTAAACCTATTTTCTGTCTCTTGATGTGAAGTAAAACTGAATAATACCCAGTATAGGGGCACATGTTGGTCTATTTCTGATACTTAGTTCTTGTTGTTTTTGACGGCAGATGGCACGGACCCCAGCTGCAGGAAAGAGTGTCCCGAGCGCCGCGTCTTCTTCCAAAAACACGATTTCAGACGAAGAGATTGAGAGGCACCTTCGAGCTCTGGGAGTCGACTAATGACACCCATTTACTGTCTTCATTACACAGACATTAAGACGCATTCAAAAAGACTGTGTGAGACGCTCCTGATTTGGTACAGGTTTAACGACAGCTGCAACACAGTTACACTATACACTAAGGCATGCAGACTTTTATCATATCACACACACACTGCTTTACATGTTATGGGCTAACTTATTCATACAAAAACATTTTATTTGTAATGGAAGTCAGAAGGTTTGTTCAGGGGTAAACGCTTCTTCCATTAATTTGTTAGGCTACGATCTACTGATGCTAATAATTTCTTTCTTTTAGTTGAAATCTATGGCCCATGTCTCAAACTTGCCTTAAAGATGCACTATGTAACTTTTCAACAGTGTGGGTCCAGTTATGGCTTTGCATGGAATGTTCCACTGTATGGTATCGTGCTTTTATTCAATTACATACAAAATATGCATTGTTACTATGAGTGGGAATGCCTATTCACAGAGCTGACCTATAACTTGATGTGTGGGTGTCACGTTTTCACCATGGAGATATACATTTAATGCCATACGGTTGTGCATACATTGTAGGCAAAGTAATAACCTGTCCACACAAGCCAGAAAAGTTACACTGTGCACCTTTTAAAACCATTCATGATTGTCACACTATAATGGATATAATTAATCTGCCCAGGCATACAGACATTTATAATGGCAAAACGCCTGATTGGATAATTACACTTGATACATTTAGACTTATTCCTGCATGAGATTTGACGATGTGGAAACTTTAAGAGCCTGAAGGTGGACAAGAGTTTGACCTGAAGAATCCTAAACCGCCTACACTGTTATTTACCACCTATCTCTCTTTAAAGGGCTACTGTGTCTGTTTAAATATGAGACTATGTTACATACTAGTGTATTCTGCATTTGCAAAACTGAAGATCCACTTTTATTCCGTTGGAGTTGGGGATTTCTGTATGGTAAACAAAGCGCCTAAGGTTTATAGCAGATGAGAGCAACACCATATGTTCCCGCTTTGAGACAAACTGTTGAAAAGTTTGCATTGTCTTGGGTTAAAGTCTAAGAAAACATGAACAAATACACTAGAAGAAATGTACCAGGAAGTGTCTGTATCAATCAACTTTCCTGCAGATAAAGAAATAGGTAGGGCATAGGATTGTTATATTAAGGGTGTGATCTCACTTATTTTGTTTTTCTCCTGGTCTAGTCCTGGTCTAGTCCTGGTTTTGTCCCAGTCTCAATGGGTGTGTGTGCAAGTGTGAAGGCACCCTAAAATGAGTAGAGCTCGTTCTGATTTTGTACCTCTGAAGTTAAACCCTGTACAGACTGTAAATGACAAAAATTAGGAATAATGCAATACCGTCATATCTCGGTCTTCGTTACTACTGAATAATCCTGTTTTTCTTTCTTTTTTCTTCTGGGTTGATGTGTGTCTTTGTGGTTCTTTTATTAGACATGGGATTTACACAGGGATTGTGGGATGTCCAGCAGTCCCTTCTCTATTTCAGCTGCTGTGCAGTTACCGGCAATTGTTGTTTTAAGCTGCCTCACTCAATACACAAACACACACACTGTCAGTGGAGTGTTTTTGCTAAATGGGCACTGTGAACTGAAAAATCATTGTCCTAAAACTGAATTTGTTTAAGATAACTGAATCAGCCTTTTCATTAAATCTTAACAGATGTTTTTTTTTTTAATGATTTTTCTTTATGTTAGTATCTATCACCAAAATACATACATTGGGTATAACATTATGACCATCTGCTAAATATTAAAAAATATTCTCTTAACTAATTTTTGAAATAACTTAATATAATTATAATTCTTTGGCCTCTTTTAAAGCTCTAAAATATTTGCATAACCATCACAATTTAGTCTGTGTCAATTAACCTCATTCTGTTATTGCATCACAACTTATTATGACAGTGGTCAAAATGTCAAGAGCACATTGACTTTAGGATGTACTAATATTTACAATACCCATAATCCTTATACTTCAGACTGACCACTTATACCTTCAAACATTGATCAACTGGAAACAGGTTTTTCATTGTCCAAGCTTTCTCATTGAGAAACTCTGTAAAGGGGAGTGGCTTTTATAAGAAATAAACTTAATTCAGGTACTTTTCTTGGCAAGTTGTTCTGTGTTATTGTATTATTGCGCACTATTCATTGTGAAGTCGTATCTGAGGGACACACAGCACTAGTGGATATTTAAAGCCTTTTCAAACTCACCTTGGGGTAGATACAAAGAAATGGTAGTCGTTTCTTCTTTATTTTTTAAGACACTTGTAGAAAATAGACAGTTGCATTATCGTCTTTGGATATGCTCCAGCTATCACTCTGGCACCCATATAATGTTATTTATGACATGCAAATCTGTGTGTCAGTTAGTGTTAGTGCTACTGTTAGTGGCTAGCATTCACGCCTCCGGGTTCGATCCCCGGGTTTGCATGTTCTCCCCGTGTCTGGGTGGGTTTCCTCTGGGCACTCCGGTTTCCCCCATCAACCCAAAAAAACATGCACTATAGGTAATAGGTAAGCTGAGGGCCTGACAAGCCTCGCTATAAGATCATGGAGATGGGTCCCCGGGCGCCTGAAAGATTGGCTGCCCACTGCTCCTGAATAAGGATGGGTAATGCAGAGGATAATTTCCCTACAGGGATAAATACAGGATAATAAAAAAAAATAATAATAATAATAAAACCAGGAAAATAAATAAAAATGCATCTTCACTGAGACATTTCATATCAATCTTTGGTTTATGACACTTAAGACAAGAGCAACATAAGCATCTAAAAAAATGACAGATTGACAACAGACAGGCTGTACACCTCCCCATGTCATCAGTCAGTCTGACAGTACACTGAAAAGTAGATCAACACTGACATTACACTCAATAAATAGGTTGGCACAGAATATATTAATGGATTAATCATTAACTTATAAAAAAAAAAAAAATCCATTAGGTAGTATACAGACACATTTATGAACAAACTTGCATTATCTTGTTTTTGTATCATTTTAAGGCAGTGGTTTGTTTGATAATTATTAATGCTATTTTTTAATAAATTGAAATATGGAATTTAAGATTAAGAACGCTGAAAGTTTAGTTTCATAACATGGTGAATTAGATTTTCCAAGAACAGTAAGCCGTTATAATTTAATTTATTCAGATATGTCAAAGCTTTCAGTACTTAGCCATATGCATGCTTAATCATTTTGGAGTTACACTTTTGCAAACAACTATATATGAGTTATATTTTAATATATTTATTGGTCTCTTACCTTATGTTATATATGTGAAGTAAATAGATAGAACACTTGGCCACATACTTGTCTCAATGGAAATGTTATCGCTTTACTTGGAATGTTCCACAGTATGGCATTAAACTTATCTACTTCTGTGGAGACAAGTAGGTGACACCGCCAGGCCAAGTTACAGGATCTGTGAAGAGGTAAATTCCAAGGTATTTTTAGCTACAAAAAATATATTTTAATAAATGCAAGTTTAACATCATACTGTGCAATATTCCTGCAAAGCAATAACATCTCCAAGAAAACAAGAACAATGTCATACTGAACCTTTAAAAACAGTTATGCATTAGTTTTATGAAGTGGTATTGATGTCTGTAATGTCTCTCTGTCTGTCTCTATGCTATTGGCCTCTGGGTTTTGCTCATCTGAGTGATGCAGTTGGGGCTGATCTTCAGACTCAGGTTTAAACTGGTTTTGACCCGTTTCTCCCTCTGCCGCCTGTTACAGAACCAGACCCGGACTACCTCCTTCTCCAGGTGCAGTCCTTTAGCGATCCTAGCGATTTCCTGAGACGAAGGTTTGGTCTTCTCCACAAAGCTGCGCTCTAAAGCCTCTTTAGCTCCTAGGCTGCAGAGATGAGATAAAAAGATATTATCAAACAAACAATGACGTCCATGCTGCACATTTACAGAGCAATGCAGATACTTGGAGTAATGCAATACCCTGCTAGAATTTCAAGAATATGTTTAGGCTGGTATACTGAATTTATAACCAGATGCTAGCTGTAGTAGTCAGTATAACAGTGTCAACGGGTTTCACAATGATGAAAACTTAGAACCATTGTCATAGTGATTAACAATTTAAAATGAAAATATGCTTTGACATTGGAAAAGTTCAACAAAAATTGCACTAGTAATCAATAGCAGTAATATTGTATTTCTAGTAGCAGTGGCAATTTTTTTTTGTATTTTTGGATGTACACATAATACACTTGGTAGCAGAAGTCACAGTAGTTAGTACAAGCAGAAATAGTGCCAGCAGTTGAAGTAAACAGTATAGTATTTTGGAGTAAGCACTTATCCTTGTGTATAAACCTAAAACACTGTAATTACAGGTATACCTGATAGTTGTTCTTCTCTTCCTCTTCCTCTCATTCATTCCCACTTTGTCACTGTACAAGGCTGTAAAGAACGTTAATATTAACATAGGAGTTTGGCAAGAATAAAAGGACAGCTGTTCATACAACAAAAAAAACATTTGTATCCAAAACAATACCTTGATCTAAGTAGGGATTATGTATAAAATACCTTCTAAAATGGGATTATATATTGGGATTATATGATGTTGTGTGTTTTTATCTCACCACCAGCTAGCTCGGCCTCGTCCAGCCACTTCTCCAGGATGCTCTTGAGTTTGCAAGCGTTTTTGAAGCTCAGTTGGAGGTTTTCGAAGCGGCAGATTGTGGTTTGACTGAACTCAGAGCCGTGCACCGCTGCCAGAGCCTCTCCCACATTGGTCTGAGTGTAGCCTGGAAGTAAGGTTCATTCAGTATATAACAGATGCTACAAAAGGTAAAGGTGTTTGGCACCATATGCACTATACTAATGTAAAAGCAACAGAAACGCTCAAGACATCTCCTAAAGGCAATACAAATATAAGTAGGCAATCAGAAGCCACACAAAAAATATCTATATCATGGAAAAAGCATAAGGGCAGGTTTAAGGGAACATTCACATGTACAGTGCAATTCATATGGACAATATTAGATATTTTAGTTGGTTATTTCAATATAATAAAACACTTCTACAGAATGATATTGTGCAAGTAACTCTTCATGCAGCCAGTTGTGAACTTTGCCAATTTAATATCAGATCAATATTTATACAGTCTTGACATTTGAAATGCTGGGGGCAATTTGTTTTGTAAAATAACAGTAACACAAAGTTAGCTGTGTCACTGTGTTAATGCCAGGTATAGGAACACTCCATGGGGATGTTATTGCTTTGCCTGGAATGCTCCACAGTATAGCATTAAAATGATAAATATATACAATATAAAATAATAGCACACATTCTCTTCACAGATCTGTGACCTGTAACTTGGCCTAATGATATCACCTGCTTTAATACCATACTGTGGAACATTCCTAGCCAAACAATAACATTTCTATGGAGAAGTAGGTGGTGAACCCTCCACCAGAAAAGTGACATAGTGCACCTTTAATTGTTTTGTGCCTTTTTTTCTTCTTAAATTTTCACCAAACACTGTTAGGGTTAGGGATTTATATATATAAAAAAAAGAAAATCCCTGCTCATGGGATACCTTCTTGGTGGAAATGAGGATTCATGAACACATTTGACAGTTTATTACAAGCACTAACCCAGCTTGATCCTCCTAATCTTAAAGTCATTGGCAAACATCTCCAACTCGCGGATCTGAGGGGAGTCCATGGCAGGAGCTTCGTCCTGCTCGCGGATGCTCTTTCTAGGGACGTCTGCCTTCAGCACCTCTCCTCCTCCGACAGCGGAGAGCCCCCCAGGGGTCTCATCAGGAGAAAGCAGCGCCTGTGGCAGAGTAGAGAAACCATGGCTCAGGGCGCACGATCCACTGCTCAGACCATGGTCTGGAAACTTGTACAGGCAGGAAGTGAGGGATCCTAGGGAGAGACACAGAGAAAGAGAGGAGGGAAAATGAGAGGAGGCAGTGAAGGGAGACAAAACCCTGTCAGCTGGGATGAATAGACTCTACTGATGTTCATTCAAGGTCTATGATGATAGTTGAGTCCCTGACCAAGACATTACAGTTACGACTCCATTAGTTGTGACGGAAACAAAAATGCATTACATTATATGCAGAAAAATTATAAGTTTTTGACCCCAAAACCTTTCATTAAACCTATATAATACAAACTGCCTTTTATTTCAAGCACCTGTTGTGTGAAGTTCACAGTGGAGCACAGTACTTGTTACATTTACAAAGGGCCTGGCAGGAGTATTTTCCATTTGAAAGATGTAATCCCAGGCGAGACAGAAACCTCACAAACCAAGGGCATGCTTACAGAACTGACAAAGTTATAATAGCCTACTTTCAACACTGTACAAAATAGCCTCTTTACTCTGAAAAATAGCCATTCAGACGTCTTCTTGTATAACCCTCTTATCTGTAGATACTTTTTACTTCAATGTTTCTTCACTTTACACACCACATCTGACCTCTCCTCATCATGGTCACTGCACCTGAGTCTGAGTTGAGATGTGTCTTATATTCTTCTTATATCCCAGTAATTTTTTTCCTGCTAATTGCTCTACTTTATTCACATACATCACTTAATAATCAGATTAGTCCCACAATGGCATATGGCTTTATCCAATTGTATTTTGGCATTCGATTCTTAACATAGTTCAACATAGTTGCAGCTACAGATAAAGCCCCCCACATAATCAGTTTGTCTATACAATGTAATTGGATTTATATTCAATACAGTAGATCAGTCAGCAGACCACGGCCCATAAAACAAGCCAAACACAGGCGTAGCTTTAGCTTTGATTGTTTTCTTTAATGTTATAAACATGACCCAGGTTCACTCATTTTATTCATATAATCTCAACAATTAGTTACAAATCTTTGGATGTCAACTAATGCATACAATTTTTAATCATTTGCTTGTCTCCAAGGAGACGTTATTGCTTTGTATAGAATGTTCCACAGTATACTCATCTAGTGCCATGGAAACAAGCAGGTGAAGCCACCAGGCCGTGTTACAGGTCAGATCGGTGGAGAAGCAAGCTTATTACAGTAAAGAATGCAAGTTTTTTTTTTTTTTTTTTAATGGTATATGAGCAATAATAAACAAGAGAAACTGAATAAATATGTTTACTGCTATATTGTGGAACATTCCAGGTAAAGCAATGACATTACAGGGTGAAGTGAAAAGTTACACATTGCACCATTAAGATGAGTTTTTCCTTTAAGATTTATGAGTTATTCTTTTGTGTCTCTCCACATTCTTTTACATTCTTTCCAAGTGTTTTGGAAAAAAGAAAATATGCAGTTTACCTTGAAGATGTTGTTCATTATCTAACTTAAATGACTTGATAAAGTGTTGTAATTTTGCACATAAACAGGATTTAATCTCTAACCTAAAATGCATTGTGACTTTATTTATTTTATTTTATTTATTTATTTTCAATGTAGACTAGAAACCTGCTGTACGACTCATCCAATGCCAGTAGAAGTCCAATACAATTTTGTAAATGCAACATCTCCCCCTTGTGTCTGCCCCTGTGTAACACATGCTCTATAAAACCAAGGGCTGTACATTTTGAATACCTTTTAGAGTTTGAGTTTATTAATTTAAACTAGCCTAGGTTTTTAATAATGTTTTGAAGTGCCATTTTAACCCATTCAGATGTGGCCAGTAGATGAGTAAGACCAGTGTGGCCTTACCCATGGTGTTTGACAATTATCACCATAACGGCATAATTATTTATACTGTTAAATTCATATAAAAACAAATTAAAATGGTATTGGTGTAATTTACAAAACAAAAGCTGGAGCATAAAAAAAAATAAAAAAAAATAAATCAAATTTCTGATTCCAATCCTGTCAAATTCAACACCTTAAATTATTGAAATCCTTTTATTTTTGTCTTTATTTATAATCAGAAATTCTTCATCCCACAGTGAAGGAAAGGAAACCTGCTAGAGCCTTTCCCTACAGACTTTCCATGTAAGATACAGCAGTGCACACAGCCTTTGTTTGTTTATTTATGGAGAGGGCAGATATGCACAGCCCATTTCCAAACAAACGTGGGCTAAGACTGGGTTTGTGGGCCCAGCTTGGCGCTCAGAGGAGAGAAGCGGAGACCATTTAGCCTGTATGTCTGGGTACAGCAGGCTAAATAGGCAGAAAAATGTATTCTATTGAAATACCGTAAACAAAATAAATATATAAATCTGTGGAAATATTGCTCAACATGTAAGCTCTGCACATACACAGTTGTTATAGGGTTTTGTTTTGTTTTTTGGCAATATATTATTATTTTTCTTTACTAAACCAAGTTAGAGGTCAGATCTGTGGAGAAGCAAGCCCACTAACAGTAAGAAATTGAATAGATTTTCATTGTACTTTTTTGAGCAGCGAAAATATGAGTATATAATTGTGGACCTACTACCAAGTTACATTGTACAGCTTGAAAGGATATTATATGCTAGTTAAGTCGGTTTATTAATTCTGTTCTTTCTCAATTACACTTTTAAATTTTGAGTTATTGAGTGAAATTAAATTAAAATACAGTTTTTAATACTATTACAACACTGGACCTCTGATTTAAGTTATCATGCCACTACAATTGATTTCTTTACTGCTACTTCAACAACTATAGAGTTATACATATTGTATTGTATAATTATTTTGTTCTATTTGTTCTGTATGTACACAAATTGTATGTACAGAAATTGTTCTGTATGTACACAAATCCTCTCGTAGTGGAAACCCTGATAACACAGGCCACGTTTGAGCAGGTGGTGAACTGCAGGATTGTTCATTGTCTTACAGTTGACACAGGGAGACCTGAGCCATTAAAAACTTTGAGAGCATCTTTAAAAATGAAAGAGGTAATTTCTCCTCTGACCCGCTCCTGTCTACCTCTGGTAATTACATAGTTCTGTTGCAATCCTCAGCCTCTTATTATTAAAATATGCATTCGCTCTAGTCATTTACCAAATCCTAATTACTGTATGATTTTTCCTCTGCATTTTTCCATTTTTACTGGCTTGGGTTACGATGGTCTTGTATAGAATGATAAGTAGCCTGAATATACTTTATTCAAATACATGTACTAGTACGTGTTGACAATGCATGCAAATTATCTCTAAAGCTCTTTTTTCCCTCAGAAGTGGCCCGTATGTACGTCAGCGAATACATTTGAATTAATATATTCTTTTTCATTATATTTTAGTATTATTTAATTCAACGAAATGTAGCTGCCTCCCCTGGCTATAACAATTTGTGTGTTTAAAAGTGCACAATAATTTGCATAATAATTTGGCCATATTGATTCCTTCTATATGTTATGTATACTACTAGGACCTTTTACACCCTTCTATTTAATTATTAAAGGTGCGGAGGTTTCACAGTATTACATTTCGGTATTAAAAATATTCTGCATATATTAATTTACAGGTTGCATTGCCTAAAAACACATTGACAAACTGAACATTTCTGGCAAAGCAGTAAAATCTCCATGTATGTGTGTGGCGGACCCATCACCAGAAAAGTTACACAATGCACCTTTCATCCTATAAAGTTACAGTATATTTAGTCAATTAAAATTATAAGTAATTCTTCTACCTGTACCTGTAGTGAACAATGTTATCCAAGGCAGCAGCACCGAAGGCAGCAGAAAGAGGCAGATCTGTGGACACTTCACTGTTTTATTAAAGCCTTTACAACAGTAGGTCGATTATCCAGAGGACTTTTTCATTTAACAAGTGCAAATGTTATTTGGATCAAATCAGTGCTGAAATAAAGCAGCAGTGATTATAATACAGTATGTTTAGCAGTACTGGCTAACGGCTTAAAGGCCCTATTTTTTCCCATGTATTTAAGCAAAATTTGTATTTATTTCAGTACTGTCTGCATCTAACTATATAGTGTTTTATTCTCCATAATTGGGGAGTGCATGGTTGGCATGCTAGTTATTGTTAGCTTTACCAGGACACCAAAATTCTGGCATTTATAAAGTCACTGCGGTGAATGAGGTAATTAATTAGGTAATTATTTAAAGTAGTTTGCTGGGTCCTATGCATCCCAAATATAGCCAAGTGTGTGGATGGTTACCTTGCAGTGGGTTGGCGGCGCTGACCATATTTGGATGAGGCACGGCGCAGGTCTGAAGGATCCGAGTCTGAGAAATACTGGCTGAGAGCATCTCCTGAGCTGCACAGATATGGGAATAACATGACATTATCCTCCTTTGACACCCACAGGTACAGAAAGTAGGCTAGTATCCAGTTTGTTTGCACAAAAGTGTCTCACCTGTCATCATGCCATAGGCCTGCTGGTTACCATAGTGACAGGGGGTGACTGGGTAATGTAAGCTCGGGGGTGCATTTCCGAGGGGTGTGGTGGAGAGGTGCATGTGAGAGCGTTTGGACGACTGACCCAGGGACAGTCCAGAGGAAACTGAAGGAAAAACAATTATTTGGTTATTTTATGCTTGTTAAAGGGCCCAGTATTAGCTATTTTCTAATCTGTGTTACAATGTTGTTTCCTCATCAAAAACACCTGGAATTGTGTTTTGGTTCATTCACACATGCTGAAATCCTGCATATTTAAGTTCTTCTCTCAAACTGAAAACACTCTGTTACACCTTGTGATGTCATGTGATAATACAGGAAATGCTCCTCTGTGTTTTTAACCCCATACGCCTTCACTAGAATCATTTGGATGATTTCAGCTCTGGAATTGCCAATCTTTACTGAACTAAAGGTATGAGGTAGCTTTTAACTTAAAAACTACTGATACATGACATCACAAGGTATAACATATCTGAAAGCTCACAAAAAAACATTTTGTGTATTATTGGATCTTTAAACTATGTACAATTCACAATACAAACTGTTTTTTTCCCAATGTCCACCATAACCCATGAATGTGAATGTAATCTACCTTTAAAGTCTGATCCACTGACTTTGATTGCCAAGTGTGGAGGAAATTACATGGTACCCTATACACTAGAAGCAATATAAAGTATTTCTATACTAGAGTACAGTATTTTTGACATATAGAAAGCCAAAGTAGCCCTCCACCCACCTCCTTTTAGCTTGTACTGTACTGTACTGTACTGATAGCACTTTTTCATTCCAATATTGACACTTTTCCAATATAAACCTATCCCAGAGAAGTCAATTAAGAAGGAATTCTTTACTTAAACTGACATATGGCAGTTTAGTAGTTTTAATTAGTTTGGTCTATCCCTAAGCCTACCGCAATAACAAATTTTGAAACATGATATACTTCTACACAGATAATATTGAAAGTAATTTATGGCACTGATGCAATAGGAATAATGTAAGATAATCCCTGTAAACCAGTATCATTAAACAGTATCATTAAAAGGCCTGAGCTGCAACAAATAAATAGCAAAATGAACCAATAATTAGACATAGAAAATAGTTCAAATAACTCTAGGATCTTACCCAATATATAATGACAACAGAAGAAAAACACTGGCTGCACTATACAAGCTAAATCTTCATTTCCATAGAAATTGTGTGTACCTATCCATATATCCATATATATATATTTTCCTTGTGTCAATAAGAAAATTCCTTTACTTTCAGAAAACCGTCATTATGTTCGAGAGGTGGTTGATGCTATATGCTAATGTTATGTAATATATTATTTATTATAAGAATCCTTTATCAACTTAATGTGACAGCAAAAGACGAGTGGACTGAGATGTGATTATAATGTTGATACAAACGCATTCATTTTTCTTAATCCTGGCACTGCAAAGATTCACCATAATGCGGCTCATATATACTGTGCATTGCTGAGTAGATATATGTGTATTCTATAGAAAGACATACTCTTCTTATAGGTACTTGGAGGCGGCAGATGGAGAGATGAATGCAATACAGGAAGCAAATTATCCCTGCTAGATGACACATTTGGAGTACACTGATTTGGCATAAACCGTTTAAAACATGGGCTAAGTGCCTGCTCGCATCCTCACTGCCTTTCTGTTTTTAATTCAATTGTTCATTCAACTATTTATATTTAAAATGGGCATCTGCAAGTAAGGGACTAATAATATTTAAAGAGCCCATATTACGCTGTTTTTGATCTATGTTATAATGTTGTTTCCTCGTCAAAAACATACCTGGACTTGTGTTTTATTTGTTTGTTTTGTTTCATTCACACATGTTTAACACACAAACCTGTATTTTTAGGCTGAGTTCTTCTCTCAAATAGAAAACACCTTGTGATGTCATGTGGTAATACAGGAAGTCCTCCACTGTGTTTTTAAACTGCATACATCTTCACTAGAATCATCTGGGTGACTTCCGTTCTGGAAATGCCAATCTCTACTGAACTAAAGGTAAAAGGTAGCTTTTAATTTGAAAACTACTGCTTCATGATGCCACAAGGTGGAACAGAGTATTTTAAGGTTTGGAGATATAAACAGACTAATAATAGTGTTACTCAAACATGTGTGAATGAAACAAAACACATCTCCAGGTCTGTTTTTGAGGAGGTAACAACATTATCACATGGCTTAAAGCTCATAAGTGTCCATTTTGTGTAATATCGGAGGACATTTTGATGATTTCATTGCATTGGTGACATTTTATCATATTTTACTGTTAATGTTAATGATGAACTAAGTTAGTCTTATAATAATTATAATGTGATGAAATGTGTATTTTTAATGTGTGCTCACCTGCCCAGGGACTGCAGATGGAAAACAGCAGTAGATAAATCTGGTACAAATTTCTTTTGTAAGACTAGTGACTTTGTACATGGTCTCTGACAAATAAACAATGAACTAAACCAAACTTGTTATTACTTCTAACAGAGATTTTAGCATACAGAGCGAAGTAACACATTCTCACTATGCATCTCACTTTACAAAGAGAGTAGAGAATCATTAACGCTAAAACATGTCAAGTATATTTTCAGAACAATTTCTAGTACTGTTCATACTATTTTATGTACTATTACTTCAGTGTGGGTGCATTTTAGGAGGAAGAGAGCCTTCTTTCAGCAAAGAAACTGGTTTAAAATGGTTTCAAATAGATGATAACAGAAGGAAGATATCATCACAATATTCAGTTTCTTTTAATGTATACCATTTTGACTGTTTACCATTCAAAATCTAGAATATTTGATTTTGTTTATTTCTATTGCAACTAATTTTGCATTTGCTGATGTGCAGTAGTAGTGGTGATAACTATAGCAATATTTGTAGTATTTGTAGTATTAGACTGGCATTCCTTTACACCTAATAGTTTTTGTTTTTGTTTTCTACTCATTATAAATTGATTAAACTTGTGAGCACTTCCTTATCCTCAGCATGCGTCACTTGGTTTCACAATGGCTTATTATATTGTTCGGTCTCAAACTATTCTTAGCCATCTTAGCCTCCTTATGCCTCCTTATAGTTCCCAGTATATTTTGAACTGTAACAATAGCACAGAGCAGGCCCAGGAAGTTTTACCCACAATGCCCCATGATGAGAAAGGCCTCAGGAAGTTTAATTATCCACTTCTTAAACACAGCTGAGCCAGACCAGCTGATTACATGCATTTACATAATAAGGTCTGCGTTTCTGAATCACTCAGGCAAATGTAATTTACAGTTCATATGCATTAAGAGGGGAAGTTCAAAACCAACAGGGCTACTACTGTATAATAACACTTTTGATATGTGTATTTATTGTTAAATGCAATAGAGTTGACTTTAAGGGGCCCATATTGAGCTGTTTTCTGATCTATGTTATAACACATTTGTTTCATTCACACATAACACACAAATCCTGCACATTTAGGCTGTGTTCTTCTCTCAAACAGAAAACAGGAAATGCTCTACTGTGTTTTTGAACTCCATTCACTTTCACCAGAATCAGTTTAATCATTTCAGCCCTGGAATTGCCAATCTATACTGAAAAAATGGTTAAAGGTAGCTGTTAACTTGAAAACTACCGCTTCATGACATTTCCAGGTGGAACAGAGCATTTTGATCTTTGGAGATATAGACAGAATAATAATAAGGGATTACTGTGTGTGAATGAAACAAAACACAGCCCAAGGTATGTTTTTTGATGAGGTTACAACATTCTAAAATGACTTTTAAAGCTCAAGAGAATCCATTCTGTGTAATATAGGACCTTTAATGCAGGGAAGATTTGATTTTCATAGACATAAATACATATCTTGTTTTTCATTGCCATAAACAATGGCAAGTAAAATGTGTTTCAGTAGTTGTTTTTAAATTAAAAATACATAAAAGTTTGGATTCTGAAGTTCACAAGTACAGGCTATTTTTCTTAAACAAGTGTATTATATTATTTTGGAAAAGACTGAGTATATTTCTAATGTCCAAATGTACAAATCTACAAATACATACTTTGAAAAATATTATACAAGCAATCTCCTTTGTTAATGAGTTAACTTTCTATCAATAACTGCCTGTCTAAACAAATATACAAACTCTACATAAAATTAGCATCTGTCCAGTGTGTTTGTGTTTGTTGTTATTGCAGTAGTGTGGCTGTTGTTTACCTGCAGACACCATGGAGTGGGCGTGAGAGCCAGAGGACAGGCAGTCGCTGGTGGACGCGTGATGCATCAGGATGGGCAACTCTGGAGCCAGAGGACTGAACGAGTCTGCACTGAACGCCTGGCATGCCATCGCTGCCTGCTCTCCCCCTCCCCAGATGCTTCCACCAGCTAAATTTCAACTATTACAGCACTCTAACAACTGCAGATGGTCTCTATTTATTCCATTATGTTGTTTTGTTGACTCAACTTAATCCCAAAATGTGACCTAATTTGTCTCAGCTATCTTTCTGTCATGCTTTTTTGCTCTTTTTCTTGTCTACATGGGGAATTTGCAAGTATAAACTTTTTTTCTTTGTTTGTTTTCTTCAGCTATCTCAACTGAGACTTTACAGTGCTTTAATGACTGTAATCGGTGTCTAATCATTCCATTTTGTTGTTTTATTGACTCAACCTAATACTAATTTTTACCTAATCTGTCCTCCAGCTAAATCTCAGCTAATACTTAACAAAGGTTTAAAAACTGACTGGTGTCTATTCATTCCATTTTGTTGATTTCTTGACTCAACCTAAACCCCCCAAACTCTCTTTCTCTCCTCTTTCTTTGCCCTTTTCTTGTCTGGCTGGGGAATTTGCAGATAGAAAAGTGCAAAAGGTTACTCACTTTTTGCTTCCTCCAGCTAAATCTCAACTAATACTTGTACAATGCTAAATGCAATGCAAAATACAATATGGCTGGTGTCTGTTCATTATTATGTTTTTGTTGTTGACTCAATCTAATCCCAAACTGTTACATAACTTCTCCCAGAGATCTTTCTTTCCTTCTTCTTTGCCCTTTCTCTTGTCTTTTTGATCCTTTTGGTCTCTGCCTCAGTCAAGCATCGCCGCTGCTCAGTACCTGGGGAGTTTGCAGGTAGAGAAGTGCGAAAGGTTACCCACTTTTTGGAATGTTTTCTGTGTTGAAGGAAATAAAAAAGGATGTCAGCATTTCTGCCACTGTTCTTCACAGTTTTAGGCACTGCTACACTCAGCCAAAACTTCCTTGGAAAAAATAATATTAAGTCTGTTAAGTTGCGGTTCAGTGCATTGTGCTTCTCTCATTAAATGTCTATGCCTGTGGTTCCTAAACTTTTCACACCAACAAACGGTAAACAAAAATGAGACATGCAATTGCTAACAGTGTCCAGTTAAAGATAATTTATGAGCTGCATAACTGTAGCCAAATGGGTGTCAGCAACTTGTCTCCATGGAGATAAATGCCATACTATGCTACATTCAAGGCAAAGCTGTAGTATTTCCATAGAGATGAAGCTGGTGCAGCCACAGCAAAAAAGTTACACATTGATCACAGATTTTTTTTTACTGAATATTGACGATTCAAAAAAGGTACCAAGCCAGAATTTAACCAGGACTAAATCTGGCCTAAATAAATTCTAACCCAGGACTTAAACTAACTGAAATGGAAACTGAAGACTCACACAAGAAATCTCATATAAAATCCTGCACTGAAACCAAGACCTGGTAGTAAAACAAGGCAAAAATCAGGTCTATACCAAGACTAAAACTGGACCAAAACCCAAACTCATTCAGCACTAAAAAATAATCTGAATTTTAAACAAATTAAACTCTAATCATAGCATTACTATAACTACCCCTAGATACTAAACTTCTTAAACTACGAAAAACACCATCATAATAAGTCTGCGTACCACCATCGGCCCATGCAACACCGATTGAGAACCCCGATCAATGCGTTGCTCCAATCTGTCAGTCCCAGCCTCAGCATCTCGTGGGTCTTTCTACTGCAGGTATTTATATCCCACCTGTGCTCTGCTTTTCCCATCAGCCCTTGCTCTTGCCAATCCCAGAGCGGAGCAGTGATCATTGGTGTTTGCCCTGACCTGTATGTCTCCCATCCCACTCCCAAAGCCGGGGATTAGGGACCAGAGCGGTGCAGAAACCCGATCCAGAGAGCTCTTCCTCCTCTTATCTCTCTCTGTGATTGAGGGCTGCACGGTGCTGGCAAACACTTAGCATGTCACAGCAAAACAAACTCCAGGCAACTCCAATTTATCGTTTATTTCAAGCTTCTGTTTGGAACGGACAATTTTCACAGTATTTGACTTTACTACAGTTTACAAATGTAGCTCTTAATTAATGATGAGGTGAAATTATTTACAAATTCAATACATAAAAATGTGGGGAAATAATTTCATAAGAAATATTCTATTTGTTTTCACTTAATTATAATTACAACTTTCAGTACCATAATTGAACAGAATAAAAACTGGCATACAATCTTTTAAATTCTTAATTATTTTGTGTTTCCCGTATGTTGAGTTATGTTATTTATCACATAGCTACATTACATCTTGTACTAAAACCCTATGGTACTGTTGGGAGCTCTGTCTTTTTACTTCCTGACCTGCTCCCTCTGATCCCCTGTGGTATTACCTCACAATGACACTGGAGGCTTGACTATTGTCTTATATTGTCTCAGAGGTGTTCATAAAGTGTTGTACAGTTGAGGAGAGCAAGTCTCTACAGGAGAACAGGTTAATCTTTGGACGCGTGTGCTGTTGTTGTTTGAGTTTTGTTGATCCAGGCTTTGCTACACTATTGGAGATGTTGGTGGGCAGCAGCTGGGAGAGAGAGAGAGGTGGTGGGTGGTAGGCACGACACAACATGCTGCAGATCTGCAGTCTGTGAGGCTCAGGCTGCTGACAATAGCTCTTTTCTATTTTTCTTTCTTTTCTTCTATATTTCACTTTTAGTTTTACAACATAGAGCACATTCACTGTTAGAGCTGTGGGCAGTAATGATGCAGGAACATCAAAGAGGGTCTAATTTTAGTCTACAGGAACAAGTAGTTGAAAACAGTTAAAAGTGAATGTAAAATTGTGTTTAAAATGGTATGAATAAAAATATCACTGAAACACATTAACATTATCATATTCTTTTTTATATATACTTTGTTTTACAATATATTTTATATATTACTATATACAAATTGCTCACACTTACAGATATCATTTTGAGTCACAGCAAACAATACATTACTATTAAATATTTGAATTTGGAAAATGCAGCCACCACATCCACTTACTGAAGTACTGTTTTCTCAAAAATATTTCTAGTATCATATTTAACTTTTCAAGTGGAGGGTCCTCAACCTAACCCTGTAAAATGTTCAATCAATGTGACAAACCTATCAACATGGAGACAAGGAGGAGAGAGGCAAGCCCACTCACAGAAGAATGCATGTTTATCAAGGTATGTCTTTAGCCTCGTATAATTCATTAAATGAGAGCGATAACATTCTCTAGGCAAAACAACAACATACATGGACAGAAGCAGACCACATGCAGTGCTTCTCAACATTACTTTATAGCTAGCCTGAGCTGAGTTAAAGCTTACATAATAAACAGTGTGATACTGTGAGAGAAAATAGTCTCAGACCAGAATGGCAGAAGAATTCTCAAAATATTTTCATGTCTTTTTATTGGAGTTGCACCCACGCAGGCTAAAGACCACCCTCCCAGCTGGTAAAAAAACTGCAGTGTTTTGTACGCACCAAATCACCTCTTTTAAGGCTATTACATTTTTACAAAACAATCGCTGCCACTGTCAATCCTTTGGAAAATTAGCAGTAGTAAAATGACTTGGGACATCTGTTACAACTGGTGGCTAAATTATTTTCAGGGACAGATAATGATAGTGGTTAGTAAGAATATGTGTGTGTGTGGGGCTCACAAGATTTCAGTCTATTGGGGATGAATTTCCCTTTGTCTTTTTTAACAGTAAACAAGCACATTTTAAGATATCTGAACTAAATTTAAACAGAAAGACAATGCAGGAGCCTGGAGCTGGAGGAAGTGAGTCAACAGTGAAAAAACAACCACATGATAGCTACAAAATGTGCAGATATTATGAAAGCATAACACTGCATAATACAGTACTAAAGAGGCCATTGTCTACAAAATGAAATGCATGATATTTTGAGACTCATTCCTATAAACTAAAACTAAATTCAGTCTGATATACATATTTTATAAATTAAATCAACATAGTATTAAAAGGGCACTATGTAACTTTTTCTGGGGGAGGTTCTGGCGCCTGCTTGTCACCATGGAGATGTTATTACTTTGCCTTTAATGTTCTACAATATGGCATTTCATTCATCTCAGGTGATGCCACCATGCCAAGTTAAAGGTCAGGTTTTCAGGGAATTATTTCATTTAAAATACAGACCACTTTCATTAAATTTTTCATTTCATTTATTTTTATTTGGTCAATATATAACTCATTCCAGTCTACATACATTACATTCAGCCTGATGCCTACAAAATAAAACATATTCAGTATGTAGAACTTTACCATGAAATCAAACACTACAGTTTGATCAATGACCAGGTGTAGGCATAAGCTAAAGCTTATTGTGCCTACCCTTATTTACTGATTTTTCCACCAGAAAAGTTCCAGAGTGCATCTTTATGTATGCTAACTATTTGTACTGTTATCTTTACTTAACCAGGGGACCAAGTCGTGTATATTTTAGTATAGAAACCAAGGGCAACCAGAATCTAGAGAGCTTACAAACATCACATACAAAGTTGCCGCCAGGTCTGGGAATCAAACCCACAACCACCTTGTAGTGAGGTGACATCACTAACCTCTTTGCCACCATGGGTGGCTTATAAGGAGGTGTTTGGTAGTAGTTAGTTTACAATAAAGATCCAATTTAATTAAAACACCAAAGAAAGTTCAAAGAAACATTGTGCTGAAGATCTCAACAGTAGATTTGTCCTTGGGCCTGGATTAGTTCAGGATAAATGAATATGGTTTGTTGTGTTTTCTCCACTTGTTCCACAGCGCCACAGAATCATTCAGTTCTTTTCAGTTGGTCAACATTTACAATTTCAGATGTTCTGAGTGAATAACAAGGCCATAGGAGGTCAAGGGTTTAAAGTCACTCTAATATTGCCACTGTGACGAGTATTAAAACTTAAACAGGTTAAGCTGAAAGCCCAGTGCATGGCCTGATTTTCTCCAATGCAAGTTTTTTTTTTTTTTTTTTTTTATATAGTTCATCACCTTCTCAGTAAGATCTCCATTATGATACCTAAACCATAACACACAAAACAATAACAAAAAGTTTAAATGAAAGATTCACTGCGTAATTTTTCTGATGTGGGTGCATCAGCTTCATCTCTAAGGAAATGCTATAGCTTTGCCTTGAGTGCACAGAATGGCATTCATCTCCATGGAGGCGAGTTGTTGACATCCATCAGGCTACAGGTCATAAGTTACAGGTCATATTTGTGGAGAGGTGACCATGCTCACTGTAAAATGTGAGTGTTTTAACAATAATAACACCTGTAATTGAAAAATTGCAAGATAGATAAGTTTAATGCCATACCATGGAATCTACATTGTGCGCCTTCAGTAAGGTTTTCAGAAGGTCTATCAAATATTGCTGTTTCAATTCACATACACATAATAAACAATAATGTAAAATAAATGTAAAGAGTACTCTGCTAAAGGCAATCAAGAGCTGTATAGTTGCAGACGGTAGTGACCAGTGCTTTCAATCAAGAGAGATCCAGTTGGATTTAACCATATAAGATAATGTAATCTATAGGTTAATTCGATGCTGGGGGAATGGTGGATGTACACGTTTCCCATGGTGCAGTTCTCACACAGACACACACATGAACAATACTTGTCCCAATGTAATTACACCAGAGAGCATGAGTCAAAGGGCCACAGTCAAGCACCTGCTCTGGGCCAGCCTCACCCCCCTGCACCCACAAGCCACTCTCCCAGTCACAACAATGACGCACATACATTTAATTCTCACATACAAAGGGTAGTATCAACATTATGCAAAGTTAAAGACTGAATGTCCTATTTTATTACGGGGCCATAAATAAAGCATTATAAGCAATTATGGATTTCCAACTAATTACGTTAAAGGAGACATTGTATGCAAAATCAACATCAAGAGCTTTTCAAGAGTTTTTCTTCTTATTTATCCACTCAAACTTGTATTTAGAGTCATTCAAATTTGAGTCATCTTTATTCTGCAGTCAAGACATCATTGCTTCGAAAATTTGTGTTTTCCCTTACCCCCTATACACACCCACTCCTCTGCACTTACTTCATTCTTTTTTTTAACACTTAAACAATACCATGAATTACATGAGGCAGCAGTGAGTTCAGCTTTACCCAGTGCCAGAGGGTGAGCGTATACAAGGCACAACATACAGGTTGCTTAGACAAAAATACCATATGATATGGAGGCCTACAATATTATGACGTGTGGTGTGATCCCTTAAAGGTGCATTATGTAACTTTTCTGGAGGAAAAGTTATTTACTTGTCTCCATGGAGAGGTTGTTTTGTGCTGAGAATGTTCTATGGTACATTTTTCTATCTTCACATAAAAAATAAAGTGGCACCACCAAGACACAGGCAATAAAACAGCAGCAAACTGTAATCAAATAAATTCAAGAAAGATAAGTTTAATGCTATTCTGTGGAACAATCCAGGCAAAGCAATAATATTCCTGAGACAAGCAGGTGCCCCAAAGAAAAAAAGCAAATCAAAAGTTCATGAATAAACTTTGAGAATATTCTTTTCTTCATCTAGTTCAGAGTAAATTCCCTCCACAGATGCTCAGCTGCTGTTGTATGGGAACTGGGGGAGTAGGCATTCACACAGGTACAGCAGTGCAAACAAGACAGCAGATGGACTTAGGCAAAAGCAGTAGTTATAAAGGGATGCCAACGTATTTCTCTAATGTAGTAAATATGTATTGACTTATATGTGTTTGCATGTATATAAACTGTCTGACGTGTCTTCCCCTTTAAACCACAAGAAGGTGAAACAAGCCAGCACTTTTAACACTACATATATAATTAGCTGTTAGCACTAATTGGAAGTGTGGTTTATGTCAAATGTGTTTTATTTAAGATACAGCATTGGATCATGGAAGATGAAGGAAATTAATTAACTTGTTTTTCTACTTCTGCCTATGAGAATGCATTTCATTTAGGCAAACTTGCATGTTGTTTGAACAAAACTTGTTAACAACTTGTATAATAGCCATAGAAAAATAAATCCGTGGTTTCAAAATTATGAAAAATAATAACTGTTACCTAAAAAGCTGACATCCATGAATATATATTTTTATTTTTTGTTTGTGTGGCAATGTTATGGTTATAGGTGCACTATGTAACTTTTGGTTGGGGATCCATCACCGTCTTGTTTCTGTAACTTGACCTGTAACATTAAAGACAAAACAATAACAGCTCCACAGTGAAAAGCATTTGATGGACACTCCACCAGAAAAGTTAACCATTTCTGTTAAAGGTGCAATGTGTAACATACAAAAAAGGATCAATATATCCAACAACTCCACCCCAGGACTTTCACCTGAAGAGTACAGGTGATATAACCATTTTAAGGTGCACAGATAAGTTGATGAGAGAGCTTCCATTGTATTTATTTTTTATCTTAAATTAGGTTTGTTTGTATAAATTTAAACTAAATACATTTCTTTCAGTTTAGTCACTTAAATAGGCAACAAAACATTTTCTTTCTTTTGGCTCAACAGAGTGAGGACACAGTCAGTTAATTCTAATGTTCGTGTAGTTCCATTTTCAAATGCATTTCATCAAAAAGAAAAGAGACAAAAAGTACAGAAAGTATAACAAAGTATATTCCTAGGCAACAGTAGATGGCAAACCACATGACCGTGAGCGAATGAATGCACAGTAAGGAGCGGGCCAATCACAGCCCTTTATTTTCCACATGGAGACATTTCTGACAACGGAGCGGACATGAACATGGAGACATCAGCAAGATACCCCAGACTCAGAGGTCAGGGAAGAGAAGCTGACGTGCTCTAGTGCCACCGACTGGCCTGACCAAACTAAATGTCCAAACTGTATAATGCCACATTTGCACTTCTGCCATAGTTGCCATTACATCTCTGCATATGAAGTAGAAAATATGGGAACCACTATACCATCCTGCACAATACGCAATCATTTCAAATACAAAAATAAAATTCAAAAATCTGTTTGCGCTGCATGTGACAAGGTCAAAGCAACAGTGCTGAATGGCAAAGCACTCAAATGTTTTATTCACACTTGTTTTTGAATGCACACTTCACAGAGGAACTAACTTTTAAGGGTCACAAAAAGAACCCACTGAGCAGGTTTAACATTTTTAAATTTCCCTGTTTCCATGTTTTGTGTCATAGATTCAGAAAAATGATACAATACCAGTATGATGAATGGTAATCCAAGCACCAAAGTCCACTTATTTTAGTAAAACACTGGGTAAAGTACCACAACATTCTTGAGTTAAAAAACAGTGTTGTGATGAATTGTTCAGTGTGCCCTTAGCTTAAGTATTGAGGTGTTAGCGATTAGAGCTAATTCTGTTAAATTACTCAAAGAATATAACACATTTTTAATACACTGGGAATTGTTTTTTTTTGTGTTGTTTTGTTTTTAAGTTTAGTATCGTAAAAATTGTGTGCGTTGTGACACTGCAATTTCCCTATTGTGGGACAAATAAAGGATTATATTATCTTATCTTAATTAGATTGGCCAATCCGGCCCTGTTGTATTCTCACATATCACCACTAGATGCTATCTACTTTACTGTCTGATAGTGTACTGGCTTTGGTCTGACAGAAGAAGACTAAAGAGCCCAGGTGAGCCTAAACAAAAGCCAGGTGAGGGGAGGAGGGAACAGGTTTCACATCTGCCATCTACTGGTGAAAAAAATTAACTTATTAATAAACTAAAGCGGATGGCAGCTTTAAGTGGAATTTTGGCTTTGTATGTGTAAGTCTGGTAAGTTGTGTACTGCTAAAAAATGATCAAATTATATAATCTCCAACTGAACCAATGTGTCTATGCTAATATCTTTGAGTGCCACACAGGTTTTGACAGTCCTGAGTTCCCCTTATTGTTTCCATAAGTTTTTTGAAAAATGTCAGAGATCTCATTTCTGTGCTGAAGTTTGTTCCTGAGCTGCACTTGTAACAGACTTGGTCGACTCTGTGTGGGTGTGTGCATTTTCTTGTAGCACTTTTAATATTTATAACACTCTTTCAAAATAACCTTGACTAAGAATCTTGAGATCTCTTTTCATTTTGCTTTGTACACATGCAGTGTGCAGTGTGACTTGTTGATGCACCTGAACATTCAACATTTTCAACAAATCAACCGACTTTCTATCATATTTTAGCAGTCAAACTTCTCAAATTCTCCATTGAAATGAATGGGATTGCAGCTAACCGGAAGTGCCGGAAGAGCACGGTTTAATAGCATTTATAGGTAAAAGTGGGAGGGGCAGAATAACATCAGTAAGAGAACTGAATAATTGCAAGTGGAGACAGGGGGTAGGTGAAAACACATTTTCTGAGCACTCAAGCCTCAATTGCAAGACAATACAAGATTACTGAAAAGGAATTAATCAATTGAAATACAACTTTAAGTAAGCTAATGATGATGGAACAATGTAAAACTTATTAAAGCTGAAGTTGCATAAGTCTCCTTTAAGAATAAGAAGATTTTTCTTTTTTATTTTTCAGTTTTAAATTAATTCAAATAAGGCTTATTGAGTCTCGATCGGCAGCTGCTCTGCTGAATTTGTGCATGCTGTTTCTTGTCCTGTCCGTTGGATATTTGTAAGCAGAGAGGCAGAGGTCACATCTCCTGTTGAATATAAAACACTATGTACTCCGCACCATCTGCTACAACTGTCTTATTCACTAGACCAAAAACAAGCCAACCTCACCATATCCAACACAGCCCTAATTTCATCAACATATTCAGCAAAGATACATGGAACAGCAAAGGTTAGTGGGGGTACTTGGAAATTTGAATATCGATGACATTTTCTCAAGAGATTTTGTAAATGGCACGAATACAGTATAATGCACATTATAATGTAATTTATAATCTAATGTAAAACCTGCTTTAGTATCAGTGGGTTTTGGAGTGATGAAAAATGACAGTTCGAAACACAATATTCTGTTCATTGATCAAAAGCCCTCAAAATCGTGGCCGGAAAACAGGAAGCTGTAACTCATGTTATATAAGTTACATCTTTTCATTTGCATCACTGTCAAATCACTCATTTGCCATCATATTTTTTCTGAATTTAATTTTAGTACATATAATTTGAAAACCAATAATAAGTTAAACACCCCATCCATAATATAATAAAAGGGATAAACAGGCTTGTTGTTTTTAGTATATGATCACAGACTGTACATAGAAGTCTATGGGTAAAATGCAGAATCCACATAAGCAAACCACACCCCATTGGAGAATCAAACTTGGGACCTCCTTGTTATGAGGCAGAAGCACTAACCACCATGGCACCCTGTTGCCTAATTTATTCTGTGCTATTCACTTCAGCTTTCAGTAATCCTAATGTTTTGGATGAGTATTAAATTAGTGTAATAACGATTTCCCAGATTTATCTAACATGTCATCACCAAATAGGCCCTTTTATGTTGTTTTCTTTTTGTATAACCTTTGAGATCAGGTAACACAAATTCACAGGTTTGGAGTTTGTGAGGCTGTCTTTAGAAAATTTCAGCAGCATAAACCCAAAAACACGGCATGAAAGCAAAAAAGGGACAACATGTCAAAGCTAATTTAACCTTTTTTTTTAATAGTCTATTGCTCCACACTTGGCAGGTTTCCTCTTCTCACATCCTACACAGTTTTAACACAAAGCAAGTTGAAAATACTGTTAGCTATATCGCAACATGATTTTAAAAGTACTTACTGACTAAATTATTAACTACATGAATAAAAAGTACTTGGGTAAACTATTTGTCCATCATTACTACTGCTACAAGTACCAGCATCTCCAGCACCCATACAGTGCTGCTACAACATCAGTTACTACAAACAGTACTATCACTACTTCTGCTATCACAATTAGTGTATTTGCCACCTTACCAATGAGATTAAAGCAAAAAAAGATGTTCTTTTACTTAACACACCACAAATAATTTTGAAAGGGCACCAAGTATCTTTTCTAGTGGAAGGTCTGCCATCTGTTTGTCACCATGGAGATGTTATTGCTTTGCTATTAATGTTCCACAGTATGGCATGAAATATGTATATCTTGCATCTATTGAGTAACAGGTCTTTTTATTGCATTGCCACACACACGGTCTTACAGAGCTTGCTTCTCCTTATATCTGACTTGTAAGTTGGCATGGTGACAGCAAATGCAAGTTTAATGCCATGCTGTGTAACATTCCTGGTAAAGCAATAAAATCTGCTTGTAGATTTGGTAGACCCACCACCAGAAAGTATTTTTCTAGTTTTGATGCACCAAAGAAACACAAAGAAACATCTATATCCACATAGCTGCCGCTGGTATAAAATGCACTGAAAGTTTGGACCTACTGTGTGAATGTGGTTTTCATTTTTCCTCCTTCGTGCTCTGGAGCTGCTCTCCTGCTGACTCTGTGCTCCCTCTACAAAGTCACAAACGTTATTGGACTTGTAAATATATTTATTTCACAGCGTGCTGAATGTTTCACAAGACTTTTATTGTACCATCCATATACAACTGTGGTTTGGCTGGCCTTTTTGTCTTTACATAGTCAACATCATGGCCCACTGCTGCTCTGTCAAATCATTAACGTGGAATACTATGCAAAATAGTAAACTACAACTAAAAACAATGTAGTATTTCTTTCATGTTACTACCATTGCTCATGACCAAGTAAGAGTAACAAATACAAGGTAAACATATTTAGTACCTTGGTAAAAATAAGTTGTATTATAAGTTATAATTATTGCATATAGTACTAAGATTAGCAGTAGTGGTTGTTAAAGGTGCACTATGTAACATTTCTTGTGGAGGGTCTATCACCTGTTTGTCTCCGTGAAAATGTTGTTGTTTTACCTGCAATTTTCCACATAGTATGGCATTAACTCATCTCCATGGAGACGAGAAAGTGACGCCACTAGGCCAAGTTACAGGTCAAATTGAATGCGATAGGTACATTTAATCACATACTGTTGAATATTCCAGGCATAGCAATAACATCTTCATGGAGACAAACAAGTAGCAGACCCCACATCAGAAAAGTTACATATTACACCTTTAAAACAGAGGTAATAGATGTCACAGTAATTCTACTTGATGAGAGTGCAGAGACTTTACTTGGGGACTTGCATTTTCATTTCATTTCATTTTTTTATTTTTTTCATTCATTTCATCAAGATGAGTATAAAAAGTATGTCTCAAACATCAATGTGAATGAAACGAAGTACAGACTAATATCTGCCCCCTTTTCACAAAAAAAAACAACAACAAAAAACGGTTCCGACTTAACTACAATCTGTAGCAGCTTACTGTGCCATCTCATATTTTTTTAAACATTTCATATTTGACATTTGTTTTAAACACTTGAGTAGATTTTGAAGCTTTGATTTTTTTCTTTTTTCCATTGTTGTTGTTCTAATCCGTTTTTTTTTTTTTTTTGTTTGTTTGTTTTTTTTCCAATTTGAAATTCGATTTCAATTTCTTTAAATGTGGGCTACAAAAAACAAGTCATACTAAGAAATATACTTTTTAGGGTTAATGGGCAACAATAAGATAGAAGTTGATGAGTACAAAATTTTTGGAAAAGCCTGATTCAGTTCAATTCATATTTGTGGATAGAGTTAGAGCCATACAAACAGCTGATTCTCAACAACAATTGTGTTCCCCCTCTTTGATCCACTCTTCATTTACATATACAGTGGCTATACTGCAAGCTATGAAGAACAAAACAAAACAAATCCTGGCCTTTTACATAGCGCCCACTTTATATTCAGGGCATATTTGAATGTAATATGTTGTGCGTCTCTCCTCTTGACATTTTGAGGGCCATCTTGCATTGTTTTCTGCCTCTACAAGGATGAACTGTTTCCATACATAAAGTTCAACTGCATTAAACTAATGTACCATGCTCCACTAACCCTTTAAAAAAAAAGCCTGATCTTAACACATGCTGCATCTCATGTAAGTTGCGTCATATGAAAGGAGGAAAAAATGAAACTGAAAAACCTTGAGAGATGGAGTGGGCTACAGTAAGATACTGTGTAAGAACAAAAGAACATGTGTGGACAACATGTGATGCAATCAGATTCATTCAACTTATCTCTTGCCATTGTCAGAAAGAGAGAAAGAATAGAAATAAGCCTCATGCAGGATGGATGTGGGTGGTATCCAAGCAACAAGGCACCAAGGCAGGTCCGCTTCTCCTCCTGCAAAAGTCGGCAAGCTTCATGAGTTTACATCCATTCATTTGCTGAGTAAGAGTCTTGATTATTCATTTAGTTATGCAAAAGTATCACCCTTTTCCAGAACATATGATCAGGCAGGTTTTTGTTTTTAGCATTTGGTAATAATTTCACAAGGACGGTAAGGGTCTATGTAACTGATTCACAGGTTTCAGAAGAGATAGCCAAACTGAAAATCCACAAATACTGAACTGTATTGTTTGTAAGGTCTTGGCACAAAAATTTTGCAATGTTAAATTATGGTTTCAACTGACAACTATCACATCTTAAGAACTGAATCATGACATCATTATATTAAAAAAACAAAACAAAAAAACAAATCACCTAATAGTTGTGCTGACAGACAGAACTTTCTGACAGTTTTTAAAATATATTCTGAATGATGTATGTGCACAAAACTCTGAGCAAAACCTCTTGAACCAATATTGCAAGAAGCTACAAGCATGAGCCACAAAACATATAATAATATTCTTCCTCTACAATTTAACTTTTTACAGTACATATTTTTCTTCCAGTCTCAGATCTGCATATTTGTGAGTCCACAAAGCGCTATATACATTGTATTAATTATTAATTATCATTTATTATTATTATTATTATTATTATAAATGGAAGATGCTGCAACAAGGCACACAAGGACAGTTTTCCCAGCCTGGAGTACAGGGAGCCCTGGGATTACATGAGCACTTGCCAAGGGGTACTTGGAATAATTTCAGATTTAAAAGAAAGGTGGCACTGAAAGGTATTTGAATGTCAAATATTCTCTGTAGTATGCTTTTGTAGGATAATTGTGGCATCAGTTTTATTAAAACAAGAAAATATAATAGTACAATACAGTAAAAAGATTTATAATTACGAAAGAAACACCAATAACATTAATCGAGGGTAGTGTGAGACAATGCTTAAGACGTACTTGAGCCAAAAAACGTTGGGAATCACTGTACCAACATAGATCATATCTATAATGACCGTGTAGACATAACCTATAGAAAATTACACATACAACTACTACATAAGTACACAGTAATATTTTGTGAACTTTCTATGACAAACCTGTTCAAGTATAATGAAATTCCAATCTTTTTTTTTTTAATTATTTGCTGAATAGGAGCTTGGTCCTATGGGTGTTCTCATCGCCATACACAATTAGAGATAGTTCTGCCTGAGCAAAAAAGCCATTTCTATGTAAAATGTAAACGTAATTTGTTTTTGAGTGACTGTAATATCCACTGGCTTTAATCAAATCCCAGGAGATGTAACATAAGTGTACTGGCACTTCAGTTTTTTATTTATTCAACTATGATCAATTGAAAATACACCAACATACACAGACACGGGTTGGTAACTCTGGCTACACCTGATCACTATCACTAAATTAAATGTTTGGATGTAATTTTGTTAAATTTTAGTGTGTAAAAGTATCCTGATAACATTCACAAATTTTAGCTAAATAATTATACAAGTTTAGGTTCAGTGCCTTGTAATCAAATGGTACAAATATGCCAGAAGGGATTTGTTTCAATCTTGTTCAATATATGAGTAAAACCTGTTCAAATTTGTCACTACTAATATATCAATATAGATTTCACTCAAAATATTTCGTAATTTAATGTGTACAATTTTGCTTTTTATAGATTCTAAATAATTGTTGTGAAGTAACCCATATTGTTGAGGTTGAATAAGGTTAGATCTTATTTTCTCATATTATCAGTATGCAGTAATGATCTGGTGTAGGCGATGTCAACCTCAAGCTGCATTAATGAGTTTCTGTTGGTCGAAGGCCAAGTGCACTGTGGACAAAACAGCTTTAGTCAATGTACTGGAACACAGCATATCTTATAAAGCTGATAATCAACCAGCTTTCTATTTCATAAGCTTTCTATTACATAAGAAAGAACTGTGACTTGACTTATCGTTACATTTTAGTTTAACAAAATAAAAGAATTTCTGTATTATTGTTAGATAAATCTGACCTGAAGTCCGTGGGTCAGCTGGGAGCTACAGCCTCGACCTCGCATGGGAACGAGAGGCATGATCCACACATGCAACAACATCAACCTTTTCTCAACGGCCCCGCAGTCACCATGGCGACGCGCGTAGACAGGAAGCGGCTCAATCCAGGGGTAGTCAAAAGCCGGAAATGGGCGTTTTTTCAGACTGTCAATCACTCAAAAATAGTTTGGGACCCAAAAGCAAAGCCCAAAGGTCTTTTGGGCGGACATTTAAACATAAGAAGCATCATGTCAAAAACAGAACAAGTAAAGCACCTACTACTCAACTCAAATCTGGATTACCTTTGTCTTTATGAGACTTGGCTTTATAAAAATGCCCCTTCTGCAGCACTTACCATCCCTGGCTATAATTTATTTAGAAAAGACAGAAGGTGCAAAGGGTGGTGGTGTCATGATATTCATAAAAAAACAATATTCAGTGTAAGCAAGTGGAGGAGCCCCTGCACCAGAGAAGTTACATAATGCCTCTTTAAGCAAAAATCTAATGTAATGTAATCTATATATTTCTATGATTATTAATCAAAGTTCAACTGATATTATCACTTGTATATTTCCCATGCATGTTTCATTGGGCTTAGATAATATACTCACTGCTGTAACAGCTGAATCATGGGAGTTTTCCTGAGAGGCTCTTGTTGATTGGCCTGATAAGTCCATGTTTGTCATGTACCTATGTCCATTCACCGACAGCTGTTCACACACTGTAAAGATGCATGTTAAACAAGGATATTGAACGCACAGATTTATTTGTGAACTCAGATGACCTCTTCAAAAATGTCATGATTCATCTCAAGAGCACGTTTACTGTAAAAATATAAATACATGTTGAATGATAATAAAACTCAAAAAGGAATTATTTTAGAAATGTTGTAGCTACCTAGAAACTATATCACAATTGCATTGTAGTACTCACGCCTGAATCCTAGTGTAAATATCAAGCCATAACATTAACAAGAGTAAAAACAATACTAGAAGTTCTTGGTACCCAAGGTCCAAGGTGATCTTATTAACAGTATTTATTTTAATAGCATTAAGTAAATGTATTCTTATGTATAGGTTTATATCCAGTTTTCTGTACAATTTTAAACATATTTTATTCTGTTTTTGACCAGTTTTTAGTGAGAACAAACTTGACTGTGACCTACTTGTGAATAAAACGCATTTAATCTCTTTTTTGGCATAGTAAAAATGTAAAAAGTTAACCAGGCCAAAATAAATGGTTGCATAATTGTAATTTGACGCACCATACGATACAAATATTGTTTCTATGTGTCAAATCCCTATGTATAAGCTAAAATGTTTTCTGTTGTTAGACAGACAGTGGATTATGTGCCTGTGCCCCCCACTCATCTCTCTCTAACAGCTCTCAGTTAATTCAGCCTAAGTACTCTTATCAAACCATTTCCTGCAGCCCAGTATTATCCTGTCTGCTTGTCTGTCTGTCTGCTCTGCATGCATCTGAATCAGACCTGGTTTAGAATGTAGTCCAAATATCACCTGCCTCAATGAGAAGGTGAAATAAGAGGAGAGCTGAAAATATGATGAAAATATTGACATGTATCCATGCAACTTACATGGTATATTAGAAGATAAGGAGATATTTATGGACATTCAATTTGCTACAGAATTTTTACATCAAGTGTGGCAGCAAATGTAGCAAAAGACCTTCTAGAGGAAATCTTCCAAGACCTTCCAGAGGAAATACTTCTAGAGGCTTCCCTCTTGCGTTCACCTAGTTCCCCTTGGACACTGCTGTGATGCCTGGACTGCAGGCCACAGAGGGTGAGGTAGCCTTGTTATCTATTAGCTAATGTTTATCTGGCCCCACCACATCCACAGTTGATGGATTTTCCTCTTTTTTTTTTTTTTGGTCATCATAATTACAAGGCTGCTACATCTCAATAATGCTATCACTGAAAATTTGAAACAAAAAAAAAATCCTTCATACAACCTTTAAGTGCATGACTATGAGACACAAAGTTGTGGGACTGTGGCTAATGTGAAGCATGACTATTTCTTTTATTCCATTTTTGTTTTTTAGTCACGTGGCTCTTTATACACTATATTGCCAAAAGTATTCACACCCATCCAAATAATGGAAATCAGGTGTTCAGTCATTTCCATGGCCACAGGTGTATAAAATCAAGCACCTAGCCATGCAGACTGTTTCTACAAACATTTGTGAAAAAATGGGTCGCTCTCAGGAGCTCAATGAATTCCAGCGTGGTACTTTGTTAGGATTCCACCTGTGCAACAAGTCCAGTTGTGAAATTTTCTCGCTTCTAAATATTCCAGTCAACTGTCAGTGGTATTATAACAAAATGGAAGTGATTGGGAACGACAGCAACTAAGCCACAAAGTGGCTCACGGGGCGGGATCAGTGGATGCTGAGGCGCATAGTGCGCAGAGGTTGTCAACTTTCTGCAGAGTCAATTGCTACAGACCTTCAGATTAGCTCAAGAACAGTGTGTAGAGAGCTTCATGGAATGGGTTTCCATGGCTGAACAACTGCATCCAAGCCATACATCGCCTAGTGCAATGCAAAAGAGTGGTCAAAAATTCCCATAAACACACTCCTAAATCTTGTGGACAGCCTTCCCAGGAGAGTTGAAGCTGTTATAGCTGCAAAGGATGGGCCGACATCATATTAAACCCTATGGATTAAGAATGGGATGTCACTTTAATTCATATGTGAGTCAAGGCAGGTGAGTGAATACTTTTGGCAATATAGTGTATGATGTATGAAGATATTTAGTTTTTAGTCTTAACTTGAAGAATGGTGCAGTGCAACGATGTTTGTCTGGCTGCGCTTCACTGGAGGATTTGGGGCAATTAACAAGCAGAATGATGGATTAAAAAAAATGAACCTTTATTTATCCAGGCAGGTCCACTGAGAACCAGTTCTCATTTACAGTGATGACCTGGCCTGGTTTTGTTCATCTGTGTCTTCTTGGTGCATGTATGTAGTCCGAAGGTCAAAACAGTGCAGAAGCAGAGTATGCAACATGAGTAAGAGCTTTGTGCACACAAACACACACATTTGGCATCTTAAAAAAAAATAATCTTTTAATCAGTATTATTTTAGTGGAACATTTTATTTAGATTATGCATAATATTCAATCATTTCAAACCCAACACACTCCCACAAGCGGTTTGAAGCTTTTGGACTGAATCTTAGCCTTCATCATTTCTCTCTCTTTCAGTGATTAGTTTGTTGTTAAATGAGTTTTCACATTGACTTCTGTCATATAAACAAACAATGTTCAATCGGATTCAAGTCTGGACTCTGGCTGGGCCACTCCAGGACATTCACAGAGTGGTTCTGAAGCCATACTAACATGCTAAAATACATAAAACCACAAATAGTAAAACGTGAGACTGAATACAGGTGAAGCAGTTGAGAAAGCACCATCAGAGAATCCGTCTACACCAGGAGCAGAGAGCCGTCTGCCACCACCAGGAACCGCCACAGGGCCCACTCCTGGTGCAGAGGGCTCCTACAGAGGAAACATACAGTACATCATACGCCTATCCCTGTCCGAGGGGAGGGTGGGTCTCCCACTGGGCCAGGGGGTGGAAGATGGGAGCAGGCCGAGCCTAACGGAGTTGTTTTTGGCAGCACACCGAAGATGTTGGGCCAGCCCTCAACGTTGCAGTACTCCAGGTGCCCCCGCGCCGGCCCCTTAGCAGAAAGCGGGTTGCCCCATTCCCGCTTAGCTAACTTGGTGAGAGACGTACAGCAGGACAGAGTGTCGCCATTCGTGCCCTAGCCTGGCCCTCTGATGCTAGTCTGAGGATGAAATCCCTCTGCGCCAGCTCTGGAGGAAGTGGGATCTGGGTCTGGACTGCAGCGGCAGCGAACAACCCCGGCAGCAGATCCACTGGTTTGGGATGAGATGCCCAGGAATCAGGGCCAGTCGAGACGGTGTAATCACAGCGGCTCGTCCTCCCCGCAGAATCCAGGGAGTCCCGGTAGCTCCCATCTCCTTTACTGGTCTCCGCCCAGCCCAAAGGGGCAGGAGTGTTGAGCGGGTCATCCTCAACGGCCCTTGACCCGGCACTGCCATGGAGTGGGGAAATGGGACCCATAAAGGTGGCTCTCCAACTCCTCTCTGGGGAGTGCGAGACACGCCATGCACGAATAGCGTTGAGTCTGATGGAGCCATCCCAGACAAATTAAACAGCGGTCATGCTTGCGGTGGACTGGAGTGCTACATGAGCGGCATCCGAAGTGCCTGACACTGGCAGGTGACGAATCTCAGTCAGAATCCATCTTGACTCTTCTCTTGCAATGAATCTTGGGGTAGAATTCTCAGAGGAGCTGAGCTTGGAGAGAAGAAGGGAGTTATGTGGCTAGTGGCCCAGTATTTATAGGGTACCGGGTTCGTGAGCATGTGCCAGGCTGTAGGCATGATTGGCCCGGTGCTTTGATCTTTCTCAGAGACTGGCTTGGCGCCAGAGAGAGGTAACCAATAGCGAAGCCCGTAAGTGGTTCTTGAGGTGTTCTTAGTGTAAAAGTCAGCTCAGAGTCAAAATGAACCAAAAAAAAGGGTAGACAATAATCGTTTGCATGACATTTTATAAAATCACTATAATCGCCAACAAAGATAATAGAAAGATTGTGCAGAAAAAAACTACTTATCCATACCGATCTCTTCTGGATCATTGTACTTATAACAAGTGTCTTGTTTAATATTCTTTGTTAGTTTATCTGTTCAGTTTTATATTGTTTTGGTTGTCGATAAAGTTGATACAAAGTCAGGTGCATCACTTCCTGTTTGTTAGACCAGGAGAGACAGGGATATATATCAAGGTTTATTTCATGTAAATGTTAAATAATTTAGTTTAAAAAGCGTGATGATTGTAACGTAAAAAAAAAAGGGATTTAAAATAGTCATTGCTAATGGAAGCTCCAAAAATAATGCTTTGTCATATTACATTATCAGTTTGCAATTCATGTAAACTGAATATTCTTTACTTTTCTGTTGGTTTGATCACAGTTTTCACTCCACGTCATGGTGAAGGAGTCAACATTAAAGCAACAACATACTATGTTGACTCATCTCTTTATTGCAAATGGAGTTTAGCATGGTGTTTAATCTGCTGTCGTTACACCTTGATGAGAACACGAGAACAAGGTACAATTCATATTAAAATTATAATTATTCATATGCATAACATTTTTAACCTGTCAGCAACTTTACTAATCATTGTGAGATAATTGTTAATCGCAATTATTTTGGCCATGATAATTGTGACACTGAATTTCAATATCATCCCATGGTTACTAGATATGCTGCATATTTTATATTTTGGAACAAGGTATCGACTAAGAGATTAACCTAAAAGTCGTGTGTTCGCTTCACTGTTTACTGAGAGGCTTCAGTGTGTCTGGCATTAAGATAGCATAAGGCATATAGATGCAGTACCAATATACCGATGAAAACACTTTGTCTTCTTTAAGTCTTAAGCAGAATTATATGTTTAACTTCGATCTATGTCTTTAAAGCATTGCTTCAGGCTCACTGCCTGTAGGCCTAGAGCATATCTGTAACATCATTCCTCTAAGCTCACTGACATATGGTTCTACATTATATCTGTAACATCATGTACAATGTTATATTAAATCTTAGTAGCAGCCCTTTCTGTCTGTCAGTATGTGGTGAAGGCATGAGAGATGGTAGATGTTGCTCAGATTGTGTGCTTCAAAACAAATGTTCTTGTGAAGGTGAGCAAAGCTTTTCTTCACAACTCCACTTTCCACATCAGCAGAGCTGCAGCCAACACAGCATGCAGTGTGCATTAGAATGTTTTTGTTTACACATTTTAAAGGGTATATAAAGGCTCAGTTAATTTTGCATGTTTAAATCTCAGGTTAACTACTGAGCTAACAGAAAATTGTAAAAGGAGCAAAAACAATATCCCCAAACTCTATAAAGATTGACACATGACAAGTAAATATCCTAAATACTGACAAAGACAGCAAGAACCTGAAGATTAGGTGAGGAAGAAGGGGTGAATTGCTGTTTGTATACGCCTGTCTCTTTGCGTTTTTTAAGTCTGGACCCCTGCCTTTATATCTCACTAAGAGAAGTGTCACAGCCCAGCAAACAAGAACGGACTGCAGACTCACAGGTAGATCAGTGTGCTCCAGGAGACGAGTTTAACTAATATAACTCTAAGGCAATCTGACAAAGAGGAGAATAGAAAGGTAAACTGTATTCAATGGCACTGAAACAGACTTTGCCGTGAAAATAGATGTCTTTTCCTTTTTTCAGAAGGACAAGATTTTGGTTTGGTAAGGTAGAAAACCTGGGCAAAATACTTACTGATAAAGCCAAATCTTTATGAAAGCTCTCTCTGATATCTGTAGTCCGTTATTCAACAGCCTGGTTACAGCAATTTGATTTGCATCTTCAATTCAATTTCTTTTTAAAAAAGAAAATCACTATTTTAAAAATTCTGTCTGATATTAAATGACAGGACCTAAGCAAACTTTGGCTGTGAAAAGATCAGTCTTCAATGTTGCTTTATTTACCAAAAGCTAATCGGGGTAAAGTGAAAAAAAAAATAAAAAATAAAAAAAAAAACACCAAGTGACCAAAGAGCAAATGAGAGAGACACAACAATAATAATAAATGGACAATGGATACATACAACATTAAAACCACACAGTGTACCATAACTGGTAAATTTAAATTTTTAGGATTTTTTTTTTCAGATTCGACAATCTGATGATGTGAGACTCCCAGATGGGAGGCATGAGCCAGTTTTTCCAGCTGATTTCCAATTGAACTTTGTCATGAAATATCCCAAAAATAAATAGACAAATATTGAACCTGATCATTTCCATGACGAGACCCAAGAACACACTTTTATTACAACAAAACAAAAACCTGCGTTTTAACAATATTCATTTTAGCTTCCCCCCATGTGTATTAAATATTACTGACTTGTAGAATGCTGTGATGTCATCTGAAACCCAGCAATATAATACAGGTAGGGCGCCCAAATATCCATCAAATACACTACATCATGCTACATTTAGAATAGCATGTATAGGCGGATTATTTGTTTGGCAACACAGCGGATGAGCACGCATCCTGAGTGCAGTAAGCGCCACTGTCTGCTCAACATGAAGTTGCAACACTAGCTAGCGCTGTTGTCAGCACACTAAAACAGTTTATCACTGTGTGATAAAATAAGTTACGATGCTAAATTAGCATTAGTGAGTGAGATACATCTTAATAACCCATACGCATTAAATGTAGGTGAATATGTAAATGACGAAAGGAAATGGCTCAAACTTCAGTAGCCGGACATCCACTCATACCTGGTCGATACAACTGGCCCTGCCCTCGGAAAAGTCTGAAATCTGCTGAAATCTGCCTACGAGACACTGACATGATACAAGATAGGACAGTGGCTCTTTCTGCAGGAGACATGCGCAGAAAGTGCAAAGTAACGTAGTCTGATAATCTCGCTACACTAGAAAATGCAAAAAGCAAAGCCCTTATGAGCAAGTACACAAGAATTTGAATAACCCTACAAATTCAAATAGAGGAACATTGGGCATTTTACAGAAAAACAAAGGAGTCAATTTTCTCAAATGGAGTTTCATTTTGGTGGGTTGAGAGGGAATTTTATTGAATATTGTGGCATGAAGCAGAGCTCAATAATAATAGGCTATGGAAAGGCTCATTTACAATACAATATAATTTTCACTTCCAGCTTTGCACAATCTCACCTGTCCAATTACTGTATGCAGCAATGAATTGTGTAACTTCCTAACTGTGAAAGCTTTCATCTGAATGTGTAAAATTGATATCATAATATTTAAAAATGTAGTGACAGAGGCTGACAGCTAGTGTAAACAAAGATATAAATAGCATACAGACTCAGCATCAAGCCCTTTTAGGAGTAATTATGATTAAGACAATGGAGGGGGTAGATATTAGCAATTATTTGTAGAATGTGAAGACTGACATTACTTAAATTCAAGTGAGGTTATAGTGATAAACGCTAATTAAAATTCAAATAAAAAAGCCACTTTGTTGTAGTTGTGGCAAGGTGTTGGTCGATAATATATAAAGATTCATCGGTCTTGGTTCTCTTTCCAAAAAGTAGGCTACATTTCCTAATTATTTTTCCCCAGCATAGACCTTCTAAAACATTCACATCGGTTTAGAAAACATATCATTGGCCCCCCAGTTAGCAGTGCCATTGAAACTCCAGTTTGCCCCTTTGCATGCTGTGAAATGAGCTTAAAACCTCATCCCTGTGAAGAATATGAATATATGTCATGGAAGTGAGTTAAGAATTGAACCACTGGCTTAGAAATGACTTGCTGTCTTCTCCACCTGTTCGGATACAGGGCCTAAATTTAAGTGTTGAAAAAATGCTCCAGACAGAGGAAGATATTTTATTTTTGATCTGATGATGTGTAAAAAATAGATCCTAAAGAACTCATGTTGTACCGGATTGCTTAGTGAGACAATTATTCTAGTATTGTGCATGCATACAGTTAATGGAGAAACTGAAGTAGGCCTACATAGGGAAACCCACCCACAAAACCTAGCACTAAATAATAATAGTAATGTTCTGGTATACTTTGTGATATTTAAAATGTTCATTCATCTCTTCGTGAGTTATATGTGACAGTTTAAGTCTCTTTCTTAATGGTGCCTGTGATGATTCCATTGAGTTAACATGGAGGTAAAGGCTGACAGTGATGGGCACAGGATGTTAAGTTGGAACATTGACAAAAACCAGACAAAGCTGTGGATGGATGTGAATTTTAATATGTAGTACTTTTTATAGTGCCAGGCAATGTCGTGCTAGCCAAACAGGAGAGTCCAAAGGTTTCAGGTGGGCACTCGGCTTGGGCTAGTGTCCGCACTGCAAAGACTGAGTCTGGGCCATAGACCGTACATATGATAGCTAACATGCTAGCCGACATGTTCCAAATAGGAAGTGCTCCAGGGGGCTCTTCCAGCTCCTTCTTACTCTGGCTCCAATTGACTTACATTGAGATCTTGTCGCCCCACTCTCTGTAACTGCTGCTGTGAGCCTCATGACAGCACGACTTTTCCGGGCTTTTAACAAGTTGAGCAGTGGATCAGTGGACTCCTGCCATTTTGTTGGTGGATTTAACTGTGTTGGCTGATTGTTCGTCAAGGAGTGCATCTAACAACTTTAACTTGTTCCTACAACTTTTTTGGGGTTGTGCTTTTTAATTTGTTCTATTAGTCTTAAAATATAGCGATAAAGGTTCATTTACAGTTCGTCATGGCCTGTTGGGCATTGTAATTATGCTAATAGACCTAATAGACCAGATGTCCAGTTTTTCTGCTAAGTAAAATAAATAAAATGAACTGATGGTAATTGATTTATTAGTTAAATAATCTGTATGGATGTGTAGTAGTATAACAGAAAAAACAAAACAAAACACAGAACGACTGTGGTCCGTGCAGAATGGAACGGAGCAGAGTATTTGCCGCTCTCCAGTGAGAAGGGTGGGCACATTTAACAACCTCAATCATGATTGCCTCTTGTGGCTGCTATGATACTTGCGGTCAGATTTCCAAATATGGAGCCTGGCTCCAAATTTGCTCCTGCAACCGTTAGCATCGGGAGCTTCATTTGAGTGGCGCTGAACGCTATGGGTGACGTCAGACTCGCTTAGTCCATTTCTTTATACAGTCTATGGTCTGGGCAGTGTCCATGAGGTGGGTCCTGCAGAGCACTGGATATAAATAACATGCTTCTGACTATTTGCCTGTTCTGAGTGAATCCAGGTCACATTTCGACACAGAGAGCGCAACAATGATTGGTTTAGTTGGCCCACGTGTCTTGTGACTCGGAGAACCCGCGAGAACACATCAAAATACTGCAAGATTTAAATACAATAGTGAGAGATAGGCACAGATGCATATGAAGAGAAAGGATTTGTCACCTGGGTTACAGATCGCTTTTAGTATTATCCACCCAAACAATCTATACACCAGCATGTCCACTGGGCATAATAATGTGAAGTGTTGCTCAAATAAGGTTGGACTTCTGATTTTTCAGCGTAAATGGAGCATCTCCAGTCTCCAGTCCTCAGCAGGAGAGATGCAGGAAAGGCATGTGGTTTCAAAATAAACCTCACTTTCAAAATAAGTTATCTAAAAATGCTACAGTCATTTAAACATCATGCATTGCATTTAGGACCTCGGGAAATGACTCATAATGGACTACGAAAAGTTTGTAACTGCGGGAAATATAATGCACTCTACAATGTCAAGCATAAATTTTTCCCCACCCAGAAATTTTCTCCATGTCTGGGTGGCTTTCCTCCAGGCAATCCGGTGTCCCCCACCAAGCAAACATGCAGCATAGGTAAAATCCAATCCCATATGACTGAGCTCCTCACCCTATTTCTAAGAAAGTGCCCAATTACCTTGCCAAGGAAACTCATTTAGACCGCTTGTATCTACAATCTTGTCCTTTTGGTCATTACCCAACACTCATGACCATAGGTCAGGGCAGGAATATACATTGACTGGTAAATTGAAAGCTTTGCCTTTTGACTCAGCTCCCTCTTTACCACAATGGTCCGATACAGCAAGGGCATTTTCACACTATTGTGGTAAATTGAAAGCTTTGCCTTTCGACTCAGCTCCTTCTTTACCACAATAATCCGATACAGCAATGGCATTTTCACACTCTCACACTCCATCTTTCCCTCACACATACAAGACCCCAAGATAGTTGCTTGAACTCCTCCACTTGAGACAAGGACTCTCCACCCACCTTTCGTCAACACTATACAGATTTCAAACATAATTCATCAGATCAACAATATACAAGCAATATAAAACAGTTGCGTGTTTAAACATGAGACTATACTTGTAGAAGCACCTCTGATGCCCCTGGTATAAATTGATACTTTGAAATTTACACGTGTATGATGCTTCGCCCACAGTACATGTTGTTGTACCTCTGGGTGTAAATTCCTACCCTTACTTATTTTAAACAGTTTCCAGTGGTCCAAAGTTATTCCTCACTTACCTCATGCATTCCGAGCATCCTAATTATTCACTGTGATGAGTTTATAAGTGCTTTTCGGAACTTTCAGAGAACACTGCCATGCAAAGCTAACAACAAATGAACATTGTTGGACTATGCTAATGTGGACTAATTATAAGACAATAAAATGCTTTCAAATTAGATGCACAAAGCATGCATATTTTGACGTCAAAAGCTGCTTATACAATATATCTATTGGGGCAAGCCACATTTTGCTTAATAATGGAGAAAAGGTCCCTGGGCATAGGCCCTTTAAACAGATGTCACCTGTCCCTGGCTCTAGCTCTCCATGGCTTGACTAACGAGGGCTGATTAGTAGATATTATGCCCAGTTCATATTAAATTAATGAAACAAACACATTTACAGATTTCTGAATTTTGGTTTATTGTTTTTGTTTACATAAAAACACTTTTGATTTTTGTTTTTAATAAACACATTTATTTACTCTATCTGTATAGCCCAATTCACACATGCAGCCCAACCCAGGAATTTACCCACATTTTACCAGAAAAGGGTCATGTTTTTTGTGTTTTGGGGCATTCCAATAAAATAAATAAATAAATGTGTGAACAAAGTGTTGTATAAATGTGTATGTGTGTGTATGTGTGTGTATGTGTGTGTATGTGTGTGTATGTGTGTGTATGTGTGTGTATGTGTGTGTATGTGTGTGTATGTGTGTGTATGTGTGAGTATGTGTGTGTATGTGTGAGTGAGTGAGTGAGTGAGTGAGTGAGAGAGATTTATACGTGGTTTTATACAGGTAGGTCCAGAGGTACTGTATATACACAGGTAGTGAGGGAAGACGGGACCTGAGAGAGGATTGCCTGTTTCAATGAATAAGTACTAACTGAAACTGGAGCCATGACCCGCAACAGTTCAGCAATGAGATGTAGACACTGAGTCTCCGAGTTGGACCCCCTCATTTCCATCCCATGCTGGGATTCAGTGGAGTAGTATAGTAGTAAATGTAGATTTTTCAAACCATAAACACAAGAGAGTATTAGTTAATGCTGCTAAACATCCTTGGCCTAAACCCTGATTCTGTCCTGATTATGGAACTTGCCCCAGAGTCATGCGTGATAAATTAAAGTGGTTATCAGTGCAAGATAAATTATCCTTGTCAGGATTCCTGTTTTATGTTTCCCCTTGTGCTGTCGCCCCTCTCTCTTCTGTGTATCTGTGTGCCTGGAGCTGGGTGGAGAGTCTGACACCACCCTCACCTATGGTTCCCACCCATTACTCACTTGCAGTCCATTGCCAATCAAACTTCTTATTTTTGGCCTTTTTTTAAGTAACTTAGTTTGTTTTTTCAGCAACCTGCCTTTTGCCCCAATAAAAGTCATTATAACAATCCTACTACTTATTATCCTTTGTTAAACAATATTATAAGGGCAAAAACATGCACAATCCTTTGTCTCAACCTCTTATTTACGTATGAAAAACACAGCACTACACATGCTGCAAAAAGAATTCCTACTACCAAAAGTCAAATCAAATAGCATCAAAAGGACATTTTTATAGAGAGCGATGTGTGCATGGAATCTACTCTAGTAGAGGTTGGTGTTGAACCAGCTATATTTGCAGTGTATAGAGAAGTTATAAATGCACTGGATATGGGTTATGGGACTTGGATTATTGGTGCAATTTCCTAATGTACTGCTAATTGTGTGATAATAACAAGGACTGTTAGTAACGGTATTGAAAAGATTTTACTACTTTAAATGTATATTTATGCATTTTGTGTTAATGAACTTACATATGGCTGAAATGTAAACATTGTAATTATCTTAATTGGACCATGGAGAAAAAAAAAATCACTAATGGGGATCCTATCAATAAACAATTTATAAACAATCAACTTGACAATAGTTATAACTAAGAACTAAGAAACTAAGAAAACTAAAAAGATTTTTCATACTGACATAGACAAATGTTATATTTTAATATCCTCTAAGATCAGTTTCTGGATTGTTTGTACAGAAAAGAACAGAATGGTGGTTCCAAATTGCAGTGAATTTAATTGTAATTGTTTTTCTTCCCTCTTTAAATGGCATGCATTGAGAGGGCAAGACTAGATAATTTTTCCGTTGGGGTGTTACACCAAGACAACCAATCCAACTAATGTCTACAAACATTAACCCAAAAAAATTCAATGAGTGGGTGAATACATCAATATCAGAATGCATCAAAATGATATATAACATTAAAAGGAGAGGAAAGTATATTAACATCGTCAGTACAGTATTTCAAATGTAGCTTCATATTAAAGAATAAAGAAATATGAAGTATCTTATAGCAAAAAACAATCCAGTTATTTGAATAGTCCTTTTCTTGTGATGGTTACAGACATTTGAGGGACAGGTGTCATGAGAAGAAGCACTTTAACTTATTGCTTAAAAGATCTTATTGTACATATTATTATTGCATATTGTGTTAGGAATCTTTCTGTTATACAGTATGGTGTTATTGATTAGGTAAATTCTCAGAACAAGCTATACAATCACTATTTAACATATCAGAATACAGCAATTACGTGGATAAAATGTAAAATAAAATGGCACTATCTAAAAGAAGCCCGATAAATACAACATATTACTCTTTCATTTCCTTTCAACCAATTTTCCAATTTTTTTATTTTTATTTTTTTTGCTAGATGTTAGATTGAAGGGAACTTTGGGTCCGGGTGGGTGGTGAGGAAGCTAGAGGGGGAGAGGGAGTCTGTAGATTGTGCTGTTATCTTTCCCTGTGCAACATGCTTTTTAGGTTTGTAGTTCCCTAAAAGTGCCAGTGATTATTTATTCAATTATCCAACTATATCACCCTTTAAAGAAATCAGTTAAATCTACCACATTAATGTCTAATGTGAAAACTTAACCCTTGTAACCTGCCATAGAACAAGTCAGCCTATATTATTTTCCTATTTTGCATGCAGTAAATTTTAGGACTAATAAGTTACGCTAATCAAATTCAGTCAAATCAAATCAAATCAAATCAGTATTTTACAAATATGACCATTTTGAACATATAAAATTACCAAAATGCCTACTATATCACAGTGATCTTTTTTTACGCACTTTTCCCAAATTCTAAAATTCCAGTACTCTATTTCTCAAAATTGTAAACGTTCCAAAGTTACTTTTCTAAGTTACTTTTCAAACCAAATAATAGTTAATCAAGGTTTCTACCTTTTTACTTTTTTAGGTTCAGATATTTTATGAATATTAAAGCGGCTGTACCCATTTCTCCCCATGCTTTTGATCAAAAAATAGTTAGGTTGTCAGCTACAGCACCACCAATAAAAATGAAACATTTCTAATTTAATTTGCAAAAGCTGAATAAAAATGAAAAACATAATTTACAAGTGGGTGAATAGATAAAATCAATATATAATAAAATAAAATAAAATAAAATACATTTACAAAAACATTAATAGTGCACTATTTTGATGCATGCATTTTTGTTTGCTGTGGGGAAACATAAACAACAGAAGATAGTCCAGAAGGAGGTCATGAATTAGTGCTTTTTACGGATAATGGTGAGTGCAAAAAGAATCATTACTCACTTGCTAAAAAATATGTAAGAAAATGGGAGTACATTGTTAGGTCAAAAGGGGTTAAAAATGTATTTCAGGTTCCTATTATGTAGAATGAAATTAGTATGCAGTAGTCAGGCAGAAGAATTAGAAAGAACTACAGTTTAGCTCAGTGTAAGTTGAAACATGCTTATGTGAAAGTTCTTACACGACAGTGTTAAAGTTACCAAATATTTGGTTCCCATTTAGTCTGTTAGTTGCTTTTGCATCATTGTGGTTTCTGAAGTCCCCATATTCAATTCTCCACACTGTCTTCACTCATATCTGTGAGAAGAGAAAAACAGAAACATACACACCACATCTCCATATCCGAAGGTGCCTTTTGTCACTTCCAGGCTCAGTTTCCATATAGATCTATTATCCTGGATCCATGTGATCCTTTAAGTTAACACACCAAAATCCATATACATTTAAAATGCAGTAAATCATTAACTGATTTATATTGGCCTAGAAAATGATGAAATTTAGTTGCAATTGTTAGCTCAATGAACAAGACACTAAAACGACATCATATTGAAGCAAAAGCTTTTATATGTATACTGGAGACAAAATACAGAGATTTTGCCAGGGATATATTTCTGTACAAATAATACTTAATTGTTTTTCACAATACAGTACGTGCTAGATCACTTATAGTGTTTGTGAGACAGTCACAAGGTTCACTTTGAAGCTGAGAAAAAGAACTAGGCAAATTAAAACACCCACAGCCAATTCTAAATGGGATGAATGACCATAAAGTTCAAAAAGACAACTGATTAACATACATCCTTAGTAAACATAGCATTGACTTGTAGTTTATTTTGGGCATGCAATTTTAAAAGTTGTTTCCTTTCTCACCATGTCCAATTGTAATTTGAGTTTGTTGGATCCTGCAGCGATATCCCAGGAGCATGAAGCCGATCCACCTTTTCCAATGCAATTAGAGATTTTCATAAAAAAACAGGTCCATGCACCGCTGGTCATGGACTGTCAAACTTGGGATCCCACTTCTGACACCAAGACTGCTGTACAAATACTTGGGTGAGAACGAAATAGAGGTCTTGAGTCAAACAATTGTCTTTGTGTGGTTTATTCTCTCTTCTGCAAGAGAAGGAGGAAGGCGAGAAGAGAGTAGATAAGGTAGGAGAGAGAGCGAGAGAGAGCGAGAGCGAGAGAGAGAGCGAGAGAGAGAGCGAGAGAGAGAGCGAGAGAGAGAGAGAGTGGTAGTCCCACACTGGGTTTTATTCAGGCAGGTATAGAGGTATGTACACAGGTCATCATAACATAAATTATGAGCGAAGGACTGGACAGTGAAACTGGGGCCAGATAATAATAATTATAACAGTAAATATGTTTAAAGACATGTTAAAATGTATTTTGCTATTACAAAAGCAAGAACTGATTTTCCTGCATTTTTGATCTGTCAATTTCCCCATTCAAATACAAAGGAAAGCATATGTGTTAACTGAGACAGAAAATTACCAGGACCATTGCTTGGTTTCCTGGTTACTTTGCATGGTTACATTGCATTCTCATGCAATTTAACCAGTACAACTGCACAGTCACTAGAGATACAAGTATCTTGGCTGAACACCACAGGGTGCAAAAGTAGGAGGCAGAGGAGGGAGAGGCTGAGAGACAGAGAGAATCACAAACTATGTACCACGATTATGTGGAGAGTGAGATCGCTAAAGTTGCAGTCGAAAATCGAATTATCATCCCTCTGCTGAATCATAAACAAAAACAGGAGGCCAAGGACGATTGCCTCCACTTTTATTGGGGAGAGAAGTGGGGCACTGTCAAAAGAATGAGTCCAGTTAAGGAAGCTGAAGGATATAGAATGACATCATACTGAATTTGATGAGGCCAAAATGAATGAAGAGTCGTATGTATGCTCTTCATCAGTTGGGCACTAGTTGCGAGTTAGTACAGAAGTACTCTATTCCAGAGTCCCAAAAAATCAAAGAGAAAGTAGAATGTCAGAATTAACTTATCCTACAAGGAAACCTGTGCAAATAGTTCATCTAACCTATTAGCAAAGGTTGACAACCTGGACCATGGACCGTGACCATACGGATGATGAGATAACATCTATAGGCAGATCTTTAGATGTCGAGCGTCCCGATGAAGAACTCGCTCAAGCTGCATTCCTTGGCTCAGAGGTGGCACATCTTTAAACCGAATCTCTGAAACCACCAAAAGAGCCAAGAAGCTGGTTAAAAAACAACCAGACCCTGCCCCCTACAAGACTTCCACTGGGTGGCCTTCTACTCCTCCACCTGAGCTCCTGCTGTTTCGATCTTCAATAGCCCCCGCTCTCCCTGGGAAGGCAAGGAAGCTCAAGAACAGAGTGCTCTTGACAGACACTCCAAATTTGTCCATACAAGCAGAAGCTGATGTAAAAACTCTGATGAAGTAAATGTACCCCTCCCTCGTTTACAACAAAACTCCTGCCAAAGCCAGGGTACAGCCCCAATTACCCCATTCTCCCTTTGATCCTTAAAATCATCGCCTCCAAGTCCAACTGAAACCTTTTGTTAAAAAGATTTCAGTTGGATGCATCTGTAAGGACCTATAGATGCACCAGAAGACTCACTTTAGATACAACTGAAGGCTGCATTCACATTTGTCTCTGCTGAATTCTGGTTTCAGCCCAGTTTAGTCCAGATGGTAGACCTGCTTTGGATCTGTTCTAGTCCTGGTTTAGTCCAGGATTAGTTAGTAGTATGTATCTGTATGTTATAGCATGGTCAGTTTGAGCAGTTTGATAATTGCAGCAGTTTGTATGTTGACACACATATTGTAGTTCAAATGAGACATTCATTTTTTAATTCTTCCAAGTGTGTGTTCTTTTGATACTGAGTGCTACATGGAGGCTATAGATTATTAAACTGTTCACCTTTTCATTACTTCTAATTTTTTTGAAAGCCAATAGAATGCATGGGATGGCAAAATATTGTTGTCATTAAATGCATATGGCATTTAAAAAGTAACCACAATCAGAATCAGAATCAGAAAAGCTTTTATTGCCATTGTCAGTGAACACAATTCACAGACTAGGAACTTGCTTTGGTGATAAGGTGCAACATAGAATAAATTACAGGTACCCAATCCTACCTTGGTTTCTATGTCTTTGTTTTTTTAAACAAACCATTGTCATGTCATTGTAGTTCATGTATGATAATTACTGCAACAAAAAAAATAAAAATAAATAAATAAATAAATAAATTAGCTGAGCCTGTCCATAACCTAAAACTACTCTTCCTTCACTCTTCCTTCACTAATACTCACACTTTAAGTCCAATGGCTGTTCTTCTCATCATTTTAAATATCTGGTGTGACCTGGGGCATGATACAGATCATCTAGGACAGAAAAAGCAAACTTTTAATAAATAAGAGCTCTACTTTGTCCCTAGTGTCTGTGAAGGTGCTCATTTCATTCCTCTGCAGCAGTTAAGTCATTGTTATGAAACTTTCCAGACTGGGACAATAGACAAAAGAAGAGAAGGGCTTAGACAGGGCTTCAACTTTTTAAATGCAAAAATATGTTTCAGTTTATATAATGTGGAATATCTGTAGAATTAAAAATGACTAATGTTCCTAAAAAGTTTTGTTGTGTTAAGACCCACTCAGTTCTTTAACTTGCAAAATTAATACATCATCTTAAGGAGAAATTCTGTAGGGCTAAGACATACTGTATGTTATTAAACTGAATTGAAAGCACTTGTTGTCATTAAAGAAATAGAACATGCAACAAAAATATATTTGCTGCACAAGAAAGGAGATACACATAAGATTCTAAAATAAATAAAATACAAATATATATGCATGGTCCATTTATCTGGTCAATGTGGAATCACTTAAAATTTGTTATCATTTAGTATCACAAATGATGCTTCTCATTAAAAGATCATTATGAAATTATATAGTTTTTGTTTTGCAAGACCTAAGAACTAAACTAAGTTAATATTCTGAATTTAAAACAACAATTTAAAACACTTGGAACAACAAAATCTGTGGACAATCATTCCTCTCAGGCTCTATTCTTTTTGTGCATGTAAGGCTAAAAGAAAATCAAAGAGCAGAGCTGAAAGAGGGTCAGAGCAGAGGTTAGATCAGACATAGAGGCTAAACAAAGGCTCATTTACTCTGATCATTCACACTCAAGGGAAAGGCTACAATTCACAACAGTGTGTGAACTGTAAATCAACAGATAGGCCTATCACTATTATATAATCACTATTATATATTATACATTTTATGGGTAGTTCTGAGATATTGAGATTTAAAGTTCTGACCACTCATACTTTACAGTGGAATTGAGAAATAGATTTTTACACATATAGACCTGAAAAATCTACCACACCCTAGCAAATTGCACAGAAGAAGTGCACAGAAGGTATTCAGGTATTCAAGGATATATGAATAACCCCATTTTGGTAAGAATGTCAGAACCTTAAAATTGACAGGGTACAAGATCAAGTTATTGTTCATTACAATATCAGTCTCAATACTTAAAGAGTGCACCCTTTTTGTAATAAAGGGTAGCATTTTATTTTTCTCTAATACAGTAACAGTCATTCTGCAGATGGTCAGAAAATTAACAAACTAATACTGCTGAATCCTGCTTTTACTGCAGGTCATTTTTAACAATATTTTAAAATCTAGAATAGGATAAACTTGGATGACCTTGCTTTGAGATTATTGTGTCAGTGGTCTAAAGGCATTTATTTGCAGCAATATATTGCACTTAACTGCACTTTAAAATCATTATACTTAGCATTTTGTCATTGTAAGTGATTAGTAGTAGTGAGTAGTAGCTTTGAAATGCAGCAGTTGAAACTAGACACAGTACAAAGGCTGAAGCCACTGCGAGTCATTGATGGCAGAGTTGTGTCTCAAACCAGCAGACCTTAAATTTCCCGCACATGTAGTGTATCCTGTACAATATGATTTACACTGGACATAACTAGAAGGGGCCCCATTCGAAATGGGTTAAATGCTCCTAATAAGCTCCTTTCCTTATTATTGACATGTGTCATTGTCAGCCATGACAAGGGCCATCCGAATTGATCAGTGAAGTTAGGAAGGAGTAAGAAAAGGAGAAATTATGCTTCTTTTCAATGCATGGCATCCCACAATCCACTGTGCAGATCAAACTGAAAAATAGCCTACTCATTTAGAAATTATATACTGCAGTAGATTATTCAAATCTTTCTGCATAAATAAACTCTACTTCACAACATATAAAGCCTAACTACTATAGTGCCACATCAGCCCATTTAATTACAATGTGTTTAATGCAGCTTTGTGCATTTGTTTACACTTTACAGAAACAAACCTTAAAACTTTATAGTTTATGGCTAATTTGCATAAACTATAAGCACTGAAAAAACAGCTAACTCCTTGTGCCCTGATGCAGTCAGCTTCTGTTGGACTAAAAGACAGGACTCAGTGGAAAATAGTTGTTCTTTCTGTGACAGAGGGATGTGTGCAGATCATACATGTGCAGGTTTAGTGCAGCTCTTTATTTAATAATAGTCCTTCGTCCTTATAGTCGACCTCATGAGGTAGGCAAAGGAGAAGGAGGGATAAGGAAAGAGATATTTTTGCCCAATTTCAGATGGGCCCTAGGTTTCTCTACTCTCTTCTCTAGGGTACCAACTGTGAAGAACATGGCAGGCTTAGTAATAAAAATAAAGATTGAAGCATACATGTTCAAGAAGGATTTGAACTCCAATTCTCAGAACTCAAGTCCAGTGTCTTACCAGCAGCAGGTTAAACAACTGTGACATACAAATAAAGCTGCAGATTACCTCCTGATATCTGCATATAACCAGTTAAACCAGTGTCAGCTGTGACTGAGGCAAAAATCTGTTTAAAAGTGAGGTGTTAAGGTAGCAATAATTAAAAGGCTAAATGGTAAAAGATTAATGGAGTTAAAGTGTTATGAAGTGTTAATATTAAAAAATCTCTGACGGTATGAAAGATTTTTAAAAAGTTTTTAGGTAAAAAAAATGGCTAGAAATGTAATTGTAATACGTCACAAGTGGGTCTGATTTTATGAGTTTGGTTTTAATTGTGGTTTTAGAGTGTGGTTTTAAAATTGCATAATTTTAGCTCCCTAGCTTGTTGTCATAGCAACCTGCCCATGTGACTGAAGGCTCCAACCACCAGCAACATGCGATCAACTCACCTGTGCTAAGGCACTTAAAGTGAAGGAGGCTATAAAAGGACCGCAATGAACATACTGGGGGAGGGGGAGAAGAGACGGAAAGGGGAAGAGAGCCGGGGCAAGGGCCCAGCGGGCCAAGGGCCGCAGGTGACAGTGTGAGGATGAGATGGGCACAGACATGAATGGGGAGATCGGTGCTGGCCAACGGACTGGAGATGGGCAACAGGAGGATGACGCAGACATGCCAGGACGACTGGCAGGCTTTGGGGCAAACAGCCGCACAGAGGATCACCACAGGCAGGCCCCACAGCGTTCAGGAGATCTTTTTATTTGGCTTGTTCCTTGTTTTAACATCGGTTTTATTAATATTAAATTAGATTTATTTTAACAACGTTTTTGTTTTATTGATTGCACTACCACAACTCTTACTGCAATTTTATTTTACAATAACATTCTAATTAGGCCTCTCCATATACAAACTTTCCATAACATCACCCCGTGACATAATTAAAGGTTGTTTGGAGGATTTTTTTTTGTTTTTGTTTCATTTTGTTTCATTTTGTTTCATTTTGTTTCATTTTGTTTCATTTTGTTTCAGGCTACCTCATTGTCTAATGGCTGTTAGGTTGTCAGTCAAACTCCGTACGCTTCTAGCGTAACTGACTTACCGACATGCTGGGATTACGTGGTTTACGTAAGCCTCTCATGCATTCCACAGATGCAAGACGCTGTTACTCAACCAACACAGTGGTTCTTAGCGGCTTTTTCGATCTGTAGCTTCCTTGTAGTTAACACAAAGTTTGTTGCAATGGCAAACAAGAATCCACTAGCAGTTAGCCACAAAAGAAAGTCAGTTTTTGAGATCGCTGAAAGAAGAAGAGGAGGGGAAAAGGAGCGAAGCCAAACTAAGGTGATTCTTGGAGATTCCTTCCAGCGATGGCGTGCACTGAAGCAGACGAAGGATCTAAAGACTGACACGTTAGTCGCTAAATTACTTCTGGGCAGGTAACTTCAACAGCAATTTGTTCAGCAATTCTGAACATGCACCGGCTGTAAACAAGCATGATTTCTAGTGTAAGGAGGAGGTGGGAAGAGGCGTTTATATTTAGGGAGCTGTGGAGGAAGGGGGTGGTTTCACACATGTGCAACATTTGAAAAAAGTTGCTGTTACAGTTGCTGTATTTCTCTTTCCTTGGAAAATCCTCTCTACAACCTTTAAGAGACATTTTGGCTGCATCTTATGGTTATTTGTACATACTGCAGAGATGCCAAGTAAGGGCAGAAGAGGAAAGTATTTAATATTGAAATCAATAGGTCACTTTGGCCATGATACAAGTTTAGGAAGACAGACCCAATGGCTTTGATATAGGCGTGCTCTTCCACGAGGCGCTGGAGAGATAATTGAAGACAGATGCTACAGGTGCATAAACATTGATGGACAGTGGCACAACAATGCGAAGCAACGAAGAGTTTATGTTCATCATGCTTCTGTTTGTGAACATGCACCAACAGCAACTGAAGATGCTGCGTTCTGTCATCCAGAGTCAAAAGCAATGGCAACTACAAAGACACAAGCAAATACACAAAATATTCTTGGAAAGCACCATAGCAATACACAGACAGCACCCTAGAAGGGCACTTTTGCGGCTGTTATTGGAGTCACGTAGCCTGAGCACTTTGTCTGCACCACACAGTACAAGATAGTGGGGTGTGATGGCCATGTGACATCCTGAGCCATGTTATTGATTATCGTTTATTCAAGAAATGTCCTTTCTTACGAGGTTCACACTATTTCTGTTTTGCCATGCCTGCGCCGCTAGCAACCAAACAGTCCATCAGGAGCAAGGGTGTCGAAAGTACATGCCCCTTCCCGTTTGCACTATTGGTTTGGGCATGTTTTTTTTTTATTTTTTATTTTTTATTTATTTGGTAAGAGGGACAATGTACATTAATAATGTGCGTTGTAACGCTATCAATCAAACCTGTTACTAATGCTAGTCAGTGACCTTGGGAAAAGAGGGCACCTGATTCCTCTGTTATTAATGTTCATATCTTGATTTAGGAACAAAATTGTGAAATAAAAATCCCAGAATGATGTAGAGCAACGGTCAAGATTCAGCTCCATCGACTATGGAGCTGAATCTATGAGTCTGTGTGTGCAAGCTAAACTTTTGATTAGATATATGTATTAAAGTCATTTTGCAGAGTACCTCTAGTTCCCTTCTGCAAAGTCTTACCCACCCTTTGTAGACATTTTCATATTAGTCACAGTCAATTCCACCTTTAGTTTCTTCAAGGCCAGTGCCACTGTCTTTGAAAAGAACTCAGTGCTTAGTTCATACTGGAGCTGCACACATCAAACTGCAGGGGCCTGTTGATCCTCTCAAACTTTGATTTTACAGCTGTGGAAATTGGATTTGAAGCCCATAGTTAATATATGTGATCACCCAGGCTTAATATAAACATAAATCATGTCATGTAATGGGAAGTTTAAATATACTCTAAGGAACATTTGCAGAGAAATGTACAGGCATATATTACTTTATTATCACTATGTCAAAACAGAGACATGCTTTACAGTAGTCTCTGTGAGCAACATACAGTATTTAAAGTCTTATAGTCTCTTATAGTCTCTATTTTTGTGCATATACTGTATATACTTTGGTAATAATAAAACTATTATGCTCATGCTTAAAACTACGCTTTAAGCATGAACAAAGATTTAATTCATAATGAACAAATAGTTTATTAAGAATCATTCTGGCTAACTACCTAATATTCCCTTAATTAAGTGTTATCATTCTTTAAAGATATTTGTATAATTATTCTTAATAATTTAAAACACATCAATGCCTCTACTTTCTCAGGTGCTGCAAAAAAATCAGGTCTGGGCCCTTCTGTCCTGACTGCCTTTTACAGATGTGTGGTGGAGAGCATCCGCACCTCAAGCATAACTGTGTGAATCAGCAGCAGCACCATGGCGATGCCCTGCAGAGGGTAGTGAGAACTGCTGAGCTCATCTGTGGCTTGTGCATTAAAGACACCTCAGCAGGTGCAGGAAAAAAGCCTAGAGAAGACATGGAGAACTGCGCCACCTACAGGATCACCAGACCCTGGAACAGTTTCCTACCCTGAAGCTTTTAGGCAGATCAACTCTATCATGCAGCCCTGACACTAAAGCACGCCACCAAAAGCACCTAAGTAGAAGCACTTGAGAAAATGGGGGTGGGTGAAAGTTGTTTCAAAGACTGCACTGATTATGACACACAATATTTAAAAATATTTATTATATTGTTTTTATGCTGCTGATAACCTGAGTACAGTGTTTCGAGTCTGTTTATTTTTATATTGAAATGACAAATTCTGATTCTGATTGTTACATTTAGTCTTTATTTATGCTTTATTACAGCTATTATACTGGAACTGTATTGATGTGGTTGTTAGGTGGGTTGCTGCGTTAGGCAGGATTATAAAAAAAAAAAAAAAAGAAAATGAAAATGAAGTTGACCAACATCTGTAATAGAAATTATTCTACTACCCACAACCCCTGATTGAAATAATTTGAGTGAATACTTTGAACCAATAGATTACCAACAATTGTGCATCGTTCCACCTTTTATGGCAGGGGCAGCAGTTTCAGAAAAGACATCCAGGCATCCCATTGCATATTTCTTCCATCTCCTCCAGGGGATATACCAAAGCATTCCTGGAACACCCAAGAGACATAATCCCGCCAGCCTTATTGGTGTTCTTCTAGGAATCCTCTTTGCAGTTGGACATGTTTGAAAAAGCTCTCCAGACCAGTGAGGTGTCCAGGGGGCATTTTAAAGAGAGGAATCTTAGCTGAAGGAGCAGTGACTCCACTCCAACCATAACACCACACACATTCCCCATTGTAAATTATTTTCAGAAGAGTCTTATCACTATAACTAATTACTGTTTTACAAAAATCCACTGAATCAACATTTGAATTACCAAGATTTTAATGACAAATTAAAGAAAATCATTGGAGATGTCCTACTGAGATACGGAGACACCCAGTGCACACATATATTTGACACAACTTAATTTAACTGACGAATGCACACGTTTTTGTGAATATTTTTTGTTCCTCGATGTGAGTTGTTCACTTCAGTGCCTTTCAAACACAATACAGGATCAGTCATGTATAAATTTCCATTAATTCTGTCCAGCCTTTGCGTCTGTATTTCCAGAGTTGCACTGATCTCTGTACACAAATCAGCCTTATCAAACAAAATAAAAAGGTTTATATTATCCAAGTATCTATATTTGGCAGTGAATATATACTTTTATAACATTAGACATGTAACATTAAACATGTGCTTAAAATGTTAACCTTCATTTAATATGGAGTTTGTTTTGTATAATTTCCTCATTGCATTGCCTGTTTTCTGCAGAAGTATGTACCAAACATTCCCAGAAACATATTATGGTTGAACCAACTGATATTTTCTCTCTGTTTATTTTGATGTTTTTCGTACAAATGTGCCCATGTGGGAAATACAGATGTCAGAGTGGTCTCCTGTCTCCAGAGCAGCAGCAGATTGTGTGATAGGCCACAGGTATCTAACTGAGCAGTGGGTGTGTAGGCTCAAACTACATGTGCAATCAAAGGGTTTTCTGATGTTTATGTTCATAGGAAAAATAACAAGATTTAAACAGCAAACAATGAAATGTAGTAGCATTTTAAAAGATTAAAAGATGTAAATCAATTAATTAATCATGTGTTTATGGTTCTCAAGTGGATTTTCCAAAGAAAGATAAATAGTTTTGAGTTGTCAGCTAGTATGACTTCTCAACTTGGTCATGCATGGCACCCCAATTTAACTATTTATGCGATTGTTGTATTTTTCTGTTCAGTGGAAGAACATGCTACATTTACCACACGTTCCATGCATCATGCCTTTTTAAAATGGCCTTGCTCGCATTGGGGGGATAATTTCCTGTTGTTTTAGCTCATCTATTGGATATAATTATATTCTTTAATTGCCATAACAACAAGCACAAGGACTCCCTCCTACGCCATTGCAGCTTCACACAGGAAGTCTAAACATGGGCACAGGGAAGAAAGTAATGCTTAATTGTCTGGCAAGAGCAGAGGAGGATGAATAGGGCCACTGTACTCTGTGGCTTGGCTGCTAAAAGCTTATTTTTTAAATTTTGTGCAATTTTGAACGAAGTGTATCACCCGTGGAGCGGATTTTCACACCCATTTTCCAGAACATTATCTGTAATCTTTTAGGATATTAAATCGCACAGTCCATCGTTTTGGCTGTTTTTGACCAGTCATTGTGTGGTTGGCTTGGCCAAATGGATGGTCCACAGTGAGAAAGGTGGCAAATGATGTCAAATAGAAAAAAATACTGCGTCACCACTGAAAGACTGTGTTGCTATAGGGCTGCTCTATTATGGCAAAAATGATATTCACAATAATTTTCATCATACAGATTTTTGCACACTTCACCAGCCTTGGCTATGTATGAATGTGGTTGGTGCAAAAAAGGGAAGAAGTAGCGTAACACTATGTCTGACATGAATAAATAATGCACAAAATTATAAGTGAGAATCTGGACAAGTGCCATATAAGACTGACACATTATTATTATTCTATTTATGTATGTGTATAGCACTACTGTTTGCATCTGTCCCCATAGGCTAACATGACACAAACACACATGTGTCCCATGTGCTGTTGCATCCTCCAATAACATGACCTCCTGGGAGGGTCTGTGGACAGGGCAGTCATCCTGCACGCTCTGTAAACAGCCCTTTGAGGTTACGGTCATTTTGATACTTAGCTCAATGAGATGTGTTGTCACTGTATGGACAAGCTGCAGTTGACTATAATTAGAATATAACTAGAATATATCTTTTAAAGTTTTATGAATGTCCTAACACTCCAAAAAGTGCTCTGTAATTCATGTTTTTAAGGTTCTTTTGTATAAAAGGAATAAAAGGGCACATCCAATAAAATTAATTCAAGGTAGATAAGATTGCCATACTTTTTAAACATGGACCATCCATCAGAAAAGTTACGTAGTGCACCTTCTACACTGGGCTATTTTAAGTTTAGTATTTAAAGGTCCTATGTTGCACAAAATTGCTTTTAGTCATGTTATGATGTTATTTCATCAAAAACATACCTGGAGCTGTGTTCACACATGTTTGAGTAATGCTGCATTATTAGTCTGTCTACATCTCCAAAGTTAAAAATACTGTGTTCCACCTTGTGATGCCATGAAGTGGTAGTTTTCAAGATAACAGCTACATTTAAATGATATATATTATGATTCTAGTGAAGGTGTATGGAGTTTAAAAACACAGTGGAGCACTTCCTGTATTACCACATGACATCACAAGGTGGAACAGTGTTTTTAGTTTGAGAGAACTCACCCTAAATATGCAGGATGTGTGTGTTAAACACAAATCATGTGAATGAAACAAAGCTCAACTCTAGGTATATTTGTGATGAGGAAACAACTTTATAACATAGGTCAGAAAACAGTCCTTCCCCTTTTGTCACATTCGAAAATAAGACTAAAAGTAACATGAAGTATAGGTGTAGCACAAATCAGAGCATGTGTAGTCAAATGTTTCTGTCATGCTTTTGCTAGTCCTTTAAAATCTCTGTGTAGAAACATTTGTCAAATCACAGTTTAAGTGGTCCACTTGGATTAAATAAAACTTGAAAAAATGGAAAAACAAATAGTCATTTTAACACGACTAAAGACTCTCCATGGCAACAGCAGATGGCTCAGCGACGATGGACCAAGTTTTGAATGTGGATGTCTGTACAGTTAAGACTGAGAATCAATGAGAACTGCAACACTCCAGTACAAGAAAAATCTTAATTATTTTAACTTGTTAATCTGGGCATGTTTTCTCTAGCAATGTTGTTATTTCTGGGATCAGTAAAAGTAGCAAATTTAATTTGCTTTGCCGGTAGGGACTACTGTAAAATATATCAAAGATTGTGAAAAATTACCCCAATTCTATGTCAAGTTGTTGTGTTATAATAGTAGCTATAAATGACTCTTAAAGGTGCACTGTGTAACATTTCTAGAGGAGGTTCCGCCCCCAGCTTGTCTCCATGGAAATATTATTGCTTTGTCTAGAATGTTCCACAGTATAGGTTAAACCTGGCTATCACAAGGGAGACAAGAAGGTTACAGCACGACACTACATTAGAGTTCAGATCTGTGGAGAGTGAACATCTCCATGGAGACAAGCAAATAGCGAACCCTCCACCAGAAAAGTTGTGCAGTGCATCTTTAAGTATAAAGTAGCATAATAATGGTAGCACTGTTAATAATAGTATTAAGTATCATTGTGTAGTAAATAAGTAAAAGAAAGTTGTTGTAGTTGTAACAAAGTATTGAAAGTAGTAGTATACATATAAGCAGGGCTATCTGACCCTCTTAACAATTTCATTTCTGGAGTTCCTTAGTAGACTTAAAGCTTTAGTATACAATTTTAAAACACGAGGTTGAAGTACCAGGTATTTAACTTGCTCGCACAGATGTTGTTAAACATTGTAAGTATTCTCAGACACGTGATACAAGCTTACTGCTCTTCTGAGTTTGAGATTGATAAATTGTTTTAGATTTAGATGCAGACTGCATTCATTTGATTTTGTCATAATTTGCTGCTATAACAAAACAAATATACTTTATTATAGTCAGTTACCCCACCTATAAGCATGTGATTGACTCCTTTGCTATACATGAAGAATTTGAGTCCTTGTGTCACTGTGACTCTGTTGGCTTACCTTGTACGCAGAGAACAATTTTCTGAGCCCCTGCTACACTTGAGTGAGTCGAATATTTTCCCCCATGTTGTATGAAAACATTTCGGCCCAAACACTTCCATGTTCATGAATCTTGTGTGACCTAAAATGTACCTGTGCGCTCAGCTGTGACGGTCCAGGGCATTCTTCAAAGTGACTCTGAGAAATAAAGCGCCTCCCGATGGCCAGAGGTGCCACAGACCTGGATTAATGTGAGCTATGTTTTTCTGGTTTGGCTTTGAACTAAGACAGTACAAAAATGCTTGTGCCATCAACAGTGTGCAACCCAATGTTAAGTATTATAGTAGTGGCTGTAAACAGAGGAAGGTACTTGGCAATCGCTCAAAATGATCACTTTGCCAGATGTTTTGGTAGAGAATTGTTTTAGGGGGTATGATAGCACTGAAAATAAACATCAGAATTAATTAGCAGGGTCATATGATGGTTAAAGAGGACATGATGTGCAAAATGGACTTTAAAGAGCTTTTAACATCCCATAATCATGAACCCCCACAAAGAGATTGATGCATGTTCTTTTATCAAGTTGTTTTGAATCACTATGGTGCATTAAAAATTGTGAAATTAATGTATGAATAATAATACATGAATCATATATAGCCTATAAAAAATGTAATATGTTTTCTTTTAATACGAAGAGGTGTGAATTACTTGGTCTCACTTGGCTAGAAATAGAAGTATACATTTTGGAGTCTTGCAAGAAAACATTCCAGTTAGTGCTAACAACAAGCTAGCACATATAGAATCGATTTGATGTCAAGATTTTGAGGAGACCAATCTAGGCTGCATTTACACTCTTGGTTTTGTCCTGATTGGATCCAGTTTTATTTTATATAGTATAGTCCAAATTTTGTTCCAATTTGGTTGTGGTGTGTGAACAGACTCCATCATTAATATAGGAGACTAATGGTCGACCCATAGTCTTAAAAACTAGCTGACCAAAAAAAAAAAAAAAATAAATAAAAAAAATAATACATATAAGATATAGAAGTAACCATTTTAGTCTGTAATCAGTGCTTGTTTTTTCAGTAGAGGCAACTGTCTGATTACAAAATATTGTAATAAATAAAATTATTTAAATATGGATCACATGTGACACTATAGTCTAGCTGTGAGAAACACTGCAGTCTTACGTGGAAAAAGTCAAAGCCATACACTGAAACTTTAGTACATCATACACACAGTTTATGGTTCAGTGTTCACAACTCCCAACCTTGAAATCTGTGTATATCCTCCATCTTCAGACATTTTATTCGATGATAAAACATCCCTTCATAAAAGCATTTTGTGTCACTACTTTTCTTTGTTCTCTTGTTTTGCTTTCTCGTGCCTAATGGAAACTTCCTTGTCTCTTTCCACCAGGGGAAATAAGTGCACTTTCACGGTTTCAGTGGGAATAATTACATGTGGAAATATAGAGCCTTACTGTGTTATTCAATGGTGTTTTTGGACTAAGTAATTAGCCTTATGTATTCTGCCTCATTTGCTGAAACGCTAGTTATGGTCAGAGATATAGTGCATTTTATGTTAGCAAATGTATCTTGGGAGACCTTTACCTTGAGATCTAGATGCATTCTATCATTTAAAGCCATGCAGGTTCTACATTGCGCAAAATTGACTCTTATGAACTTTAAGGCATGTTAGAATGTTGTTAATGCCTGAAAAACATACCTTGAGTTGTGCTTTATTTCATTAACTCATATTTGAATAATCCTTTATTATTAGACTATCTATATATCCAAAGTGATGCGTGAAAGTTTTCAAGTCAACAGCTACCTTTTTCATTTTGCTCAGTCAGCAGTTCCAGAAATTATCCAAATGATTCTAGTGAAGGTGTACGGAGTTTAAAAACACAGTGAAGCACTTCCTGTATTGCCACATGACATCACAAGGTGGGACAGAGTGTTTTCAGTTTGACAACAAAAAGTAAAGCCTAAAGGCCGCCACACACTACAAGAGAATTTGCTCAATTTTGGCTGAGATTTGCTTCTCCCCCATGACCCGACTTTGTGTCTTCCTGTGCGATTTTGAAGCTGCTGCGCTCCGTGTGTGTGTGTGTGTGTGTGTGTGTGTGTGTGTGTGTGTGTGTGTGTGTGTGTGTGTGTGTGTGTGCGTGTGCGTGTGCGTGTGCGTGTGCGTGTGCGCGTGTGCGTGTGCGTGTGTGTCTGCGTGTGGGTGTGTGTGTTTGTGTGACTCTGAGCTGCTCTGTCAGATCGTAACCACCAAACACCAGCAACAATACGGTAACAGACCAATAAAACAGAGTGTCAGGGGCAGACGAAGTGATGGAAACAGAGGCAAGATACAAACTCAACTCAGGAAATAGCAAAAATAATGAGGTGAGTTTATTACTCCCCTCTTGTAAAGCTGGAAAGTTAAACTGCAGCATCTCATCCACATTATCCATAGAAATTGTCCTCCGCAAATAATGACACCCATTCCACAAAACATTGCTATTAATCCAGTTTGAAGCGTTCTTTGAAAGTAAAAAAGCGAGAGTAGTTCCTCATGTGTGTCTTACATCCACGCTGTGCACAATTAGCGATAGTGACTGTACTTCCTGTGAACTTTATCTCCAGCCTTCTATGCATTAAAAATCATGTATCTGAAGTATTGCATCACATTTCACAAATAATAATAGTACAGTTTTGATTTGCATCAAGTAGAAGTGGAATGCTCTGATCTTTTGAACACTTAAGAGTGTCAAAGCGAGTCGTTTTACTGTAGACAGGAATCAGCAAGACACGATCGCGCACACAGCTTTGTAGTCTGTGCTCTGTAGCCATATCTCGCTGCAGTCTTTCTGATTGGAGATTTAGGGTGCACTCACACTAGGACTTTAGAACCATGCCCAAGCAAGGATTGCCCCTGAAGCGCAGTACGTGTGAGCGCAATTGGACCGTGCCCAAGCACGTCACGGTTGGAACTTTGGCCCAGTTGGAGGAAGTGGGCCAAAGCATGGCATGGTTGCTCATGTACACGCACACGCACGACTTCACTATACGAGCCCTGTCAGGTGCGCTGATGTCACTCATACGAGGAAAACAGTGAATAAAGTCCGCTCCAAAACATACAGCGAATCCCTGCTTACCTTAAGGATTGTGGACAGAGACAGAAGTTTTGCAGCCTCGTCTCCAGCTGTCCTCACTCCTCTGCACTGTTTTTATATCCATAAATTCAAGGAGGAGCGAGTATCGCAGCAGGACTCATATCTGCCTCACTATTTAATAGATATTTCATGCCGCTGGATTTATTTTCTCAGCTAAAGCGAAAGCTCTGCTGTGCGACATGTAAACAAACAGTGCCGTGTGATGACGTCATCGAGCTATAGAACCATACGCAATAGTGCTTGACCATGGCATGGTTCTAAAGTCCTAGTGTGAGTGCACCCTTAAAATCTCATAAGATTCACTTTGTGTCTGTGGTGTGTGCTTTTTGTTGATTAACACTGAAAAATCCTGTCGTGTGTGGTGGCCTTTAATTGGAGAAAAATAAAGGATCTGAATGGCGTGGTTGGCCTGGGCTAAAAAGGAAGAAGACAACACAGCCATGCAGAAAGCAAGAGAAATTAAAGCTGCAAGTGGCATCGAAAGGCCCTTGCCTGGTGTGCACGCCCCTCCCACGCAACCGCCCCAGCATGCTATTGTCCCTTCCCGAGAGCCGCCCAGGCCAACAGCTCCTCTACCAGAAAAATGACATAGTGCGCCTTTAAATGTTTTTGTACATATGTTTTTGCTTCTAGTCGTTCATAGAATTTAATTCCCAAATTTAGTACAAATCTGATAATGTTGATGTTTCATGTCTATGCTAGGGGGCGCTATTGTGTACATTTTTCATATGCATTAGATGAGGTTGCACGACGTCCTCTTGAATGCGCCCATCATTGCCCATGCGCTCAACGTTGCGAAAGCAATAGGCCCTATGCCCTGTTGGGGCTCAGGCCTAAATATGACATTAAACAATAGGATCTAGATTCTGAGATGGAAGTGTGCAGGGTTTATTGTCTGGTTTTGGGCAGTGCACCAATCAATTCACTGTGTGCCTTTTGTGTGCTTTAGTCAGTCTATCTCACCCCATTCACCATGCCAAGATTAGCTTCAGTTGTTAAAATTACCATTGACCAGTGATTTTTAGATAGCCTACGGTGCTGTTTAAAAAAAAAAGGCAACTGCCAGTAAACCTGAGGTAGTTATTAATTAGCAATTTCTTCTATATATCTTGATGAGATTATCCAACATGTGTCTGTATACTTAAAAGCAGGTGACGCCCAAGTTACATGTGAGATATACAGACAGTTGGGCTCAAATATGTTTTTCAAGGTATTTTTAGCAATAAACCACATGAAATTAAATACCATAATATAATTTAATACCTTACTGTGGAACATTCCAGGCAAAGCATTAAGATCTCCCTGGAGACAAGCAGGTGATAGACTCCCCACCAGAAAAGTTACATAGTGCACCTTTAACAGATGGTCCATGTTTTATACCTAGTGTTGTCCCCTTTTATAACGAAGCAGTGTGTAATGAACAGGGCTGGAGTCAGGCATGAGTTGCATTGTGCTTATCAGTGACCGCGACAAAGAGAGCGAACATTGGAGAGCACTCATTCTACAAAATGAGAAAAAGCCCTTTGAAGTATAAAGAGTCAGAGGAGGACACTGAGGTATTTGGACTTATTGGAGAAAGGAATGAGCTGATGTAACACGAGGAGGAAGTGAATGGGCCAAAAGGAAGGACACATAATCAGGACAGCACTGATCAAAGTCTGATAGTTAAAGTGAAAAGGTTTGTCACTGACACTCGCAGACATAATTTATGAATAAGAAAAACTTCTCTGATGAATTTTTGTACTTTTGTCCTGAGATGAGCCAAATGCCACAGAAACAGTCATGAAACGAATGATGCAAAAACAATTAAGATTTTGAAAGTTAAATTGCTTTTATTATTTTGCAGCTATGACCCCATTTCCTCCTATAAGGTTTATTTTGCTACTTAGACTGAGTTTACACAGAAGATTAACTTTATACATTTAATGCTACGAATGTACAAGTTTTGCTCAGTTATCCTATAAATTATTATAAGTAACATAATTATTTCATCTCCTCCTTGAACTGCCACCTTACTGTTGTTGGGGGATTTTGCATACCCGAATGATCCTAGGAGCTACTGTATGTTGCCCAGAGCATCATGCACCTGGTAGGGTCTCCCATGGCAAACAGGTCCTAGGTGACGGGTCAGACTAAGAGCAATTCACAAGACCCTTGAATAGTTTAAAATTAAGGACCGTGACGTCACCCAGTATGGCGCAGCCAGGGCCCCACCCTGGAGCCAGGCCTGGGGTTGGGACTTGAATGCAAGTGCCTTGTGGCCGGGCCTTTGCCCACGGGGCCCGGCCAGCCTCAGCCTAAAAGGACGATGTGGATCCACCCTGCTGTGGGCTCACCACCCACAGAGGGGTTCATAGGGGTCGGGTGTCTCGACAACCCAATCCACAGACACAGCATCTGGCTGTGGCAACGTGAAACGCCACCTTGCTGGGGAAGAAGGAGCCTGAGCTTGTGGGGGAGGATGAGAGGTACCGGCACAACTTGGGCTCTAGTACCCAACTCCTCGAGGGGGGTTGGACCCTCCATTTCTTTGGTGTTGCCCACGGCGAACTAGAGTGTGCTTGCTTATAGCCCCACAGCTCAGCCACCACGTGTTGGAGTTCACCCCAGTGAATGGGAGGGCTGCGTCTGCTCCTTCGGGTTGGGGATAGGTCTCCCACTGTGATTTAGTGAAGAGTACCCTTCTTGGAGTCCCTGGGAGGGGTACTAGACAGTTCACCGACTGGGGACTCTGTTGTTCTACTGGGGGACTTCAATGCCCACAATGGGTTGCGGGACTCCTGAGGCAGCTGACAGGTACCAACAGGCCAAGCGTGCTGCAGCCCATGCAGTCGCAGAGGGAAAAACTCGGGGCTGGGAGGAGTTCGGGGAGGCCATGGAGGTGGACTATCGGTCGGCCTCAAATTCTGGCAAACTGTCCGACGCCTCAGGAAGGGGAAGCAGTGCTTCACCAACACTATTTACAGTGTGGATGGAGAGCTGTTGACCTCGACTTGGGATGTTGTTGGGCGGTGGAAGGAATATTTTGAGGATCTCCTCAATCCCACCATCACGTCTTCTGAGGAGGAAGCAGAGGTTGGGGACTTAAGTCTCTGGATGTTGTGGGGATGTCTTGGTTGACACGTCTCTGCAACATCACGTGGCAGCCGGGGACAGCTTTTCACGCATGTGCAAAATGGCGGACATGTTTGGTTTGTAGCATTTTTCTGATTAGTATCAATCCAAAAAACGTATCTTTTTGCATTTTCCGGGCACCTTCATTGGAATTTAACTCACTAAGTGGACTATTAGTTGTCTCATAGCTGGTTGACATTGCCCGGATTGCATGCTGCTACCCACCTTGGAAACAGCGGCAGCTAGCTAGCTTTGTTTACCATCGCCATGGACACCGAGGAACTTTCCCATCCAAGCCAAAGTTTAGAGGATTTTGAAGCGATGGTTAAAAAACTGTCTGCAGACCTTAAACAAAAAGTCTCTCCTTGAACACTTCATGGACCTAGCTTTTAAACAGTCCCAGCGCATCAGTTCCATGTCCGTGCTTCAGGACACTGTGGTCTAGGACCCCCACTCCTCCCCCCGGCATTTGCCCTGTTTAACTCCACATAGGTGTTCCTGGGTTGATGTCGAAAGCCCTGTCGAAAATGCTGCAGCTCCTGGGCCAAGCCTGTCGAATCGATTTGCCCCTCTGTCCAAAAACGAGCTAATGCCAAACCACCCTGGCCATATCCAGAGCCCTTGTGAACTCTCAGCAGGTAGCCAGCCCATCCCAGCACCCTTCTGTCCCCTCCTCTTCATCCACCTCGGACCAGCTGTCACATCAGAGTCCCCCCGTTTCCCCACGGCCCCTGTTTGCACCAACCACACTTTTGGTGGCAGACTCAGTTGTAAGCCACTGCAGGTTTTTCAATGCATCCACTCACTGTTTTCCCGGAGCTACTGTGTAGACACTACTGTACAAGCTGCCTGGACTTCAACAAGCTGCACCCCCCACAATAACAAGAATGATTATTCACGTAGGAACAAATGACATTGCCGGCGGTCAGAGATGATTTAAGATGAATTTCTTGGACCTTTATAAACTTTTATCTTCCTGTGGAAAATCAGTTTTTATCTCTAACCCACTCCCCACACTCGGTCATGGGGCCAAGCATTTTAACAGGATTTCAGATCTCCACACTTGGCTAAAACACACTTCCTTCCATTACAACTTTGGTTTTATTGACAATTTTAATCTGTTCTGGTCCCGCTCCTCCTTCTACCAATGTGACCGTCTCCACATAAACCGGCTTGGCAACTGTTTTTTTTAACAGCCAACATAATCTATACAGTACAAACTCATATAATGTATCACTGACTATCCACCTCTACAGTGCCCCCTACCCCACCTGTCTCTTCCCATCCCAACAGCAGTCTCTGTTCTCCCCCTCAACACAGGATCCCTGTCATCACCAGCCCCTGCCCCCACAGTAAACCCATTCCTAGAGAGCTGCTGTGGCCCAGCCACTTTTAAAGAAACCTAATTTAAGTGCCTCTGATTTTGACAAGTTTAAAATCTTGTTCTTTGCTGCTTGTACAGCACTTTGTAAACCTTGTTTTTAAAAGTGCTTTATAAATAAAGATTTATTATGATTATTTTTATTACCTCTGGACTGGCAGACCGGGGTGGTGGTCCCTCTGTTTAAAAAGGGGAATTGGAGGGTGTGTTCCAACTGGGGAGTCACACTTCTCAGCCTCCCTGGTACTGGAGAGGAGAATCCGACCAATAGTCGAACCTCGGATTCAGGAGGAGCAGTATGGTTTTCGCATGGCTTTCGTGGTTTCGTTTGTAGATCTGGAGAAAACATTCAACTGTGTCTCTCTGGAGAAGACATTTGACCGTGTCCGTGTCCTATGGGGAGTGCTCCGGGAGTATGGTCCCTGTATGACCGGAGCAGGAGCTGTGTTTGCATTGCCGGCAGTAAGTCAGACCTGTTCCCAGTGCATGTTGGACTCCACCAGGGCTGCCCTTTGTCACCAGTTCTGTTCATTGTATTTATGGACAGAATTTCTAGGCGCAGCCAGGACCCGGAGGGGGTCCAGTTTGGGAACCACATTGTCTCATCTTCATGATGTTGTCCTAATGGCTTCATCAAACAAGGGCCTCCAACATGCACTGGGGAGGTTTGCAGCTGAGTGTGAAGCAGCTGGGATGAAAATCAGCTCCTCCAAATCCGAGGCCATGGTTCTCAACTGGAAAAAGGTGGTTTGCCCTCTCTGGGTGGATGGAGAGGTCCTGCCTCAAGTGGAGGAGTTTAAGTATCTCGGGATTTTGTTCACGAGTGAGGGAAGGATGGAGTGTGAGATTGACAGTTGGATCGGTGCAGCGTCAGCAGTAATGTGGTTGCTGTATCGAACCGTTGTGGTAAAGAAGGAGTTTAGTTGAAAGGCAAAGCTCTCGATTTACCGGTCAGTCTACGTTCCTACCCTGACCTATGGTCATGAGCTTTGGATAATGACTGAAATACATGCAGATACAAGTGGTTGAAATGAGTTTCCTCCGTAGAGTGGCTGGGCTCTCCCTTAGAGATAGGGTCAGGAGCTCAGTCACATGGGAGGAGCTCAGAGTAGAGCCGCTGCTCCTCCACGTTGAGAGGAGCCAGCTGAGGTGGCTCAGGCATCTATTTAAGATGCCTCCTGGACGCCTCCCCGGAGAGGTGTTCTGAGCATGTCCCACCGGCAGTAGGCCCCGGGGAAGACCTAGGATACGCTGGAGGGACTATGTCTCTCAGCTGGCCTGGAAACGCCTTGGGGTCCCCCCGGAAGAGCTGGAGGAAGTGTGTGTGGAGAGGGAAGTCTGGGCCTCCCTGCTCAGACTATTGCCCCTGTGACCTGGCCCCAGATAAAGCAGAAGAAAATGGATGGATAGTTAGTTAATACCTTTAATAAATAAGATTCATTGTTTACAGGTATTATTGTGCATTACTGCTATCATGTTCCAGACAAGCAACAAGTGAAGGTCATTCTGTCATTATACACACACAGGTTGGACAATGACATAGCCCATCATGGCATCTAAGACTGTGGGCTAACCTGATCAATGTATTTTTGAGAACGCAGGCAGAACATGCAAACTCCACACAAAAAGGAATTAAAATCACGAGCTTCTTGCTGTGAGGTGAAAGTCTTGACCACTGCATCACTATGCTACCCTCACAAATGCTCTTATCTACTCATCACTGTCCAAATATGGAGGAAGATTTCCAAGATTGTTTTTAGTAAACAACGATTGTATCTATGACTGTCTATTAGTGATAATACATTATTCATGATTACACAGTTCAGTTCAGTACAACACAGTGGTGGAATATAATGAAGTAAAAGTAGTAAAGTACTGTACTTAAGTAAAAATTGTAGGTATCTGTGCTACAGTACAGTACATTTTTAAGTGAATACTTTTTATTTTCACTTCACTACATTTGAGAGCAGGTACCTTTACTTTCTACTCCATTACAACGGTACTGAAAAGTAAAAGTATGTTTTATTATACTTTGAGAACAGCGAAAAAGGCTCAGGGTTTGTTTTTAACACGGTCATAACTTGAGCAAACAAAAATATACCTATAAAAACAGCTAGGAAAAAATGATTCATTTGTTTCTATTGGACAAATCTGCATCCAATGCACTACACTTGAAGCATTATAAGACATCAAAATCTGTATAAAATAATTTTACTTTTTACTCTTTAAGTACATTTTTAAACAGGTACGTAAATACTTTTACTTAAGCAGATTTTTTCATGTGATACTATTACTTGAGTATTTTTTTGCTCTGGTATCTGTACTGGCACTATGTGACTAATGAATCAAAGTGTTAAATGACAGACTCCTCATCAGCCCGTTTACATTGAACAAATCTGTGAATGAGTAATCCCATACACACGTTTTTGATACATACGCACAACCCTACAGTAAATCTGCCAACGTCATAGGATCCCATTATAGCTCTAACATGGGCTGCCTGCCACCTTAAGTGAAAAAACCGAGGTGCAAATGAGAGCGTGCTCCAGTGCAGGTGTAGAGAAGTAGTGAGGGAATAACGCAGTCACTGTATTTGACCTTTGGATCTGGGGGAGTGATGGTAGGTGTTACTTGTGAGTTAGTGTGCATAGGTCTGAGTCTAAGATTGAACTGCATTTCTGGGGGTCTTCTGCTAACACTACCACATTAAACGCCTAAATGCAGGGCAAATAACTGTTGCAATGCTTTCTCTCCTCCTCTCTGTCTCTCTCTCTCCCTCTTTCTCTCTGCCCTTGAAAATCTGCTTTCATTTGTGACAGAACCATACCTGCCTTGCTTTACTGTGCAAAATGAGGCTTCTAGATAAGTATGCCATTCTAACATCAAGCAGCTAAAACATGTCCAGGTTTACAATAAATCCCCCAAAGTGAAAAATTTGATAAAAAATATTTTGACTTGGCAGAGATTAAAGACATCTGTTCAGCGCTGACACTTTGATGAATTGCTGGTGGTAATTTGAGGCTTTCACTGTTTTGACGATACAAATTAAGCAGAATATAGAGCATTCATCACACAAGGTGACTTTGACTATAGTGTGACTCTTTTATGTGTGCTGTCAGTGAGTGATCATCTTACATTTGCTAATGCCTTAAAGGTGCATTGTGTAACTTTTCTGGTCTGTCAAATGCTTTTTTTCCATGGAGATATTATTGCGTTGTCTGGAATGTTTCAGAGTATAGTATTAAAAGAGATGTATGAATGTATGTTTTTTCCCTTTGTATTTTTCTGCTTTAAACCCATGTGTAATTGAACTGTTAAGTAGAGCTGTTTAATGTCATACTGTGGAGCATTCCAGTTAGAGCAATGGCATATATCCATATAAATAAGCAGGTGACAGACCCCCAACCAAAAATGTTTAATTGTCGTCTACCATTAAGACAGCAATAACTTAAATTACACTGGCTAAAGGCTATAATGTCGAGAAATAGTCAAATTTGAAAAAAATTAAGTAGACAGTGTAATTCAGAATACAACAGGAAAGGACAGAAGTACAAAGGAGGGAAATCTGCAGATGTCAAACACCACCACAATAAACCATTGTGGTCTGTTTTGAGTACCTCATAACTTATCATTCACCATCTCTCAGCTATTTGACGGTTAAAAGTGGATTCTAAAACTGGGTTCACTGCTTTTTAAGGCAGAGATGACACAAAAAGTTAACTTGCAAAAACATGAACGACTAAGGCTCTCTCTACATTTTGCATAGCAGAGGAAGCAACTTCTCTGCAACAAAGCAAAAAGCAAGTCTAATTCCATCAATACTTTGCAATTGTGTCAGTTCCCTCTGCATTTCATCCAGGTCAGACGCTGGTGAGAGGAAAGCCTATTTATTGTACAGTCAGGTGACCTCTTGCCAGTTTCACGCTGTGTAAATTGCTCACAGTTAGCACTAAAAACACGGAGGGTTTGGCGACAGGCACCAACCGAGCTGATGGCGTGCCAGCTATTCCCATCCCAGCTGGAGCAGGAATACATGCACAAAGTCATACTGCTCACTGACTCGTCTGTAGCCTCAATTCAAATGTGACAATAAAGAAAAGTGTCACCAAGCTCAACTATTTCTAATGCATCTGAGCCTGGACCATCTGCTTGAGGCCATCTGTGTAGGAGCCTGAAGACAGAAAACCCAAATTCTATTTACATTCATACATATATTTACAATTATTCTTCAGTGCAATGTAATGAATTACTCTATTTAATGCTAAAGTTTTACCAATTACGACTTGATATTTAGCATGTATGGTTTGGTAATGCAATTATTAGTGACCAATATGTAACTGACATGAACAGATTTTGAATAACAAATGCTTATGTCTTCAATTTAATTTGTATTTACATGTTTGTATTAATACACTGTTTCAGTTTCTTTATTAAATGTAAAATTGGCTTTGGCTCACAGTGCATGGTGATCCAATTATATGTCTTGATTGGCTTCTTGCTTGTCATCCAATGATGCTTTACCAACCTCTTGCATCTTGAAAATATGACTGTAATTTGCAGATTCCCATAGAACACCCAGTTTCCCATGTTTTTACTAGAAATTATTCATTCAACCACTTTTATTCTTCCCTCATTCACACAAAATAAGCTATTCTGCTATGCAAGTCTTTTTTGCAAACACTATTGTTTATCTTACATATTCAACTTTTGTATTCATTTAAATTATATTACCTTATTGTGTTGTTTTGTGTGTGATATAGAAAAATCTAAAAATTTCCCCCAGGCTACACACTGCCGTGTGCCGTGGACATGTTTTGTTACAAATCAGCATCTGTGTAGAGATTCGTTTTGGCATTTCTCAGCGTGCTCCATCATACCCAGCTGTTTCATGTTTCCGACCAACACCAACTTTCAACATTTCTGGCTCTTACAAAGTTTATGTAACATTTAGAAAACTGCACTGCTACTCTGCATTTTATCAAGTGGGGTGATGTATTCCTTTGGGCTCAAGCCAATACTGTCTGATGCGTATTTATAGCTTGTTTAATATTGTAAGGCTTAAACGCTCAGTTGGTGGTATTGAGTTATGTGTACGCGAATGTCAGCTGGACATGGCAGAAAAGGCTAAGCTGTTCCCTCCGAGGGGCTGAGTCAAATGAGGTAGACGCTTTGCTGCACAGGTCAAGCCTGGTCAATCTGTTTGTGTAGCATTATTTTCATACATTCTCTCCTGTTTGGGTATAGAGAAATGTTAATTTTTGTGTGATTCAGAGGTTTATACTGTATAGTGCTCACATTTTGACACATTTTAGCTTTTTTGTTTTGGTCAGTTAGCTCTTTTAACATTTAAGCTTTGACCTGGAAACTATAACATTGTCCAATCTGCACCAAGATGTTTTATTCTTTAATCAAGTCAACTTGCATCAGATTTATTTGGTACCTTCATTGTACCTTCAAAGGCTAGTTTACTCAAATATGTAATAAGACTTCCAAAATCCCCTCTCATTTTTTCATTTAATTTGTCAACAAAATGAAGTAAGACATTTAAAACTGACTATCAATTTTTCAGATATAATAAACAAAGAAAGTTTTGTCCTTGTAAACACAGATAGTCATTTCAAAGAGAACATATTCCTGCTTTGAAAATGATCAGTGCATCTGTAACTTCTGTTCAGGGGAAATGTTTCTTTTTCTACAATTTGTCCATTAAAAAATAAGCTCTTGGATGGGAGGGAATCTTTCAGCATACGCAAAATACTTTCCAATGCATAATTCATTCTTACCCCCAATTTGGAGAAGCTACTTATAGCCACAGCTGCCCAGGCTGGGGCTGTAAAATAAACTTCCAATGTGTGTCAATTACGGACACACACCACATGCTCATACAGACTGGTGAAGTTTTATGCCTGGTCGGAGCTGGGATTGAATTGCCAACCTCCAGTGTGATCTATGCTACCTACTGGGTAAGCAGCCCAACTGAACATAGTGAACTGGACATTGACAGAGACCCCTTGTTTGTTCCAACTGTTTTTGCACCACATATGTCATATCTGTGATGCCAGTGCCGACAGCTGCTTTTGCTGGCGCCTTGTGAAGATGTAATCCTGGTTTGTGAATCCCAGCGCTGCTCGAGTAAACGTCTGAAGCTACAGAACTCCATGGCAACGCGCTTCAGAGGGATCCAAAAGCAGCACCCACCCAACCTGTCCAACATCCGACAGCTTACAGCACACAGGAGTGTTCATAGATCACAAACAGCAGTATCCTGTGGTGTACAAGGTCACTGTGCAACAGAATTTACTGACCGAGAAATGATGTTTGCCTTCAAAGCCTCTAATGCCAATGCGATGGACAAATAGAAGGATTACACAATAATATAGGGCCATGTACAGTCTATTGAAAAGAAAGAACAAATATATATGGAGGTGGTAGAAAACAGTACTACAACTCAAATCAAAAACTCATGTGTTACTACAGCTACAGTAGTATGGATTCACAATTGTCACTGGCCATTTGATTTTTAAAAAATTATACTGCAGCTTCTGAACTTCTACTTCAAATCTCAAACATTCAATTAATAATTAATATTTAATCCAATAAATAGTCAAATATGGTGTTTTTGAATTACTTTTGCAGAAAAAAGAATTATTATTAAGAAAAATGTTGTATACCATTGGTACCATTGTCTTGCATATACCTTCTCTCTATATGCATCCATTCCATGCTGACTATTGATTACAGTTCAAGAGTTGAATTTATCTTTGTACTTTAAAACCCATTGACAGGCAAACCTTGAAACAGCAGTGCACTTCAATTTAATTTAGCAATCTCCAGCTGTAACCAGCATAATTTGATTCTCAACCTTAACACAGATATTGCCATTTATGATGTGTTCTATCTTGTTAGACCTGCTTTTTGCTTTATGGCATATAAAATCAAATCATCCAAACAAACAAAATAAACTGTTTTATTGTGTGTGATTAGTAGAAGAAATTTAAAATAACTTAATTGGTTGACAAAAGCTAAACAAAACAGACCTGTATCTTTTAGCTCAAGGTTAAGAAGTGATGGGACCACATTTTGGTTTAACCTTATGAGTAAATGCAATAATAATAATAATAATAATAATAATAATAATAATAATAATAAAAGCCACGCGCGGCTATGATGGCCCTCGCCCTGGTTCAGAGGAGCCACAAAGCGCAATTCCAACATTTGATATTCCAGTTGGTTCTTCTCTACAAAGAACTAAGTCTTTGAGATATGATCCTCCTGAAGGCATAATTACAAAGAAGAGAACTATGAGTAGCATCATCTACAATCCAAAAGAACCTGGTGACTTTACGCAAGTGGACTACAAATCACTACTGGAGCAGGTTAGCCAAACACCAAATCAGTGGCCAGCAAATTTAGAATATAAACTACATCCAAGTGTCTCTGGACAAATGCCGAAAGTTTCAATTGTTAGAACTCTCAATCTCAAGCAATTTCAAGACTCTTCAAGACAGACTGAACAGCAAGAAAGAGTTGTAGAAACCATTCCAGACATTCCTCCACCAGTGCCACCAAAAATACCAGCCAGAAGGAACTTATCAGACTCCACTGACTACCTGGCTGTAGCAGATGATCGGTTTCTTCCATATTACAGGTCCCGAAGCTTTAATGTTTCTGACAGGAAACCCAAGCCCACGGTGACTGAGTCCAGAGTCTCAAGCAGCCAGATGGACCTCACTGAAGCCTGTGGAGCTTGTAAAGAAGAGAGTGAGGTGGGGACAACAGAGCAAACCGAAAAGAAGGGACCAGAAGAGGAGAACTGAATGCAACAATGATATGTAAAAGTAAAAGGTTCAATGGTAGTCTTGACTAGATTTTAAGTGAGGGGTCTCCAACTTGTATCTCTTCACCAAAGGACTTCTAAAATTATACATATTATGCTGAATAACAAATTTGCCAAATTTAATGCCTTTGGCCAGTGTAAATATACAATTCTGATATGTGACTTTGTGCACTAAAACTGGATAATGGCTTATGTTTTAAATGCAACTGTTCCCACCCGAGGCTGTGGCTCCTATATTTACAGTTTCTTGCGACTGCTAAAATTAGCTCTCTAGCATTTTCGTTTTGTAAAGGAGCTCACCGGAAGAAAAAGTTTGGAGACCCCTGTTTGAAGTTGAATATGTTTAAGTTCTGATCTGGGCTGTATGATATGGCAAAAATTAATCCCCAGTAATAAGTATTTTGTATTTGATGTTATGGTTTCTTCATGAAAAGTAAATAAATGAGTTAATAAGATGATAAAACAAGGTTCTTGAGCAAAGGCAGACTTTTTTAAATGAATGCTTCTAACTCCTGTACCATTTAAAGGGCCCGTATTAGGCCGTTTTCTGATCTATGCTATAAATCCCATTTCCTCATCAAAAACATACCTGGAAGTTTTGTTTTCCATTGTCATTTCATTCACACATAAATCATATTTAGGCTGAGTTCTTCTCTCAAACAGAAAACAGGATTACTCCACAATGTTTTTAGACCCCATGCACCTTTACAAGAATCATTTTGGATAATTTCTGCCCTGTAATTGCCAATCTCTACTGAACTAAAGATAAGAGATTTAAAAAAAAAAAAAATGTAGACGGACTAATAAAGGGTTACTCAAACACGTGTGATCAAGATAAAGGCGGCAGATTTTACGCCAAAGCAACCCTCTCCATTTGTCCAGGCTGGGGACTGGCACAGAGGGACACAGCGTCCTCTGTGGCTGGATTAGACCCACCGCCCGTGCTTTTGTAGTGTTAGTGGGTTAGTAGGTGCGTGCAGAGATACTTACCACAAACAGCAGCCTCTGGGACCTATAAAGACTAATTTAAAAGTTTAGGTAAAAGTTTAGATCTGCAACAAGAAGAGATTTCAGAAGAGTTAGGGTTAGAATCGTCAAAACAACATACAAAATACAAAATGGCAGTACTGACCCACATTAGTATGAGATTTAACTTTGTGTTAAATTCCAATGTTCAAAGAAAAATGTCAACATATTTCAAACTGGTTTAAGGTTAAAATGAACAGACCATTAACAATGCAAACCTGTGAAAGAGTTAAGGAGAGCAGAACAACCAGTATTTCCAGTTCATTGTAAGGGTTAGGACCAGAGCCCTCACATTCTAAACCAGTCTAAATCTAGCTCACATTTAGACCAGTTCAGATACATACAAAAACATTCAAAAACCCAAGATTGTCAGTTAAGACCTCGTTTTAAACTCTAAATGAACAGAAACAAAAATCAGTTTAACCTGTGGAAGTGTTAGTTTAGAATAACCAGTATTTTAGTCCAGTGTAAGGGTTAGGACCAGAGCCATTACACTCAAACCAGTCCACATTTAGACCAGTTCAGACAAAATCAAATACAAAACACATCACATTCAGTAAGCCAAGGTCAGTCTCTTAGTCTGAACCAGGTCTGTCTGGAAGTGACCAAGCCAAGTAAAATAAACAATTAAACCTGTGGAAGTGTTAGTTTAGAAATCAGGGGTTTTAGTCTCAGACCCATGTGATCATCACGTTTTACCAGTCTGTTTAAATCTGGTCCACATTTAGATCAGATCAGACCAGACCAAGGAGACCACGCAGTCTCCATAAAAGTGTGCCAGTGTTTAGAATCTGGCACACACCAGTTTAGGCCCAAAACCAAAGCCTTAGAGAGTAACATAAGAATCCTCAGCGTATTCAGACCATGTATTGAGATGATACAAGGTTCACAGAGAACCTCACAAATACCTACCTGGTTTAAGTCTGCATGGACAGACCAATAAAACCTGTGAAACCAGCAGCAGGGAAAGATCAAACCTGTAAGATTATTTCAGTCACAAACCAAACGTTCAAGCGTTTGGGTTTGAACCATTACATTCACTCAGTCCATATGTGCCCCACTCTGGGGCCATCAAAGCCACAAGGAAAAGAAAACACAAGGGCCTCAACCCTTGGACCAGAACTCAAGACTAGTATATTCAAAGTGTGTAATGTCCTCCAATAGGACGGTATCTGAGTGGTTAGCACTCACATGTGTACGGCAGCAGCTCACTGCTCCTGATGTTACCTCAGCAACACTTGGTTGATGTTAAGTTGGTTAAATACAAAGTGAATTTTCCTCACACGGGATTACTAAAGTACACTTTAAAGTGATCCGGTTTGAACATCTCCATTTGGTTCCATCTTGTGCCATTCTCTCAGCTTCCAGCCTTTGAATGAATGTTGATCATGGGACCCCAAAGGAAGGAAAGACAGACTTCCTTTTTTGTGCATCATAAAAGACAGTTTCTTTGCATTGCTTTTGTTTAAATACAAATAAAAAAAGATGCTATTTATTTTTGTATGTATTGTTTGGTTTCCTCTGTCCAGCATCTGTTCTTTACGCAGCGTTCAGGATAGGGCTGTTAGTGCAGTTTGGATTTGGGCTTTGGGTTTTTCCACTGCAGAAGCTTTAAGACAAAGTTAGACTCCTTTCCTCCAGATTAGTCCCAGGACATGCTTGGTTGTCCACAATGCAATCAATTTTTCAAATATATAATGGTTTAGTCAATGTTCAGCTTTTGCACATTGATAGTTAGCTCCACAGCGCTCTATTTTCTCATTAGCTCCATTTTATTGCTTTGACGTACTTGGTGCTGAATTTTTGCACTTCAAGGTGTATTTTTTTCTTTGGGTGAATTTTTCGTATCCATTTTACATGATATATTCTCTTTATTAATTCCTTATTTCTGGGTACATCCTCCGATTTAAAAAAAAAAAAAAAAAAAAAAAGTTCCATTCTTGATTAGTTCAGCAGTTACTTCCTCTTCTGGATCCTTTTTTGGCTTTTTGACTTTGACAAATAGAGGCGAAGGTTCATTTCTCAGTAGTCCACATTCTATATAGGCCAAGTATCACAGCTACCTGTAAAAAAGTTAAATTAGCATGTCAAGGTTAGACAACACCCCACCACCACATGTAAATTATACATTACAGTAGTGTTTGTCTTAGCAGTGGACAACAAAAAATAGCATAGTTTAGCTTAGCAATGTTCAATATTTAAGAGTTAATAACATTATATGACATATTTATCCTTAGCTGTTCAACTTACAATTAAGTAGATTTAGCTTTAGCTTGTGTTATGAAAAAATAAATTGAAATCGACATGACAATAATAAATCTGCCCCTTGTTTAAAAAAAAAAAAAAAAAAAAAAAGGTTAGACGCCATCCTAAAACCTGAAAATTAAAAAGGGTCAGTCAGTAACATAATATGGCAAACATTGTTTTATCCTTAGCTGTATTCAAATAATATAAAGTAACATTAGCATGGTTTAGCTTAGCAATGTTCAAAATCCAGTAACATAATATGGCAAACATCATGTTTTAACCTTAGGTGTATTCAAATAAAATAACATCTGCTACAGTTGCCGCAGATGATCTTCATGTCTCACAGTTGCAAGACATGAAGCAGATTTAGCATTAGCTTGTGTTATAAATAAGTAAATACTTAGCAGTTTAAAATAAACATAATAAATCTGCTCCCTGTAAAAAAAAAAAAGTTTAGACGCCACCCTAAAACCTGAAAATTAAAAAGGGTTAGTCAGTAACATAATATAGCAAACATCATGTTTTAACCTTAGCTGTATTCAAATAAAATAAACATCTGCTACAGTTGCCGCAGATGATCTTCACGTCTCACAGTTGCAAGACATGAAGTAGATTTAGCATTAGCTTTAGCTTGTGTTATAAATAAGTAAATACTTAGCAGTTTAAAATAAACATAATAAATCTGCTCCCTGTAAAAAAAAAAAAAAAAAAAAAAAGGTTAGACGCCACCCTAAAACCTGAAAATTAAAAAGGGTTAGTCAGTAACATAATATGGCAAACATTTTTAACCTTAGCTGTATTCAAATAAAATAAACATCTGCTACAGTTGCCGCAGATGATCTTCACGTCTCACAGTTGCAAGACATGAAGTAGACTTAGCATTAGCTTTAGCTTGTGTTATAAATAAGTAAATACTTAGCAGTTTAAAATAAACATAATAAATCTGCTCCCTGTAAAAAAAAAAAAAAAAAAGTTTAGACGCCACCCTAAAACCTGAAAATTAAAAAGGGTTAGTCAGTAACATAATATGGCAAACATTTTTAACCTTAGCTGTATTCAAATAAAATAAACATCTGCTACAGTTGCCGCAGATGATCTTCACGTCTCACAGTTGCAAGACATGAAGTAGACTTAGCATTAGCTTTAGCTTGTGTTATAAATAAGTAAATACTTAGCAGTTTAAAATAAAAATAAATCTGCCCCTGTAAAAAAAAAAAAAAAAAAAAAAAAAGGTTAGACGCCATCCTAAAACCTGAAAATTAAAAAGGGTCAGTCAGTAACATAATATAGCAAACATTGTTTTATCCTTAGCTGTATTCAAATAATATAAAGTAACATTAGCATGGTTTAGCTTAGCAATGTTCAAAATCCAGTAACATAATATGGCAAACATCATGTTTTAACCTTAGCTGTATTCAAATAAAATAACATCTGCTACAGTTGCCGCAGATGATCTTCATGTCTCACAGTTGCAAGACATGAAGTAGATTTAGCATTAGCTTTAGCTTGTGTTATAAATAAGTAAATACTTAGCAGTTTAAAATTAAAATAAATCTGCCCCTGTAAAAAAAAAAAAAAGGTTAGACGCCATCCTAAAACCTGAAAATTAAAAAGGGTTAGTCAGTAACATAATATAGCAAACATCATGTTTTAACCTTAGCTGTATTCAAATAAAATAAACATCTGCTACAGTTGCCGCAGATGATCTTCACGTCTCACAGTTGCAAGACATGAAGTAGATTTAGCATTAGCTTGTGTTATAAATAAGTAAATACTTAGCAGTTTAAAATAAACATAATAAATCTGCTCCCTGTAAAAAAAAAAAAAAAGGTTAGACGCCGCCCTAAAACCTGAAAATTAAAAAGGGTTAGTCAGTAACATAATATGGCAAACATTGTTTTATCCTTAGCTGTATTCAAATAATATAAAGTAACATTAGCATGGTTTAGCTTAGCAATGTTCAAAATCCAGTAACATAATATGGCAAACATCATGTTTTAACCTTAGCTGTATTCAAATAAAATAAACATCTGCTACAGTTGCCGCAGATGATCTTCATGTCTCACAGTTGCAAGACATGAAGTAGATTTAGCATTAGCTTGTGTTATAAATAAGTAAATACTTAGCAGTTTAAAATAAACATAATAAATCTGTATATTTTATCTTAGCAGACAGTACACGACAGAAGTTAGCATGGTTTAGCAGTATTCGGTAAAGAGTATATTTTAGCTTGGCTCTTTCTTAAAGGCTAGTATATTTCATCTTTAACGGTTTATTCACCTGTGGTCTTCCTGATGGTCTGGACCAAAGCTCAAGACCTGGAGATGGGTCGTGAGCAGCAGCAGTGGTCGAAAAATGGCTCAAACGCAAATAATTAATTTCCATCACGAGAAATTCGTCAAGTACGCCTACCTCAGTGTATTTTGTTTTGTTTCATGAGCGTATTCATTTCTGGGATAATTTCCTTCCTTGCATTTCTTTGAGTTTGTGCTCCCTTTTACCAGAAAAATTCAGGACTCAAGGCCACACAGTTTGACCCCAATCTTTCCTTTCATATTCCATTTCTTTAGTAAATCATTGCATTTAGACAAATCCAGAATGTGAAATAACACACAGCATTTAGTTTCAACAAAAGCGAAGCAAATGTCACATGAAACCCCATCACAGCATTATTCAAACCACACACTGCATTAAAAAAAAAATAAATAAATCAACCAGAGCGAGTAGCAAATTTAGTACAGACATTAACATTAAACAGGCATGAACAGTTCAGCAAATACATAAACATTTCATTGCGATAATTGTTCGAATTCACAAAAAGACACACAGGTAAAGTTGCGTGCGCAGCCAGAACCTCCAACATCCCGCCAAAAGGGGAAATTCATCGCAAAGGGGAAATAACAAAGGGAAACTGTATAACAAAGGGGAACTGTCTAGCGACGGGGGAACTGTACAACAAAAGGGGACATGTAGGCCTATAGCAAAGGAGAAATTCAATTCAGTTTGTCCAGTGACATAATTGATTTTCCACTTTGTCATGGATCCTACCTGAACGACGGAGGGACTTCAAAAACATCCCATTTTAACGCAATGGGCCTTATAAACTAAACGTTGTAAAAACATGTCCGGTCTTGGCTGGTCAGGCAACAGGTAAAACTTATCTGGACTCCTCCGCGTGGCTCGACGTGGTGACGTGGTGATCTGAGCGGCGGGGCACGTTTGGCGCGTTTTCCCGAGTCCGGCGTGATGCAGCAGCAATGGTCTTAGAATATTTCCCTTTTGTTGTTGTGAAAATGCGTTGAAACCGAAGCGGAAAACATACGAGTATCCGCTGGCTCCCGGTGCCACGTCCTCCCGACTCACGCGCCATATTTAAAGGCACCCATAAGCCACCTGTGCTCACGTGACTCACGCTCACCTGGCGGGAATCACCATGGCAACTGTCCCAACGTTATAGGCCAGGAGTCGGCAACCTTAAATACTCAAAGAGCCATTCGGACCGTCTCCCACAGAAAAGAAAAGACACGGAGCCACAAAACCCTTTTGACTCTAAACCAGCGCTAACCAGAGGAACTACAGGCAAAACTACAACTCCGAGAAAACGGACTACAACAAGCACCATCCTCCACTACAGCGTGAGTCTTAAGAGAATTATTTACACCTTTCAGTCTTTTCATCACAACAGTAGCAACATAAATAAAGTGCATGAGTGAAATAAAGAACTGCGCTGCACACGTAAGACCTGCACATGTATAATCTCTGAAAAGTTTAACATGAACATCTCCAATGGATAGAAGCACAGAACAGACTCACCATAGGCAGAACATCCCTCAGTCACAGAAAGAACACGCATATTCCACTGAGTCCTGCCCTTTAGTCCGACAGAAGCTGAGGCATCAGGGGCACAAGGACAGCGCTTCTAGTTTATGCAAATTAGCCATGTGGTTTTAAGTTTCGCTTCTGTAAAACGTAAACAAATGTGCGCAAAGCTGCATTAAACAAATTATTATTTGAGTCCTCCTCTAGGAAATAAAAATCCAAACTTAAATGATCCACTGTCACCTGTACCCCGTGTACCAGTCTCATCAGCCATGAAAGCAAATGAATCTGCCCCGTAGCATTAAGCGTTCTGTTTTTTTCAGAAACTTTTCTTTTCTTGTATTTATCCATCATTGGGCCGAAAATCATACTGCTGATGTAGGTGCCGGTAAGTCCGGGCTGCCAGTGTGTGCGGGTGGCGCACATCGGCGGCTTTGACGCATATTTTGAGCGACAAAAATATTAAAAACGTTTTATTTAAATGTTACAAGATTACCATTATCTACAATTTTAGATTTACATTTAAAAACGAACAAACTAAAATAAAAATACAATGTAATTAAATACTCATTATTATTCTAGAAGGCTGCACAGTATGGCATTAAACATAGCCTTCATATCTATGTAGCATTTATTTCATATTTTATTATGTGCTTTACTGCTCAAAATACCTAAAAAAAAAAAACTGCAGTATGAATTCTTACTGAGCTCACATCTCCACAGATCTGACCTATAACTGTCTGAGCTGAACATGCAAAGCAATAGCATCTAACAATGGGAGACTTTCTGACATTGTCACAGCTACATAACAACTGGAGATAGAAATTGTTCAGTTTCATGTGGAGAATATGGTTTCCAGATTTGAAATGTTTATGACAAATACATTTCCACATTTCACAATTTCCAGAGGGCGCTGTAGAGCAACTTCAAATTACAGCCACATGATACGTCATTGCATTTAGGACATTATTGTACAAAATGTTCCACACGGTCTGACTGGCCACACCCAGGTTTCCCCAAGTTTAATGATTCTAAATTGACAATATTCAGGTCTCAAATATTATACGGGTATAATAAATTGTATGTATTAATTTAATGTTTTAAATAATAAAACAATTCAAGAATACTGGAAAAAAATCATGTTAAAGAATAAAACATAATATAGAGTTTGCATATATATTGAAACTGAAAACACCCTGCTACAACAACCTGTTATTGTAAATCATATGCTTCCGTGTCATGTCCAAAGTTAAATCATGTGATGCCAGGCCTGATTCTCTGAAGAGGAAGAATGAAGAATGTGAGTGTGTTTGACAGATGAGCTGAGACTTCACCAGGATCTGCATATAATAATAATAATAATAATAATAATAATAATAATAATAATAATAATAATAATAATAAGATGTATTAATTTGAATTGTCTGTTCGAGATGTATCTCACTTCAGCCCCTTTAGTAACTGGTAGCTCCAACCACAGACAAAGCCAATTACTGAAGCTTTACATAACTTAATACTTAATGTAACCAATTACATTTCTTTTTAAAATACAAATAAGCTCTAAAGCCATAAACTGCTATGGTTGAATCTGGCCAGAATATTCTTGCCTGTTTCTTTCTAATGAAGCCACACAGCCACATGTCAGAGATAACAACCCGACCACAGCCGTTACAGTTCACCCACTAAGCCTTGACACGCTGTGTGTTTCACCAATTAGTCTATTTCCTGCTATAGTATCAGGCCATTTATGTTTAACGCTTCCTTATGAATATCCACTCTACCCAGAACCCAAACTGTTGCATTAAAAAGCGCTTATAATGGGATTCTCTCATCTGTTTTTAAAATGATCTGCAGGACTACATTGTTGTGGGCTTGTGTATAGCAAAAGCCACAGAAACATAAATTTGTATGTGCAGCTTCTTTCCCTTTGGCCTCTACCTGACATCATGAAATACCAGGCTGCTCACTTGACATTTAAACTGGCTGAAGTCTTCAGTTAACCTGAATGCACTTTTGTTATTGAAAAGCTAATGAGCCACAATAAAAAGCTAAATGCTAATGGCCCAGAACAGCACACAATTGTCCTCACACTATCAATAGTTGTCAGTTTCTTTACAAACAAACGGTGTTTCATCACAGCTTTGGGGATGTGTCCAACAGCATAAGGTCATAAGCAGGTCGTATCTGCATCAGAGGAAAAATAAACAAGGCTGCATCAAAGGGCAATTAAAGAGAATTTGTCCATAAAAATATACCATTTGTGATTGTCATACAAATCAAAGCCAAATAAGAGGACAACTCACGGTCTAGGGAGAGGTAGATTTTTTGTTTGTTTGTTTGTTTGTTTAATTAAATCTGGGCTTACATTGTGTGATTTTCAGGTTGATGTTGATAAATTTTAGCTGCACGAGAATTTTAAAATCAGGCCAAATTTGTCCTACAGCTGATCGATTGGTCACAGGGATAGCAGACATGTTTGATATTTGTCATGAGTAGTTGGGTCCGAGCTTTGCTGAAGCCAGGTGAGGGCAGCGCATGCACAGTAGGTGGACATAAACACAGCTCTGGTGAGTTAGAGCTGAAAAGTTTTTTTGACAAAATCCTCAGTGCTAAAGTTAACTGTGCCAACGGTTTGCTTATGTTCTTCTATGATGTTTTGGGAGTTTAAATGTACACGTATGAAAAGATAGCAGGGTCACAAACTGGCATACATCCCTCATCTGACTCATGTCCCTCGTACAGTGTGAGCAGGTCAGCATGTATGATCATTGCTCTGTAAGTGTGCACACTCCCGTTGTGAGCTTTGTATGAGATTCAATTGTGGTGTGAGTTTGGGAATAATTTGGAATGTCTTAAAATCATATGAAATTGCACAGTGTAAGCCCAGCATAAGCCTGAATAACTGAAGAATGAAAATACAGAATCCCTAGTATATGTGTCCAGTGTGCGTTGGGGGAACTTAAAGGCACCTATGGGACACTGTGGATCTTTTGGCCACACACGTTTAAAGGGCCCATACTATGCCATTTTCTGATCTGCATAATAATGTTGTTTCCTCATCACAAATATACCTGGGGTTGTGTTTTCTTTCATTCACATGTTTAACACCCAAATCCTGCATATTTAGGCGGAGTTCTTCTCTCAAACACTGATGCCATGTGGTAATACACAGGTAGTGCTTCACAGTGTTTTTAAACTCCTTGCATGTTCACTAAAATCATTTGGATTATTGCAGCCATGCAATGGCCAATCTCTACCTAACAAAAGGTAAAAGGTAGCTGTTAACTTCAAAACTACTGCTTCATGACATCACAAGTTGGAACGGAGCATTCTGAGCTTTGGACAGGCTAATAAAAAAGGGTTACTCAAATGCGTGAATGAAACAAAACGCAACTCCAGGTATGTTTTCGGCGAGGTACCAGCATTACAACATGGCTTAAAGCTCACAAGAGTCAATTTCGTGCAATATAAAACCTTTAAGATGGTTCATACTTTGTGTCAGTACCAAGTTTGGATAAATGGAGATAAAAGTCAAAACCAAAATGAAAGATACTGTGTCCTCAGTCTACTAATATCCCATTCAAATTATTCTGCAGCACAATCAAATTCCAAAGAAAGTTAACCTTTTTTTCTGTAATTGCAAGCTCTGATTCTCTCCTAGTTCGAGCGAGTAGTGTGGAAATGAATAACTTTTTTTTTGTTTCTGTGGGAGAGAGGAATAGATTCATCCAGGCAAAAATAATCCAGCAATGCTATGATCAGGCATCAATGAATTAAATGCATTTTTACTGTTGAAAAAAACATCAGCAGCATTCTTAAAACAAATTGTGAATAGTCATATAGTCAAACACGATGTCTGCTGTCTTTATTGATATGTACATTTAAAGGCAAGCCAACTACAGAGACGAGCTTGTCAGTTACAATAAAGGGTGTTAGTCCATCTACAATGCAGTTCCTCCATTGACAAGATTTGGCAAGTGCAGTTGTGCACAGGCTGGGCAGGACTGACAGGGAAAATTTTGGCAAGAGCAATCCACCTGTACTTTAGAATAAGGCTACAGCCCAATTGGTATTGCATGGATGTTTATTTATCCTTCCTGGTTAAGTAAAGGACCTAAGATAATTGAATGAATGAAAAAGATACTTAGAAAACTTTGTCCAAATTAAAAAGGGCTTCTGGATGGGAACCAAAACGTCTTGATCTCAAAAACACTATACAGATGACCGTCTCTACTTTGTCCAGTTGAGAGAAATTATTAGTATAGAATATATAAATAGTGTATAAATAGTATTAGGTGCAAGTTATGTAATTTAAGCATGTATGAAAGCTTGACTGCAAGCTGGGAGAAGAGTTTTCTCCATACCCTTTTCATCAAGTACAATTAAACCCATCCTTATTTGCAATAATTTCACTTTGACTACATTTTTATGTGTTGATTTTCTTTTCTGCTCCGTTAATCAAACTCACACATGGGGGCATTTAATGCTATAATAAAAGTGTTTGGTGCAGGGCCGTGCAGTATTTTTAAAGGTGCACTATACTATTTTTCCATGAAGATGTTATTGATTTGACTGGTTCCGCAGTATGGCATTACTGTAAACATATATACTGTATCTACATGGAGACCAACAGGCAATGCCACGGGTCAAAACTGTGAAAAAGTGACCCTGCTCATATTTTTCAGGCAATAAAATACTTGTATTGTAATAAATGTAACATACACGTATAATTCAATTCAATTCAATTCCTCTTTATTGTCACATGTGCATATACATACAAAATATATAGCACAGATGAAATTGCTGTCCTCTCTCACCTCAGTGCAAACATTTCAAACATTTAGATGTGCCAAACCAAACCAAACCAAAATGTGCAAATAACAAAAAACAAAAAAGTGCAAACAAAGTAAACATTCAAGTGACAAGTAAACATTTCAAGTGACAAATTCAAGTAAAACGGAATGTAAAGACATACTGGACTAGACAAAAACCACAGTAGACAGAACAAAAAATTGTACAGACATTCAGGTAAACATTCAAATGCCATACTGTTGAATCTTACAGGTTAAAGCAATAGCACCTACATGGAGGTAATCGTGGCAAACTTATTTCAAGTACTACTACTATATGAATTTGCAATGTTGTTATGCTAGTTAGTTAAATCCTGTAGTTGCTTCCATTTTGCAGATAATTGGTCTGAACTGTGAATCAGCAAACCAACTTAAATCACCTTATACCATGACCTGCAATTAACCAGCCCTCTCATACCTAGAAAAGTTGAACTCTTTACTGTAATTATTGTAAGCATACATTTCCAAACATCTTAGCACCTCAAACTTTTAAGTAACTGACGCAAGTGTGTAGGTGTCTTTTATTCATTGTACTCATATCATTTCAGATAAAGCCTCTTTCACTGTAACCTTTGAAGGATGATGTACTCACCGATACACATGCTTATTACATAACTAGCATGATTCACACAAGCCCATAATGTACACTGGACCTTTTCTATTGTTGCAAATACCATTTCATAAACGGTCACCATTTCATAGCTTTAGAAATAGTGTCATCATTTGAACTCCAATTAAATGTATTCAATATAATGGCAATGTACAGTAACTTAAGTGAACAGGTGGTGAACATATAATATATATATATTTCCTGTATAAAATATCTAGGTTTACACATTATATTAACTACCTCGATTAGCCTGAATTCATAATAAACAAATAGTATAGTAATAGTTAATTAAAAATGCTTCATAACCTAATTTAGGGGTAAGGAATTAGGTGTTAATTAAGTACAAAATTACTAAATCTGGATTATTCTTAGGGAGATCTGGGCGGCAGTTGAAGGCAGGGGCCTTGACGACCGGATCTCCAGACATGGAGACTAGCTCTGAGGACATGGAATGTCACCTCGCTGGGAGGGAAGGAACCAGAGTTCGTGCGGGAGGTTGAGCGTTACCGACTAGATATAGTTGGCCTCACCTCCACGCACAGCTTGGGCTCTGGAACCCAACTCCTTGAGGGGGACTGGACTTTCCATTTCTCTGGCGTTGCCCATGGGGAGCGGCAGCAGGCAGGTGTGGGCCTGCTCATTGCACCACAGCTCAGTCGTCGTGTGTTGGAGTTCACCCCGATGAACGAGAGGGTCGCATCCCTGCGCCTTCAGGTCGGGGACAGGTCTCTCACTTTTGTGTTGTGTCGGCCTACAGGCCGAACAGCAGTGCAGAGTACCCGGCCTTCTTGGAGTCCCTGGAAGGGGTACTGGACAGTACACCGACCGGGGACTCTGTTGTTCTACAGGGGGACTTCAACACCCACGTGGGCAATGACAGTGACACCTAGAGAGGGGTGATCGGGAGGAACGGCCTCCCTGATCTGAACCCGAGCAATGTCCTGTTATTGAACTTCTGTACTAGTCACGGTTTGTCCATAACGAACACCATGTTGGAGCATAGGAGTGTTTTGTTTTTTTTTTGTCGACCGGCCCTGTTCAATAATTGAAATGTAGAGTCTAACACAACAGCCAGAGGGCGCTAATACAATAATTTGTCAATTAGTCAAACATAGGTCTACATTCTTAAAGTCTAAAAGCCAACAAAGAATAATCAATTGAAAAGAATAGCAAAAAATTGTTAATATGTGTGTGTTTTCAATTATGAAAAAAAATGACCCCCCCTTCCGGTCAGTTGGTGGGCCTATTTGCCACTACCTTGACCGGAAAAAGGTGGCTCAACCTCTCCAGGTGGGTGGAGAGTCCCTGCCTCAAGTGGAGGAGTTCAAGTATCTCGGGGTTTTGTTCACAAGTGAGGGGAGGATGGAGTGTGAGATTGACAGGCGGATCGGTGCAACGTTGGCAGTGATCTGGTCACTGTATCAGACCGTTGTGGTGAAGAGGAAGCTGAGCCAAGAGACAAAGCTCTCGATTTACCGGTCAATCTACGTTCCTACCCTCACCTGTGGTCATGAGATTTGAGTAATGACCGAAAGAACAAGATCGTGGATACAAGCGGCTGAAATGAGTTTCCTCCGCAGAGTGGCTGGGCGCTCCCTTAGAGATAGGGTGAGAAGCTCAGAGTAGAGCTGCTGCTCCTCCACGTCGAGAGGAGCCAGCTGAGGTGTTCTGGGCATGTCCCACCGGGAGGAGGCCCCAGGGAAGACCCAAGACACACTGGAGGGACTATGTCTCTTGGCTGGCCTGAGAATGCCTTGGGGTCCCCCCGGAGAAGCTGGAGGAAGTGTCCGGGGTGAAGGAAGTCAGGGAGCCCCTACTTAGAATGCTGCCCCCACGACCCAACCCCGGATAAGCGGAAGAAAATGGATGGATGGATAGATTATTCTTACTTAAAATATTTGTTCATTATGAATCAAGTCTTTCTTAAGACTAATTAGATATTTTATATCATTATAAAGTGGTATATTATTCAGCAAAACCTTAAAAGGCTCTCGGAAACCTACTCACTTCTTCAAAATAATGCACTTTGTTCTTACATCAGACAGACAGTATTGTGGGACTCAGATCATAATTGTGTTGAGACACTGTATGTAGAATTACTGCGATTATCTGAAGCTCTTAATAATAGAGCTTTATCTCCACAGGAGGTCCACAATGCCCATCAAGCTGAGTAGCACAAGACATGTAGAGGTAGATGTATTCATCATGATAGATGAACAATCATTGGATGTCATTGTTACATAAAGGCTGGAGCACAGCGTTGCAGTCATGTCCCCTGACAGCGTTTCATTTACAGAATATCAGATAGCATTTCCCTCTATATTTGGTGTAAAAAATGAATTGTTGACAATTCACTGCAATTGAAGTAACTCTGTTAAAAAAGTTCATATCCAGTCACTAGTTAAAGAAGACAGTGTTCTTAAATCTGCTATATAATATACTCCGTAATCTTCTTAACATTGCCTGCCTCCGCCCCTCCCTCTTCCCCTCCGCTGCTGAAACTGTCATTCACACCTTCATCACCTCCAGATTTGACTATTCCAATAGCCTCCTCTACGGACTTCCCTCCACTGACCTTCAAAAACTTATGTTCAGAACTCTGCTGCTTGCCTCCTCTGTGACGCAGCAGCGTCACAGAGAGGGAGAAGAAGAAACTGGACAAGATCATCAAGAAGTCCAGCTCAGTCCTGGGCTGTCCTCTGGACTCGGTGCAGCAGGTGGGGGACAAGAGGGTTCTGGCTAAACTCATGTCTATGCTGGACCATGAGGGTCACCCCCTGCAGGACGCCCTGTCTGCTCTGGAGAGCAGCATCAGTGACAGACTGATTCACCCTCGCTGTGTAAAGGAGAGTTTTCGCAGGTCTTTCCTTCCTGCTGCTGTCAGACTGTATAATGAACAATGCTAGTCATGTGTCATTCCCATAGCAACCATGTGTCATCTCCATAGTAATAATAACAATGTGCAATATTATTTAAAGTCACTGTACCTGCTATTATTTATTTACCCACCACTGTCCATCACTGCAATGTACACAATCATCTCAGAATCAAAACACTTATTGTGCAATGTTCCTGTGCCTTTTAGCTTAGCTTACAGTGTTGTGTTTTTTAGTTGATTGTAAATACTTATTATTATTTATCTTGATTTTGATGCATGCTCTTATTTCCTACTGTTTCTGAAACTTGCGTTGTGACACTGCAATTTCCCCATTGTGGGACAAATAAAGGATTATCTTATCTTATCTTATCTTACCCACACCCACTCATGAGACCATTTCACCCCCGTTCTGCAACAGCTCCACAGGCTCCACATCCAACAGCATATCAACTTTAAGAGCCTCCTGATCATCTACAAAGCCCCACATAACCAGGCCCCTCATCACTGACCTCGTCCAGCCGCCTCACCCCTACTCCACCTCCGATCAGCAGACTCAAACTCCCCATTTTCACAGTCAAAGCAAAGCACTGGACTTTGTGGGACTGAGCCTTCGCCATCACTGCCCCAACCCTCTCAAACTGTCTCCATCAGAAACTCAGACTTACTAAACACCTTCAAAAACAGTTAAAAACTTACAATCCTCATAGCCTATAACTCCCACTAAAGACCTGCATCCTGCATCCTGCAGGTCTTTAGTGCATCCTGCACTAAAGCATCCTCACTATGTGTTTTGTCTTTTGCACTATTGTGAAGTGTCTTTAAGTTACCATGAAAAGTGCTGTATAAAACCGTACGCAGTGTAATTATGTTATTGATGCAGATCACTGAATCCTACACATATCAATATAAAGATGACTTATAAAGATTACCCTTAATAAATAATTAGTTATTGCGCAAACACACAGTCTCGCGCATGCAGCATTCAAACCCTGTTCAGCATAGCTCCGGTCCTTGTGTGAGTGTCACACCGCAATAAGGCCGGTCGGACACTGGAGCAGCAGCTAGACTGGGTGCAGTCTGAGCGAGGTGTAAGAGCTTAATTTGTTTATATTCCTATTGTTCATTCCAACAAGCTCCAACACCTCATTGAAAACAGAAGTGTAGTTTATTAAGTGTGATTTCCAAATACTTATACCTAGGTGACCAACAGCATATTTAAATGAGAATTAAAGCCACAGGGATGCATAATATGCAGGGATGCATGTGTTCTTTATGGGCAGTCATCTATAGACAAGTCAATTAGCTCAGTGACTCAGGGTTACATTTAGCCTAATTAAAATCTTTGTTTCCCAGACCCTCCTTTCCAGATTCTACAAAACCAAATATTTCCTTATTTGATATCCTGCTATAATTATGCAAGTGACAGAAGCTGGTTTGCCTGCTGGTCACATTCGACCTGTCAGGGGAATTGGATCAATGCTGAATTTACCCAGGCTAACGTGGGAAATGGCAGCCTTATCATAATAGTATGTTGATGAGTCTTTATTGGGTTTGCTGATATAGGTATTCATGAAGGGAATATTGAAGCTCATGTGACCAAGCTAGCATACAAGAATGAAATGGAAAAATATATATTAAAATGGCTTTGAAATTATATTTTAATATATTATTTTAATATAATTTCATATATTGAAATTACATATTAATATATAAAAATTCTGATGATGTGAACAGCACAATTTAAAGTCACCTAGGTTTAAGAAACACAGCTCCAGTGAACAAAGCCACCTATTTCGTGGCCCTCTGCTTTGACTAGACCGGTGCAGCTAATATTTGATATAGCATGAAAAAATGAAAACGGACAGGAAAATCATTTTGTTGTCATTTTTAGCTGACCCAGTTGTTATTACTTTCATTCTGAGGTCACACAGCTGTCACAAAAAATGAGAAAGTGCAGAAAATACAATTTAAAATTGAACTATCAGACTGATCACCCTCAACAATTTGAAAAATATCCACACGCTCATCTGGTAAGTCTAAAATTAAACTTAAATCTTCCAAATGCTTATCTGTCCTTGTTATGCTGATCATTGCATTAGGTCTATATATTTGAATACTAAAGTTTGTCTTACAGATGTATCAAGCAGAACTTGAGCGGAGTCAGCATCACAAATTAAAAAGGATAAAGCTACGGTAATTAGATAAGCTGCTAATTAACCCACTAAGTCTGGATATCAGTGCTAAGCACTGCATCTAACAGCATTCAGCAAATTTCCATCTGTTTTATACAGTATATAAAGAGTAGTCTACTATATAAATCGTATATTTACTTTATAACTATGATTCTTTTTTATTTATTTTCTTAATTAGCCCTCCTGCATGTGAAATATGGCCTTGGACAGCATATCCAAGCAGTTACAGAAATTGCCAACAATCAATGGTTAAAATATCAATTGATTCCTATTGGGACAGTCACCATTCACTATGGGTTTTTAAGGAGCTACTATCTGACTTCAACATTTGTGCAGGGGTGCTAAATGCTAACCACTACATTAATGTGTTTATTTTACATCTGTTTGAGAGAAATGCTCCTTTAGGCAAACGCTTGACACATTCAACCCTTAAATATATATAAATGAAAAAATAACAGAAAAATCACTCAACAGATGCAAGACAAGAACAAAGATTAAACCTTAACAGTAAAATTATGAAGAATCAGTTCATTTCTATTGGTTGTTCATCATAGTTTTTGCTGAAAGTTACTACTACTACTACTACTACTACTACACTTCTCTCTATACCTATTTTCCCCACTGTGGGACTAATAAAAGCATATCTTATATCTTATACTAGATACTTTCCCTCAGGATCAAAAAAGTATCTCTCTCTCTACTACTACTATTACTGTTGCTACCACTATTTGCAAAGTTGCCACTTCTGTTATTTCTAAATACTTCTTACAACTGCATTATGACTTTTCTCACTGATGCTACGATTATTAGGACTAATGCAAATACTGCCACCATTACTAATACACACCCTGAGTTCCCCATTTGTTAACCAAGGTATGATCCAGCTACTCAAGTAAACATACAATTTAACTTTAGCTCTATTCAAAGCATAGATTTCCCCTGGAGTACAGAGATGTAATTTCAAAGTAGATCCACTTTTCCTAATTCAATGACAAGCTCCAATGAGCAATTTAATCTACTTGCCACAGGAAGACCGTGTGCCCAAGAGCTGAGTGAAGTTTGGCACCGACCTCCAGTGCTCGGTTCCTGTCATAATGAAAACCTTCTCTGAGTCCAATGGCCAGAGTTATGAGCAAAGGTGGCCAGGTGGTAGCAGGTAGTAGAATTAGGCAGTAGAATATAATTATAGCTTTCTATCTTCTTGTGCCCCTCTTTATTAAGACGTCCATTAAAAAACAATCAGTAGTGAAAGATTTTTAGCATTTAGGACAGAAGCCAAGAACAATGTGGTTTGTTGCTCCTGTTTATCTAATAGATTGGTATCCCCTTATATATAGGGCTGCTTATAGTTTATCTGCACTGTGCAGCCAAGGACGAGATGAGTAACTGTTTTCAAAGAGTGAATCACCCTTGCACTAAAGTAGATTTGTGTTTGTGAACAAGTTGGTCTCTATCTTCTATTTGAGTGCCGCACCTTTGCATGTTGCACTTTGTGATGGTGCTTTTAAGCTGTTTGGCTGCAGAGAGAGAGGGTGAGCAGAAGCCAAAACCGGGGCACTCTGATGAAATATGTCCGCTGGCTTGGATATTAAGAGCTTTCAGGTGCTTGATACCAATGTCAAATTTACACAGTAAAAAAATAATTTGTCTGACACATTTCTGACATTACATTTGATAAATAAATATATTAATTCTCTGGGGGTTTCATCAATCTAAAACATGCATGCATATTGGCCCCTCTTTAAGTTATTGGTCTTTTTAAGTTATTCGGAACCAGGATTTTGGCTCAACATTTGACAGGTCGCCTCAGTGGCATTGGATGGATGCTTCCAATGTAGGAGGAAAAATCCCTTTGGGAACGAAATGCATACCCTGCACAGAAAACAGGCAATTACCTGTTTATCATGACGATAATGAACTAAGGCAAAATCAAGTTATTATTTGCAGTTCATACATTTGTTTTTGGTAAGTTATTTTTTGTTGTAGCTCTGTTCTGCTTGCCTGTCTAGCCATGACCACACACTTTGACATTACTTTACAAAGACATTATGGTCTGGAACCGTGTCCCGTCTCCCCAATTTCCAGCATAGTCTGTTTGTGTCAAAACAAAGAAAAAAGAAAGAAATAGCACAAAGGACTGATTGGATTTCTGCAGAATCAAAGAGTGAAGCACTAAACTCTAGATTTCGTTTTGGAGATGTCTTCAGCATTTGCTGCAAATTAGACACATGCTACAAATTAGAGGCTGTGATTGGAACTTCCAAAAATTGAACACACTCTACATTTAAATTATGAGGGGATCCCTGTCTTGTTGTTATACCTTGTTAATTAATTACAACTGATTTTCAATTGGGTCACGTAATGTTTTGGGTTTGTTGTCACAGTGGAAAATCTTTCAAAAGGTAGTCATCAGGATACTGTTTGTAAAGCATCACGTTTCGACTCCCAACAAGAAGTCAATTTCAATTTGATGTTACTGGTCTGAGACGCTGGGTTTTTATCATGCCCCCAAAAGGAGGAGTTTTCAACTGAAACGGTCCTGCCTTTGTTTACATGCTAGCAAAAAATAACAGCAATAGATAGAAAGAAGATCAGTGCATTCCATCCAAATTCATGCATCAGCGATATAGATGTATATAAAGATAACTTCATGTTTGTTTGAAATGTTTCAAAGTTCACTCATACTAGGCTCCACTCATACTAGGCCCTTTACCGCCTGCACATTGGCTTCATGGACAACAAATGTATACATCCTTTGCATGAGTAGGAGGGGTGAGGAGGTGGTTTGCATCTGTGACAACCTTAAACCCTGGTCTCATCATCAATTACACTGTGCACCATTGTTCAACAGAATTTGCACCAATACTGGTTGGCTTGAAGGTTCATAGATATTATTCTCCATGAAGTTATTTATTTGATTTATTGTCCCACATAATGGAATTAAACTGATATCATCTATCTTTGTCACCAGGCCATGTTACAGGTCATATCTGTGAAAAGGAGAGCCCTCTCACAGCAACAATGCATGTTTTTTTTAAAAGATATTTTATGAAATAAAAATACACCTGTATTTGAATAAATGACAAATTTGGAAATTGGAATACCATAGTGTGAAACATTCCAGGCAAAAGCAATCACATCTCCATGGAGACAAGCAGATGACAAACCTTCCACCAGGAAAGTTACATAGTGCACCTTTAACATAGATTTATATCACATGTAAGGGTATAATTATATTTTTTTCACATTGTACCTTTATTTTTCATGTCTAAATATTGTGAGTAGTACCAAAATCCATATCAGAGTTGTAAAAAAATGATACTTACTAACAAATACTGAAACTAATTATGAAAACTAACTGGAAATTACACTCAGCATTATATTTGTATTATCATTATTGTATCAAAACTGGTATTGAGCAGAGAACCCTCTTTGTATAGAAATTGAAATTTTGAATTTGAAATTTTAGTAGCCTGGACACTATCCACATATCCTGTAGGAAAAATCAAAAATTAAAGTGATTAGTTGTTAATTATTTCTACAAATGCTCTGCATTTTTAATTACAACAAGCCACAGGGAATGTCGATGTTGATAAATAAAAACAACAGAAAGAAAGAGAGAGACTTTTCTAAACATAAAATGAAAAGTGTTGGAGATGACCGGACACTTGCAGTCGCCAGCAACACGTGAAATCATTTGGTTTGACAAGTTTACGCTTTTATCCCACATTATGAAGTTAAATTATTTTTGTTCTTAAATAATTTCCCTTGTGGATCAATAAAGTTTGTCTAAGTCTAAGTTCTTTAAGGCCTTCGAAAAACACAGTAATACATAAAAAACAACCACAATGCCCCAATTTTTTTTCTAATTTTGCCATGAGTGTCAAGGGTTGTGTCTGGGCCATTTTTGTCCAGTTTGTAGTGGGTAGTTAAAGAGGTATTTTACTTTTGTGGGATATTACTTTATAACACATAACATCAATGAAAACAACTTATTAATGCGTTATAAGTTTGTGTCCTCCCCTTCCTTCACTCCCAACACTAAGTCACTCCCCCTTCAGAGTGCTATCACATTACAGTCAGCATCCATCCAGCTAATGAAATTACTGCACACTGTATCAGGTTTGTCAAGTTGCTCTGTACAGTTTTGTATCATGTTTTGTTTCACAGTAGTGATTTGGTAACTGTTCACTTAATAATTTAAAGTAATCAGTTCACTATGTAACTTGATGAGCGCAAGTTGCTTGGCTCCATGGCGATGTTATTGCTCTGCTAGGAATGTTCCACAGTATGGTATTAAAGTCATCTATCCATCCATTCATTGGGGGTTCTCTTCTCCACAGATTTACCTGTAGTCGTGCTAGATGCTTGTCTCTATGAAGACTGATAAGTTTAATGCCATACTCTGGAACATTCCAGACAAAGCAATAACATCTCCAAGAGACATGCAGGTAGCAGACCGTCCTAAAAGTTGCATAGTGCACTTCAATAATAATAATTCTAATTTATGTATTTATTCTAATAATAAATCAAACATGGGGTTTTGAGCACTCAAAAACACATAACTGTTGAGATGAGAGCGCATAATTATGCAGTTTTTTTCTTTTCTTTTTTTTTTTGGTGGTTTAGAGAGACAATAGATCTTATCATAATATAAATGATCTATTTTATAATTTGTTGTTACTTTTGAAAATACAGGTCAAAAATGTGACCTTTTTTGTTATTTTGTTTTTTCTTTGCCAACTGGACGTTGCAGTTTGTTGTATGTGGAAAGGCAGACAAGTGGTCAAAATGTTGTCACAAATTAGAATTGATATGCAACTTAATGCTGTGACTATAACGGTGCTCTTCTTTTGTCTTTGTCTTCTGAGGTTTTCCTGAAGCGAGAAACAATTCAGCAGCCGGAGTGAACACCCACCTCCCCCTCACTACTCCTTAGTCATCTGTCATGATCCCAGCTCCTTACACATGTACCAGGCAACAGAGCAGAACTAATGAGAATCCATACATTTCCCTAAATTCAAACTACTTTGATAATGATCTTATAATAATAATATCCTCAACAACACCATGCCTCGCACCACTGACTAACAGCTCAGGGCATAAAAGGAGATATTTTCTATTATATAAAGTGTTAAGATGGTCTACTGTTCACTACTGTTCCCACACTTTCCATCGAACATTTGGTTTGAATTATGCGTGCTGCTCTTTATGTGCAGTCGTGTGGGTAGTGAAATCGCGAGTTTGTTTTTGAAATAATACTGATTGGTTAAACAAATTTTTGAAACAATTTTTCATTTCAAATGTAAATAATAGCTGTCACGATACTGACATTTCAAACTTAATTTTGATTTAATTAACTAAGAGGCTTGATATTATTTTTGAAATTGTAACTTAAAAGAGAAACAGAAAAGCCATTTATTTAAATGTGAACTGCGTAACTTCTCGGGTAGAATGTCTGCAACATTTTTATCTCAGCGGAGATGTTAATACTTTGCTAATTCCACATTAAACTTTTCTTGATCTTGACTGAGACAAGTTACATCTGTGGAGAGGTGATCCCACTCACAATATAAATGCATCAAGGTATAAACCAATGAAAACATCCAAAATGAAATGATAAACAGGCACATTTAATGCCATAGGAAAAAAACAAACAAACAAACAAACAAACAAACCAATTAAATCACATGAACAAAAGCAGGTGGTGTGCACTTGCTCAAAAAGCCTTGTTTTCACTGGTTCACGGACCACAAGTCTTTCCACTGTCCAAATTGGACCAACATGGAACCTGGAGGGTACTAGCTCCCAGCGGTGTCTGGGGAGTGGTTAAAATGATAGTGATTGAAACGCAGATGCAGACTAAGGCCCTAAACACACGGCACGCATCTGCATTTACGTGTGTAACCTCATAAAACCTCAACGTGAGGACGACCACACCGACACATCCAGCAGGACAATCAGACTTGACTGGGCGCATTTATCCCCTTGTAACAGGTCTACAGTGAAACTAGCTGAATAGGTTTGTATTTACAGTCTGTGCAGGCTGACCACAACATACATGAATGACACATAAAACCTCTTTAGAGAACAATGTTATAACATGGTAGAAGAAAGCATAATATGCCCTCTTTAAAGAACAAGACTATTCTAAAACTATTCAGTTAATGTCCAATTTGTATTTATTTATTTTCAATTTTATTCAAATTAGTTTAGTTTCAATTCAGGTTTTACTATGAATTGATCTCTGGGTATATTTTTGACCACCCAGTAGTATACAGTAATTAAACCAATGTAAAGTTTGTAGGTGTGATGCTTTCAGTGGTTTAGCAGTGACAGACACATGCTGATTATGAAAATAAGCATCAATCTCAAACGTACTGTGACTCACGGAAGGATGCCATCTCTGCAGGGGTGTCATTACAACTTAAGCATTGTATAAGACGAAGTGATATGTTTCGCCCACACAATCAGAAATGGCCCTGGTTTAACGATGCATCTCTATCTCTATACTGTGGCTTCTTGGGTAATTACATCCTTTGGCATGGTTCATACAAGACAAGAGCCTGTTAGAGGCAGGTTTGGCACATGGACAGGCTGAACAATGATACTGCCATCTCCTCTCTTCTGAGGTCAGTTTAGATTCAATTCAAATACTTGTTGATGGTGCAAAGGAGGCTAGAATATAAACCCTTAATAAACACTGAGGACCAATATACATAGACTTTAGCTCTCAGACATTGGCTGAGGTTACATGCACACTCAAAATCAGATTATTTTTAGAGTTGTAAGATTATAAAAATTAGATGTAAACATCAATATATGATGTAATTTAATTTCAGATTACTCACATCAAACTTTGGCAATTTTCCAATGTAAAGTCAATTGTGTATGGAGCCGGAAGTGCCTGTGCTCACTTCCTATTTGGAATGCAGCGACTAGCAGGTTAGCTATGTCCATATACAGTCTATGATGTAAACATAGCCAGTGTTAAGGTAGAGAACTATTATCCATTTTGCCATGTATGAACAGTGGTGTTTTAATGTTGGTTGGGTTTGCACGAGGTGGCAAGAAAGAGTGACTAAAATTCAGATGACATGGTCATAAATGTTGTAAAACTTTGGAATGTAAAATGTTCGTTAAGTTTGTAGTTAATACTTTAATTACTGAGCCAGTTCATTTAAATGTGAGTTTTCTATGTGGACATTTCAGTCAAAATATTGTGTCAGCCATTTTGTTTTACAGGCACGTATTCCTCCAAACAAAATTTTTAATTCTAGAAAGTGCATCTAGCGTCTGCCAAATTTTGGACAAACATGCATTGGATTATGGGTTTGTCATTTTATTAATCCTTTCAAATCCAGACAACGCCATCATATAATTTCATGCTGAATTAAAAGTGGTATAACTTAACCTACTAGAAAGTTAACAAAATGTAAAAGTTGTATTACACCACTGACTGTTTTTGAAACACAGTATCATTGTATTCGTAATTTAAGGCAGCAAAAGCATGATATTTTCTCATTGTTTTTTTTTTCAATCTCAAATAACTCACTGACATTGCATTAGTTGTATTGGACACTCAAATTGAGATGGCTCTATCAGTTGAATTGAATAATCTACCCTTACCTTAAATGCCCCTTCCTCTGCTACATAACTATCACCAGTGTAAATCCACACTCATGTTAAACTGCTGCACAACAATGTATTGTGAATCCACCAAACAACACTGAATAAAACATTAGCTCCACAGAGAAAGGCCATCTGATGCAACCCACAATTTCCATGACTTATTTTTAAACTATCTTAGTAAAATGAATTGGCAATCCACAATACAGACAATTTATAGTCTAACAACACACTACTTTGCATGGCCAATCTGCTGACCTTGTGTTGTAATTTGCATGACAGCACACAAGTGAATAAAACAAGAATTGCAGCCACAGGAGTATAGCTCTCTCTATTTCAGTCGTCAAAGAGTATGTAGCTTTGCAGGTGTTATACATCTTTGAAAGTTCGGCTTGGATATCCTTTTAAAAGGGGACATGTTAAAACAGTGTTCCATCATCATTAGCTTATTCAAAGTTGTATTTTGATTGTGTTATAAATGTTTGATGCTTCGATCCGGTATTGACCTGCATTCAAAGCTCACCTGCCGCCACCCACTGCTCTGTACTTCCTTTATTTGATTACTCAAAATATTCAAACTCTGTGAAATGCATAAAATGTCACATAGGTAGAATCCATGGCAAAGGGAGAAATTCAATTTGTCAAGTGGACAAAAGTTTATTTGGTCGAATACGTTTCACAGCTCATCCAAGCTGCTTCTTCAGTTCTGGAAGCTGATGGACGCTGCCTTATATCTGCCTGAAGGGAGGAACTAATTACAATGAAAGATTGAGACTCCCATTGAGACTACCACACCTATTTGTTTACAGTTTCTGTTAGTTAGGTGGGCCTATTAAATATGCAGTGGGAGTGGAGTGTTGTTAGCATAACCATTCAGGGCCATGATGAGTGTTTTCACACCTCTGGACCTGACCTGGCTAGCCCTATTGTTTTCTTTGTTTGTTTTGATTTAGGTTTGAGGTTAGAGTTATAAATGGGAGACAAATGTTGTCTGAAACCTCCATTTCTGTTCAAGGAAGGATTCTCTTTCTTGATTAAAAAAAAAAAAAAATAGCCTCTTTAACTCCCCTCTCAAACCAGTTCTTTTCTCTGGCCAAGATCTGAACCTCACTGTCCTCAAAGGAGTGGCTTGTGGCTTTTAGGTGGAGATGTACGGCAGACTGAGGTCCACTCTGGCTCTCCCGTCTGTGTTGGTACATCTTCTTGTAAAGTGACTGTTTTGTCACATAACTATTTTTTCATCAATCAAAACACCTATATCACATACATTAAAAATAGTTAAGATACATTAAATTGAATGGAAAAAATGCTAAGAAGTGCTAAGGAGTTAAAGGCACTGACCAAACCACTGTTCAAGATCTCCCCTCCCTTCTCCTGCCCCTCCCTGTGGTGGCAGCAGTACACTGGCTGATGCCATGTGGCACAAAATAGTTCCTCAGTCTGTCCGTAGAGCAGTTCACTGAGTGGAGTCTAGTGCTCACTGAGCTCCTCTGAAGGGAGATGACTGAGTACAGGGGGTGGCTTGGGTTGAACAGGATAGCTCTTATTCTCTCCAGAGTCCTCTGTTCTTCACCTTCTCCACAGAGTCCAGGCCCAGTCCAACCACAGCACCAGATTTCCTCATAAGCCGATCCAGCCTCTAAATGTCTCCAAACAGAAAAGTGAACTATTTACTATTACTATAATTAATCGGTTTCAGATCAATATTGCAGTTTACAATGAACAAAAAGTTAAATAATTATGTGTATGTGCAAACTAAATAGTATGCTAAATATACAAAAGCATCATTTGTCATCCTGAAATAACAGTAAATACACAAAATACTTAGAAGTGAGTGATCAGTGCGGCAAATGTATGACTAATCATTGTGTAACGCATTGTTATATGGATCATTAGTCTTTAAGAGAAAACATAGCAAAATCTAAAAAGCAATTTAGTTGAGTGCAGGAAAGGGCCAGACACAAGGCAAAATGTGATCACAGTGTACTCATTTTGCCATTTAATCTTCAAAAGTGACAAGCTAAGAAACATTAGTCATTGCTTAACGGCCTGACTAATTTCCCAATTAGGAGAGACTAATTATATAACTTTGCAGTAGAAAGCCTGTATAGCGCTAGGGAAGCCACGAAGATTGCGCAGGGATTATTGGAATAAGAAATGATGGGTGAAATGTGTCTGCCAAGAGCAAAACTGCTTCTAAATAGTATTTCAATAGCCCCTTTCAAGTTTAGTTCATGGTGCCTCGATAAAGTGGGTAAATTCGGCATCGGACGGGACTCCAACAGTGCCCCGGCATACTTCCTGTAGCAGCAGTCTTTTCTACCCAGCCAGGACTCTGCCTCTGCCATCATCATTTTAACAGCTGCAAGTCTCAAAGCCTCCAAATGAGCACTATGTTCTGAACTGAATCGGCCACTTATTTTTTTTGAAGGCAAAGTTGGACCAATATCGATGTAGTCAGTCAGAATTAATAAACTTTTACTTTAGATGAGACATCAGTGGTGGAAAAGGAACTGAAAATCTGTGTTACATGGCTATATGTGTACTCAATTCTTCTAAGTATAAGAACAGCTAGTTACATTTTTATGCAATTTTAGTACCATTTTAGATTAAACTTTACACAAAGCATGATTTATTTAACTGTTTGTATTTGAAACCACTTAATTCAATGTTAATTTCAGCCAATCAGAGCAGGTGAGGGTGTGCTGTTACGTACGTTCAGGTATAGAGAAGAACAGAGACAATAATGAGAGAGCCTTGCATTGAGATGGATGGGACTTGAATCAGTAACTCTTATGATTTTAAAGGTAACTAGAGCAGCAGAGGCTAACCCCCAATTTACACCAAAGCAGTAACAGCTTGTTATCGCTGCAAAGCATAGTCTCTCTTGTTGTCAACTTTTATATTGTGATTTAAAACATGAATTAATTCATCCAATCAACAAGTGTGTAAAGTGCATTACAGGTGCATTACAAAAAAACAACTCCTTAAAGTATATTTACCCAAAAGATTTACTCAATTACAGCAGTATGAGTATTTGTAGTGAGTTACTTTCTGTCCATGGATACTATAAATGGGTTCAACAGGAAGAACTGCTGATGGGTGTACTGGCAGTAATTTTTAAAATGGCATAAATTTGCATCTCATTCCATTTGAATCTAGACAAAAGATTTTCTCAAGTCAGGCTGATGCATAAAATTAACCAGGAAGACTGTGTTTCTAAATGCTGCCAGCCAATCACAGCCTGTTACTCTTGTCTGTCAGTCACTCACCTACAAACCACAATAGATCAGATCCACAGATCTGATCTATTGTGGAAAGCCACTTCTCAATAAGAGTGCATGTTTGTGAGAAATAAACACCTTTAAATGAATACATGTGAGATACTGTTTAAAGCCTTATTGTTGAACATTCCAGGCAAAGCAATAGGATCTCTATGGAGAACACAGTAGAAACAGGTGGCATACCACCTACCAGAAAAATAAAAGAGTATTATTGTCTGAAACTATATGAGAAAAAAAAAAGAAAAAAAAAAAAGAATTGGATCAGTCCACGCAACATTCTTCCTGTGTGGATTAAACAATTCCCGTTGGTTGTGGTTCCCTTCGGAATCAGGCTAAAATAGACTGTTGCTTTCAGCGGTGTAACCTCGCTGTATTATCAGAGGCTAATCTGAGTATGGGACAAATCAATGTATAATCAAGATACAAAATGGTGGTTGGCACTGACAGGTCTTGCATTTCCAATTCCAATCACTGCTTCCCTTGTACTACCACAGATTCAGTCTCAGAAATTCATGAGGTGGTTTGCTTCAGGGAGGGCATCCAATGCAAAATCAAGCCAAAATTATTGCAAATGAGTGCAAATGATTGTGCAGAAAATGGAAGATATTAACTCTGAATTTCCCAGAAGAGAAGATAATAATGAGAAGGATATTGATCACAGCCAAACATGGTACTGAAATAAATGGACATTAATAATCAACATGTTGGGCAATTTAATATTTACGTGTTTACTCACTAGTCATGGTGGCAAGTCTTTTTGAACTAGCCAAAACAACTGTGTTTTGGTAGATAACTTGAATTAGGAAATATACTTGGTTTTAAGCTTTAATCATGTTAAATTTTATCCTATATATGAAAAGAGATAATAGCTATTCAAAAATATGTCTTATAAAATCATAAAAGTACAGTATAAGATGGCTATTTCATATAATTGCACTGTGGTGGCTATTGATACTTTGCAGCGACATCACACTGGGGGTGTGGTGTGTACAGTATCTCTATAGCAGAATGTTCATCAGTTACCATGGTGATGCAATGCATACATTAGCCAAAAAGTTTTAATTGATAGTCTAAAAACAAAATACAAAATGTCCCCAGTTAATTATCAGAAATAGGTAGGGAAAGTGTATTACCAGAACCAGCACCTGGTAATACGAGCACCAAACAAACGCCAAAAAACAAACTTTATCTTAAGTTCCACCTTTCAACACTATAGTACGTAATAGTTACGTGTATCAGAGTAACTTGAGCATTACTTACTTTAAGGCAACATTACTTCTGACAACAATGGAAACACCAATGGAGAAACGCTATCAGAAGGCAGGTCTCGCTCCCTCCAAGATTAAGGGCCACTGGGCTACAATTCATGAGTCAATGCGCCTTACTTTAGAGGGGAAGAGGAAAAATACCTGGACACTTCAGTTGCTGAAAAGGGTCAAAAGCAGAGTCTGCAAAAGCAGGCTTTAGCTGAGCCTTCCAGCATAAAAGCCATGGAGGAAAGGTGCAGCTTCAGGGAGTTAAAGCACGCTGTTAAAGCGTCCAAAATGGACCAAGAGAACAGGGCTCTGCTCCAGCAGAGGCGAGAGCGGCAACAGAAAGAAACGGCAGTTAAAGTCTGTATAAATACACTGGAGGACACAGCAAAAGGTCCTGGAGAGGAAACGTCAAGCCAGGTCACATTCACGTTCACGTCTGGACAAGGGCAATAAACAATGTAGTCAAACAGGCTCAGAGTGATCTGGTGAACATGTTGAGAGCATCGCTCAGAAGAACAGGCGCATTGCACAGGAGAAGCAGGAGGAGGTTCAGAGACAGGAGCAGTGCAGACGCCTAGAGGTCGACAATGATGCTAAACATCAGCTTCTACAGCTCCAACAAAAAGAACAATTCAGACAATGACAGGTCCTTAATGAGGTGGCTGCTCAGAAACTCTAGCAGTTTAAGAAAGACGAAGCTTCCAGGGCTCAGAGAGAGGAAGAGGAGTGTGCCAAGCAGATCAGGGAGGAAAAAGAGCAAGAGAAAAAGGCTCAAAAAGCAGCTTCTCAAAAAGAAATGGTGACATACTGGGAAACACAGATGAGGGAGAGGAACAAGCAGAGGAGGGCTGAGCAGTGTAGAGAGATCCAACTGCTAAAGGAGCAGAGAGAGAACAAACGCATGCAATGGGAGAAAAAGAAGGATGAGAGACAAAGAGTGCAACCAGTACAACCGCACAGTCACTAGAGATACAAGTATCCTGGCTGAATGCCACAGGGTGCAAAAGCAGGAGGCAGAGGAGGAAGAGGCTGAGAGACAGAGAGAATCACAAACTACGCACCACGATAACGTGGAAAGTGAGATCGCTAAAGCTGCAGCCGAGAATCGAATTATCATCCATCTGCTGAATCGTAAACAAAAACAGGAGGCCAAGGACGGTCGCCTCCACTTTTTGCTGGGGAGAGAAGTGAGGCACTGTCAAAAGAATGAGCTCTGTCCAGTCTCAGCATACTGAATTTGATGATGAAGCCAAAATTGATGAAGATCTGTATGTACACTCAGGCACTAATTGCGAGTTAGTGCAGAAGTACGGCTCTACTTCAGAGTCTCAAAAAAATTAAAGAGAAAGTAGAATGTCAGCCCATTAACTTATCCTACAAGGAAACCTGTGCAAATAGTTCATCTAACCTATTAGCAAAGGTTGACGACCTGGACTCTAGAGACCATATGGATGATGAGTTAGCATCCATGGGCACATCTGGAGATGCTGAGTGTCCAGATGAAGAACTTGAACGCCTGAGGTGCGTTCCTTGGAGCTGGAGCCAAGGAATGGACCTCAAGTGACACATCTTTAAACCGAATCTCTGGAACCACCAAAAAAGCCATTAAGCCAGTTAAAAAACAACCAGACCGTGCCCCCTACAAGACCTCCACTGGGTGGCCTTCTACTCCTCCACCTAAGCTCCTGCCATTTCGGTCTTCAATAGCCCCTGCTATTGAAGCTGAAGAAGTGCTCTTGACAGACACTCCAAAAGTCCAAAGCCATTCAAATCAAAACATCCTCCCATCAAAATTTTGTCCATACAAGCAGAAGCTGGTGTATGTAAAAACTCTGATGAAGTAAATGTACCCCTCCCTCGTTTACAACAAAACTCCAGCCAAAGCCAGGGTACAGCCCCAGTTACCCCATTCTCCCCTTGAACCTTAAAATCATCCCCTCCAATGACCTTGATAAGTATCTTGAAGTCCAATTGAAACCTTTTGTTAAAAAAATGTCATGCACCAGAAGACTCACATTAGATACAGCTGAAATCTAAGGCTGTATTCACATTTGTCCCTGTTGGATCCTGTTTCAGCCCAATTTTAGTCCAGATGGTAGACCTACTTTGAATCTGTTCTAGTCCTGATTTAGTCCAGGATTAGTTCTGGAATTAGTCCCAGAAGTATTTGTAATGATATCTGTATGCTATAGCATGATCAATTTGAACGGTTTGATAATTGCATAGCTTCATTTTGTAGCAGTTTGTATGTTGAGACACATATTGCAGTTCAAATGAGACATGTTTCTCATTTCTGTTTTAATTCTACCAAGTGTGTGTTCTTTTGATACTGAGTGCTACATGGAGGCTATACATTAAGATGTTCACCTTTTCATTGCTTCTCAATTTGTTGAAAGCCATGGTATGACAAAATATTGTTGTTGTCAAATGCATATGGAATTTTAAAAGTAACCAGAATAAACTATAGGTCCCCAATACCACCCTGGTTTCTATATCTTTTCCTAAAATATTTCTAGTTCATACATGCACTTCTATCACCTTATTTTAATGCTGTAATAATCGTACTTGGACAACTCTTGATAAATTTTTGTCTTGAAATTTAATCTGTATTACTGACAAATACTTGTTCAAAGTCTGTGAAAATTATATACTTGTAATAGTTAAACTGTTAATAAATGTTAGAAAGCAGAGCAAAGTCTGATTTAATAAATAAAACTAACTTTGATGATGTGCTAAAATACAATATTTTTTTTTCTATTACTAAGAATAAACTTCATGAAATTGTCAAACTTTTATATGAATACATTTAAGAGAGAACACATAATAAACACATTTAAAAGAGACATATGAGTTAGCTTAAAAAGGTATGGCCACATACCATAATATCAATAACCAGCCATCAGAACTAATGGAAACAGAAACAGCTACTCTTTCTTACAGATGTATGAAATCACCACCAAACTGCTGCCATCGGAATGTAAATGTTATTTTAGAGAAAATTGGTAGCTTCCCTCTGCCCTGGGTGAACGGCTACACACAGTGGTGTGTCTAATTGAAAACTAGACTAGACTAATGAATGATGTAAATATGCAACCATGTGTTCAATTATTGAATCCAAAATGAATCAGTGACGTGATTTGCTGACATTAGGAACTTGCCCAAATCAACTGTAGCTTATGATAAACAGCCACAGAAATGCACGTAACATTGTTTAAACTACTTAACTGTACAATGTAGACAACAAATATTTTATTTAACTATATGAAATACAACAAAAAATAAATACTGGAGTTAACCTTTAATTACATCCAAAAATAACACAATACAAACTAAATGTTACAGATAGAAATAGGCTGTCCTTCTACAAGATGCTACAAGATTTTACTGGTATTTCTACAAGAAATACTAATAAAACTTAGCACATAGTACACTTAGTAACACATGACTCACATAGTGAACTAACATTTTATTTATTTATATTTTGATTACTAGGTAATTCATCATAAAATGTGATGATTAACAGTGTGTTTCATATAAAACTACTTGTATCCTACATGATTAGCACTGCGGTCTGGTCAGTCGTTTAAAATATTTACCATCCTCTCTGTTGTCTTAAGCCAAACCACAGCATCCCTTCTGTTGTTGACTATGTAATATAATCACCAAATGTAATTTGGGATGTTAATGTAGTTGACAACCTACTGCATCTCTATTCATTTCAATGTACAAGGCTTCTGTTTTCACCCAAAACGGGGCGTGAACATTTTGGGGGCACAGCGATGTGTTGCTGAAGACATTTATATGGAGGACACAGCCATGTTGGATTTTCTAACTCTGAACCAGCTCAGGGTTCTGAAATGTTACCAGTTTTCAAGAAGAAATTATGAGAATCACACCCTGAACACCTAAGAGAGTGGCAGCAGGGTACAGTAGCTCCTGAGGTTTTTCCTGAAAAGATTTAATTTAATTTTTATTTACCTTATCCATCCTATAAAACAATCACCATGTTTTTGGGCCTTTTTGTCGTTTTTTTCTTGACTTTTTGCTGGCCTCTTTGTTCTTTGCTTTGTGGCTCAGCAGTCCAGACGGCTTATTGTGTATTCCACAGAGCACCTTCTTTCACTCTCCAAGTCCCCAGTGCTGTTTGGAGTTAAGCCTAACATTCCTGTGGAACTACAGAGGAGGACATGCAGAGGATGTCGTGCTGGAGTGAAAGTGAAACAGCAGAGAAGGAAATTCAAGCCTGCGGTTCTATCAGTTCTGATGGGGAACGTAAGGTCATTGGGAAATAAGATGGACAAACTGTGTACGCTTGTTCGGACCCAGAGGGAGTACGCTGTCAGCAGTATCATGTGCTTCACGGAGACATGGCTTCATACAAACTTCCCGGACAACAGTGCATCTCTACCAGGCTTTAAGACTGTGCATGTGGACAGAGACACACTCTTTAGCGGTACGAAGAAGGGTGGCGGGATTGCTGTTTTGGTGAACGAGAGGTGGTGTAATCCTGGCCATATTACTGTGAATGAGTGTATCTGTTTGCCGGACATTGAACTTATGGTTTATGGAAGGCATCCATATTATTTACCAAGGGAATTTACTTCTGTCCTGTTCATCGGCGAATACATTCCTCCCTCAGCAGATGAAGAGGAGGTCTGTAACAGGATACACACAGTGGTTGCTTAGCTGCAGTCAAAACACCCGGAGGCTCTAGTACTCATTTCTGGTGACTTCGACCATGTTTCCTTGGACAGTGTTTTACCCACACTTCACCAGTATGTGGACTGTAAAACTCGGGACAATAGAACTCTGGACTTGCTGTATGCCAATTCTAAGAAGGCATACAGTGCCACTGTCCTGCCCCCACTGGGACAATCAGACCACAATCTTGTCCTGTTAATGCCTCAGTATGTACCTGCAGTAAAGAGGCAGCCTGTCACCATTAGGACTGTAAGGAAGTGGAGACAGGAAGCCAGCGATGCCCCTCAGGACTGCTTTGAGACCACAGACTGGAATGTGCTCTGCCTGCCGCATGGGGACAACATTGACAGCATGACGGACTGTATAACAGATTACATCAACTTCTGTGAGGATACAGATCAAACCTACTCAATTTGCATCCCCATCTCTACCCCTCCCAGATGCCCAGTCCACATCTCACCACAGACCACTCAGACGACCATTCATCAGCCCATCATCTCTGCTCCCACACCTACTCCCACCCCCACGGAGTAACCCAAATCAGTGTCTTTGTCACCTGCGCAGGTGAGAAGGCAGTTGGAGAAAGTTTACCTAAACAAGTCTCCTGGACCAGACCAAGTCAGCCCCCACATGCTGAGGACATGTGCAGCACAGCTCACTGGGATCCTGCACTTTCTCTTCACACTGAGTCCGAAGCTTGAAAGGATACCGGTGCTATGGAAGACCTCCTGCATTGTGCTAGTGCCCAAGAAGCCTATCCCATCTGGACTGAATGATTTCAGACCAGTTGCTTTGACATTTCATGTCACGAAAGTGTTTGAGAGACTTGTTCTGGCTCAGCTCAGACCCCTGGTGGCACCATCTTCTCTACAATTTGCCTATCAGGCCCACATTAGTGTGGATGATGCTTTAATCTATCTTCTGCAGCGGGCTCACTCTCACCTGGATAGTGTTAAGGGCTCTGTGAGGATATTGTTTTTTGATTTCTCTAGTGCCTTTAACACAATCCAGCCCTTTCTGATGAGTGAGAAGCTGCTCAGGACAGGTGTCAACTCCTCCATTGTCTCCTGGATTAATGACTACCTGTCAGGCAGGCCTCAGTAGGTGCGACTGGGGACCACCCTGTCTGACACTGTGGTCAGTAATGTAGGAGCCCCCCTGGGTACAGTCCTGTCTCCGTTCCTGTTAACTTTGTACACCTCTGATTTCCAGTACAGCTCCAGGTCCTGCCATCTGCAGAAGTTCTCTGATGACTCTGCAGTGGTCAGGTGTATCAGGGATGGACAGGAGCTGTAGTACAGGACACTGATTGCAAATTTTGTGGAGTGGTCCCAAGCAAACCATCTGCTCCTGAATGTTGACAAGACCAAGGAACTGGTAATTGACTTCAGGAGGAAGAGGACACCAGTGGAGCCCATTACCTTCCAGGGCCATGACGTGGAAATAGTGGACTGCTACAAGTACCTTGGGGTCCATGTGAACAACAGGCTGGACTGGAGGGACAACTGTAATGCTGTGTACAAGAAGAGCATGAGCAAACTCTACTTCCTGAGAAAGCTCAGGTCTTTCAGTGTGTGCAGTGAGTTACTGGAGATCTTCTACCAGTCTGTGGTGGCCAGCGCCCTGTACTTTGCTGTGGTCTGCTGGGGGAGCGGCACCAGTAAAAGGGACATTGGGCGGATTGACAAACTGATCTGTAAAGCTGGTTATGTGATCGGCTGTGAGCTAGAGACATTTGTCACAATGAGGGACAGGAGGACACTGGACAAACTGCTCTCCATCATGGACTCTCCTGCTCACCCACTGTACCAGACTATAGAGGGACAGATAATACTCCCTACAACTGTACAACTTACCCACTGCACCAAACTATAGACAGAGGAGCTCATTCTCCAACAGGCTCCTACAGCTCCGCTCAAACAGTGAGAGATACAGGAACTACATACATACCATACTCCATACAGTTGTACAACAACTCACCCTTATGTAACAGATAATACTCCCTACAACTGTACAGCAACTCAATCTTATGTAACGGATAACCTTATGTGCTTTCAATCATCATATCATTGCACTGCCTTTCTTGTCTCTCGTATATAGCTGTGATTTTGTACTTTATTACTTTTTTTTTTATTTTTATTTTGACTTGTACATATACATTTATTTATATAATTATGTCTTATTTGACACCTGTCTCTTGCTATCTTTTTTGCTACTTATTCAGAATTATTATTACCATTTATTTTTTACTCTTTGTTATTATATTATATTGTGATGAGTGAGCTACTGTGTCCAAATGATTTCCCTTGTGGATCAATAAAGTTTGTCTAAGTCTAAGATGGAGGAGGAAAACTTGAATGCTGCATCATTCAAACCAATAATATGAACAATGTTGCCTGAAAACAGTAGCATACAGGGCATGTTGGCCTATATCAGTCTTTATTTGTGTTTTAAATTATTGCTGGCTTCTCATGAAAGAAGCTATAGAGGGATTTCAGATTACGTCACTTGGCGCTGTACTGCGCATGTCTCCTGCAAAAAGAGCCGCTGTCCTGTCTGGTGTCATCCGCGCATCCACTGTGCTGATAAACAAATAATCCGTGTATACGCACTCCCACTAAGAAACAGATTATATTTTATTTTAGTTATTCAATATTTTACCAGGTAAGTCAATTAAGAACACCTTCTCATTTGCAATGACGACCTGGGCAAGAGGCAGTATAAAACAGGACAAGCAGAATACACTCACACATCAATGTGTGTAGAATCCCTCCCTCAGTTGTCCAGGTAGAATCCATGGCAAAAGGAGAAATTGCATTTGTCATCTGAACATTTGTCAGCTCATCCACGAAACGTATTCCAGCAAATAAACTTTTGTCCAGTTGACAAATTGAATTTCTCCTTTTGTCTCACACATCAATCATAGCTTGAAACAGTGAACAGAAACATAAGACAGTGAAACATGCAATATACAAAGTGTTCATATTAATAATTAGTAAGCCTTAAACAAGGAGCCACGCGTTATGCAGTTCTAACACACAATGCTCATGCATTGTCTTGGTGAGTGATTATTAATGTAACATGGTAGAAAAACATGCTAACGGGATGCTAATGCTAATCGTGATGCTTGTGTAACCAAGCTGATGATTGTATAAATGAGTGAGGCAATGTGGTACTTCTGGAAGACAGGTGTCTCTGTTCCTTTTTGTTCAGTGGAAGGTAAGAGAACAAGAACAATACACAAATAACATGTACCATACATTCAGAAGAAGTAGTAGCCAAGCACTTTGTGACAGTTTTGCACTCTGTCCTGCATCAGAGCCCACACCCCAGTAATGTCAGGTCTTGTGCTTCCCTTACACATCTGTTGCTCATGGCAGGCCAGGAGAATGAGAACCACCAAGGACATATCATGGCCGCACACCCTCATCAGACCCTGATGCTGGCAGGATGCACTCAACAGACAGGCTAACAACAGCACAGACACCCTCAAGCAAGCCCAAATCCGGAAGCCGATGACTAGACATCTCACAGTGCATGGTCTACTCTGCCATGGCACAATCCAGAAACAGGCACCCTGACATGAGCATACTAGATACGGTCAGGCACAAGTTGTCCACCTCACAGTCTTCAGTCGTGAAGTGCCCAAAAAAAACCCAAATGTTCTAGCTCTACTCATCTCAGCTCTATTCATTTTAGCTAAAAGGTCCAGGCAATGGGCAGTCTGATCACATTTTATGGTCAAATGTGATGTTTTATTTGATGCTAAATCCACATTATGATGCTTTACATGATAAATACAAAGTAATGCTATAGCAGCTTTACTGATTTAATGGAAAAGTTTGGAAAATGTGCTATTGTATTATTGCCTGTTTATTCATGTAAATAATTCATTGTATTTCATTTCATAATTTCCAAAAGTGGCCATACTAGTTTGTCAAAGCCTGATCCTGTCAGATCTCAGAAGCTCAGCAGGGCCGGGCCTGGTTAGTACTTGGATGGGAGACGCTGGGAAAATCAGGTGCCACAGGGGGGCACCAGTCGCAAAAAAACTGTCGCTGTGTTCTTAGGCAAGGCACTTCACCCACATTGCCTAGTATGAAAGTGGTGTGTGCGTGAGTGATGGTGGTGGTTGGAGGGGCCGATGCCACAGATTGGCAGCCTCGCTTCTGCCAGTCTGCCCCAGGGCAGCTGTGGCTATAGTAGTAGCTTACCACTAAGTGTGGAATGAATGAATAATGCCCTTTGAAGCGTCTTTGAGTGTCCAGAAAAGTGCTATATAAAACTAATGCATTATTATTATTATTATTATTAATATTATTATTATTATAATTATTATTATTATTATTATTATTATTATTAAAAGCTTAAACATTTTAAAGGCCAATAATTTAAATGGATAAAACATTAATTACAAATTACCGTATTTTCCGGACTATAAGCCGCTACTTTTTTCTCACACTTTGAACCCTGCGGTTTATACACCGATGCGGCTCATATATGGACGGATTATTCGTCTATGAACACAGCGGATGTGCGCGCAGCTTGAGTGCAGAAAGCGCCGCTGTCTGTGCGGTGAACATGGGTTAGGGTTAGTTAGAACACTCGCTAGCGCTGTTGTCAGCACTAAAACAGTTTATCGCTGCGTGATAAAATAAGTTCTGCTGCTAAATGAACATTAGTGAGTGGGATACGTCTTAATGACCCGTATGTGTTAAATGCAGGTGAGGCGTAAATGACGAGACGAAACGTCTCAAACTTCAGTAGCGGGACATCCACTCATACATGATCGATACAACTAACCCCGACCCCCGGGAGAGCCTGAAATCCTGTTGAAATCCTACAAGACACTGACATGATACAAGACACTGACATGATACAAGACACTGACATGATCCCAGACAGGACAGCGGCTCTTTCTGCTCGAGACATGCGCAGTAGAGCGCCAGAGCGACTCTCGCGCGTGACGAACTGACTCAATGCAAAAAGACGACGAAAGCTTTAGAGGCAATACAAGCAGATGCTCGGAACTTGAAAACTTCTTGAAGACGTGGACACCTGCGGCTTATAGACAGGTGCGGCCTATATATGTACAAAAATAAAATTCTTTGAAAATTTAGTTGATGCGGCTTATATTCAGGTGCGCTCAATAGTCCGGAAAATACGGTACATGGTAAATAAGTTAAAAAGATTAAAGGAGCAATTCATTTTATTGTTATTACATGGGATAAAAACTTTCATGTGGAACAATGATAATTTTGAGATAAAAACTAAAGCTATCGCTACTACAAGAATTAGATAATGAAAATGGAATTTAACTACTTGCGTACAATAATACTGTTATTGTTATGCAGGCTAGGCTTTTTTGGTTTTGCTTAAATAAGACGCTGTTTTCGGAAACTGGATTCTCCCTTGGAGGAGATTGAGAGCTTGTGCCCAGAATCCAGAACTGAGAACAGCAATCTTCCCTGCTCTTCTTGTCGAACCCATCGCGTGGTAACCACTCAAACTACCTTGACAGGGAACCTTTCTGAACAAACATTACTGAGCTCTTGTAGAGCTCAGTAATGTGAGCATTTTCATTTCTATTGTAGCCCTTGAGAACCTAGTACCTAGTCCAAACTACTAGATTACTTTGATACACTATTCTTGAGTCAGGGGCTACATAAGCATTTGTTTACAAATTGTATTGGTGATGGCCAAAGAGCAGTGATAATGAATGAGATTTAACTGTTGCTAGACTACTTGTGCATTATGTAAGCATTAAACCATAGACATTCATAGATGTAACATTTTCTATCTGCCCATTGCTACAACTTGATCACTTGGCTAGCCAATGCTACCCGGAGTTGCATCCAACTGGCTCTGTGCACAATGGTAGCCGTCTGCAATCAGAGGGACAGTCGGCCTGACCGTTTCTTCCACAATGTAATTTTTTTGTAATTGATTTTTGCCATGGACTGTATAAAAATGGGCATAGCTAACCAGCTAGCCACCATTTTCCAAACAGGAAGTGTTCATGGGGTGCTTCAGGCTCCATCGACTCTTTCCAGTTGACTTTACATTGAGAAATTATCACCTCTGTCTTTGTAACTGCTGCTGTGAACCTCATCATTTTGGTCTTCAAATGTTTGTATTAACCCGCTCTACATGATCCTGTTTTTATTTTGCCATTTTATCTTTGCGATTTTATCTTTATGGTCAGATCGCAGCAAAACAAAACTCAAATTAAAGTCTAACTTGAGTAACAGAATTTCAGACAGAGCAATGCCTCAGTTAGAATCACACCCTCATGTTGATAAGATCAGCTATAAAGTATCAATAGGGCTTGCTAGCTTTAGTCAAAATCTTTCTCACTGGAGACATGTACTGTAGTTGAATGAAGCCCACTAAAGACTAAAAAAAAACATTTATGAAAAGTGTATAAATCTATGATATTTCTAGGTATAGGGATGTCATTTTGGACACTTTTCACAATACAAAAGACATACGATTCTGTTTTGAATTGTCAGTTGCTATGGCAACAATGCTAATTTTGCATCACTCTGAAACCATGGATAGTTGGGAGTACAAAAACAAACTTGAGCTGGAAAGTAAATTAATTCTACTGTACTAAAAGATGAAAGAAATACTAAGTTAAGATATTTTGGTCATCTTATCAACACCTTTGAAGTAATAGAGAAAAAAATAATTTCTACATACATTCCCCTTAATAAACTTATTTTAAATTGTGCTTTACTTCAAGAGTCAGTGAAGTCCCTCTCCAAGGGGAGATAAGGACTCTTGACGCCCACTTCAGTCCACCAGGGAAGCAAAAACCACACGTGTATTTTAAGCACAATGCAATTTTACCAGTGTCAAGATCGTGGCTGCCATTGAGAGGTATCAGTATTTTAAACTTGTGTGCACCTAGTGAAATGCTGAAGCTGTGGTATTTGGATATTCCTACATATATGTGAGTCACGATGTGTTTTATCAAATGTTTTGTAAAACAGTTTTGTAAATCTGGGAACTGAATGGACATTTGGTTGAGTGACTAATATCCTTATTGTGTTGCAGGCTTCGAACAGCGTTACAACAAAATGGGAATGTTATAAGGTGGGTTTCTTTTTTTGAACATTTGTCCGTCCGACCATACAGCTTTGATTTAGAGGCATTCAAACTCCCCCAAATTTCTCTTATGTTAGTAATACCTTTTTTTACATTTAGTTATATAATACAAAAAATACAACTGAGTGAAGATATTAACATTATATCCTTGTGGTTGTCATTCAAACTGGTAAAAATAAAAAAACAACCACAAACTTACTCTTTTGTCCACTTGACAGAATTTAATTTTGTTTTCCTACACAAACTTTATAATTATTTGTCAAATGAATTTGCAGCAACTTTTGGCTTCACAGTCAGGGGAATTTGGCCATTCTTTCAAAGTGACTGCTAATGCTGTGTTCCAGTTGTCCTCCAAGGTTGGATTTTCAAAGTTCCGATTTGTAAATTTACACTCGAACACCCTGCAAATGCAAACATTTATTTGAAAGTAACAAATGTAATAACATTCTCCAGGTTACTTACCAGCATTTTGGCAGATCTGAGCACTTTCCTAGTTTATATTACTACTTTAAAATGTTTTTGTACATATACTCTAAATACTCGTCATTTTGTGTCCAACTTCACTGGAACACAAAAACTCAGAAGTCCGAGCTCCGACCTTTGAGGATAAATGGAACGCAGCAAAACATGTCCACAAGCCACATATTATAAGACCAGTACACCCCCTATTAATTTTAACTATAACTCATATTAGCAAATGTTCTTTAATGAACTGTATCTTGAGTTCTGCATATTCCCCCAGCGCCTGTTAATTGCTGTTGCACATATTTCCCACTTTATATAAAACAGGCTTTATGCACAGCATGTTGTGAACTAACTCTGCAAGGTTCTCACTTTACTCTTGTGCTATAGCCTACATTCACACAACCTCCTCAGTAGCATTAACGCACGGCTGTTTTGCTCCAGTCAAAAATCAGTAATAAATACATATATAGACTAAACATAAGTGATAGCTTTTTTAGATCTTGCAATAATGACTATGACAAAGGAGGTGTCAGCCATGCAGGAAAAATAAAATTAACAAAACAATAATTATGATCATGCAAAATATGACTCAGGTGACAGTTCACTTGAATTTAACTAATACCAAATACTCTGTAAACAACCAGGGGGTGTTTCAGTGTAGCTGGCTCCTCCTTTTGGGCAGATATAATGCAGTGACTTACCAGTATGCTGTCAGAACTGAAGAAGCCTCTTGGATGATTAGCGGAAAATATTCACCCCATAACTTTTGTCCAGTTGACAGAATTGTATCCTCTTTTGTGAGTTTATGAAAGCAATAAAAGCACACTGACAAAAAGGGTGTAGGAAATTAATAACCATGTTTACATATTTCATAGTAATATTGTGGAATCCATGCCACAGGTTAAGAGACTAGAAATTTTAGCTATACAGATTTAAAGTTACATTTGAGGAAAAAATGGGTTAATATATTAAGTATTGAATTCCACAAGGTTATACAGTGACCGTTCATGTTGGATAGTTGTATTTTTCTTTCAGTTCCTTTAAAGTAGTAGCCTAATGTCCCTGAGTAGTCACACGAACACCCCTCATCTATTATGGTTTAAACTTTTATGAACTCCTCTGTCTGCCTATTCTCTTTGTACTTGGGTCCTTGGCTCCCACTGATCACCATATGGGATCCTGATTTGGGCGACATCAATTATATAATGAGAGAAGGATAAAAAAGTCACAGCAGAGGCAGTGCACTCCGTTTGGGACCGGTGCGCAACAGCCTAATAGCTTGTACTACAGCGGGAGATGCCACCATGCCTTCATTGAAACCGTTCGCGTTCTTATTAGCCCCGGTTAAAGGAAAGCTGTTATTATTCTTCCTCTTATCTTGTCTTCACACCTCCTCCCGACTGACGCGCCTCTCCCCGGTTTTCCGTCTATGGCCAGGAAGAAGCGCGCTCCCGAGTGTGGTTGCGCGTTGCCGCCCCTCAGTCGAAACAGTAAACGGGTGTCGGCGTGAACACATCTCTACTCTGTATGGACATTAATAAGGATTGTAATATTCTCCGCTCTCCGGCTGCTTTCGTCTGTAATTTATTCATTACTGCCTAAGTCTGGTAAGTTCATTTTCCCGTTTGGTGATTGGCAATTTGTCTGATACCAGAGGGGCTCTTCAATTAAGAAAGCGAAGTACTTTAAAGACGTATCTAATATGTTACGCGTATGTCATTTTCACGAGTTCATAATTCATCCTTCCTTATTAACTGGGTGTGGTTTGATTTGGCACATCGTGGGGCGTGCGTTTATTTATCCAAAATATCTACTTTGCATGCAAAATCTCCACCTCAACAAACTATTTTTACGCGTAACAAAATTAAGTGATCCGGTTAAGCCCCTCCTTATCACGGTTAAATATTTATTAACGCATATTTCGCTTGGCTATATAAGTTGACTGGTAAAAGTTATTTTTCTTTTGTACTACACACCGTTGCTGTGAATACAAGTGTACCTCGTAATGAAGGATGGCGTAAATTATGTAAGAGTGAAAGACGCAAAAGGATAGGGAAGGTGATGGTGATTTGTATTGACCAAGACTGGCAGAATATGTTCAAGACCCGAATCAGTTTGAGAGTTTATTAGATTAGCCTATAATATTAGTCTGCTATTTACAACTTGACTGGTGATGCGTTTCATTGCACCTTCTAGCCAATGGGCACTGCCTTTTCTATCAGGTATTGTAATCCTTATTTTAATTGAAAAGTTGCTTTCTTTCCCCCAAAATACCTCTCCTCTAGGGTCTGTCTGTCTTGTCAATTTCACAACATTAGTAACCGGAGTAACCTTTTCACAATTGGCCCCCAAGGATCAAACATGCACCATTGTATCATACATCATTAGTCTTTGATCAACGTGGTTCGTGACACCAAAGTCCAAAGGGGAATTTTAAGGGTCAGAAGTCAATAGCATGACAGAGTACAGGTGATCATCTGACAAGTCAAAACATCATGGTGAATAAATTGGTTCCCAAAAATATGAAAGAAGGATGAAAAGGAAAAGACTAATTAGGGATGACTGTGGGTGGCCTTGGATCACATTTCTCTTTGAATTTGCGTGCCTTCTGGACTAGAATCAAGATCGGCAGTGATCTGCGTAATTTCTCCTGTTAATTGGGATAACAGCCTGGCAAAACAATAATGCTTAAATAATCCATATCTGTATTTGGAAATGCCTTTGGGACAGAAGTGTGGCCAGCCAAAAGACATCAGATGGCATTCATCACAGATTAATTGTTGAAGCATCAATATTTTAGGATATTATGCATGTACTGTTATTTTTAGGTGTAGGTTTCAATATTAGAGCAACATGTATTCAAATTCACCTTACTTTTATTGCAAATTTGTTGACAGATTTTTCTGTTTTTATTTCAGTGTCTTAGGTTTAGACACCTGCTCTTCTTGTATTGATGGGGCTTATCTTTCCTGAGACAGGTTTGGTGTTTTGTGATGCTAAAAAAAGAACTCAAACTTCAGCTGTGTGTTGGGAATATGATGTCTAATGTGCAAAAAAAATCTGTAGTTATAATTATATTATATTACGGAAGAAAATATGAAGAAAATGTTGATAAACGATAATATTAAAACTCATTTATGCGAATGACAAAGTACCTCTAAATCAGAAATATCCCAAAATATTCTAAATGTAAATTTTTATTAAAAACACGAGTGGCAATAATAGTATCTATAATGAGTCCTATTTATTCAACCCAATAGCTCCAATATTACCAGTAGTACAGAAAAACAACAAAGCATCCCTACTAGTGCATTCCATGTATCATATATGGACTGATAAATCAATATATTATTTTGAGATACCTGTTTAAATGAAATACAACCAGCTTTTTTTTGAAAAGCTGAATGAGATATTTTTGTACAGATCTGCTACATCTGACCTGGTCTGATCGGTACAGTATGACAAAACACAACAAAAACACTCTAAGCTGTAAATGCAATAGTTTTCCTTCTGTTTGCAATCCTTTATTTTATACATAGCATATAACGTAACAGGGAATCCTTTGAGGCGGTCCCAAGCCTGGATTTACTGATAAGATTGTGTTAAAGGAACTGACTGAACTGTACTCTTAAGACAAGCAATTTGCAGTGGCCATCTTTGTCCATGTCTGCCAAAGAGATAATTTTGGAGTGGAGTGATTTTGGCCATGTGTTTTCTAAAAGCTGCATCTGGATTCCAGCTATATTTTGTTCACACTTTGCATTGCATAACTAAAATTTATACCACTACTACACCCTCACACGTCTTCCACTTATTTTTTTCCTTTCTTGCTTTGCTTTGACCTGAATGGTGACATATTGGTTTTACTTTTGTGTTTGAAAACCAAAATTCACTCTTTGTTCTAAGCTTGTTCACTACCCCCCTCCTATCTGCTACGCTAAACCTGTCAGTCATTTGAAGGACCTAAATCAAACCTGTGTTCTTGAAGCTCCATAGGGGGGCAGGGGGCTATAGTCTTGCTGTGAGCTGGAACAGTCTAAAACCACACGCTAGCTCACTGATGGTTACTTTGATGAACAGCAAAACAGCAGGAATCACAGGCTTGGTGGACACCAGACTCACTTCTAACTGAACACTTCTTGGAAATGTTAATTTTTAGATAGTCGCAAATGGGGGCAGGGACAATAGTGTGCAATGACTAGCCAACTTTAGGGGAAGTGTAGTATGCTGTCATTAGATTTAGTATTGTGAGATTTAAATGTGATTCAAGGCTGTGTTTAACTTTACCATATGGAATGAGCTGCTCATGCATAAATACTGGCTGTTCATGTATCGTATTTTCGTATAAAGAACACGTCAGATATTGGTTTAGATTGAAGGTACAATGAAGCTCCATAACTAATGCATATTGCAATCAAAACATAACTCCTTTATGCTTTTGTACCATATGGTCTTCACAGTCATTTACCTGTTCAGTCAATTCCATTGGTGCTATCAGCCCCAGGGTCTAGTCATATTAAAATGTACTGAAGTCAGTGATGGACTCAGTGTAGCACAGATTTATACTGAGATAAATCTGACTGAATAATCTTTTACTTTGTAATTACACAGCATATTAATAATGGGAGATACCACTGATTTTTGTTTGATGCAATACCAAGTAATACTATGCCAAGTATCACAGTATTGATCCAGTAGAGACACCAGTGAGTTGTGTACAAATTTTGCATTGGTATCATTATTCTTTCTTCATCCCAGCTTGAACTAGTACACTGGAATTTGTTAGATAAACTAACTAATCATAATATAAAACCTTTACAAAATTAACAAAGTTTTGATTAAAAAAACATTTTAAGTATCAAGTATTGATACTTTTGGTACGTCAGACAGTATGAATATATCAGTATTTTGGTATTGCCTTTTCTCACATAAGTACATGTGAGTCCAGATGTTAATTGGCACAAAGCGTACTATATCTTCAACATATGGCTGTATTTATTGGAGATTTGTCAATTCAAAATGGACCCAACTACGCTTTACAGTTTAAAATTCTGTTCATTTACTTACAAAAGCACCTACCAATACCATGCATAGCAACTATCTTTTCACATGGGATATTAGTGGTGGCACGTGTGGTCAGAGTAATCACGTTCTTTCATGTTTCTTAATTACTGTGGAGGAGTTATCTATTAAAAAATAATAAAATGAACCTCTGAGAAGGAGCAGAGTCAAGCCAAGGACACACAGTGGTAGTTGGAGATATGTGGGCCAGAGTGCAATACACATTTGACATTTCTCATTTGAACTGCTCGCCAAAGTGGACTTCTCTCTCACACGAGTCTAAATTAATTTCACCTCTTGATTGGTCTTTTTACAGTTTTCAAACATTAGCCCTCACATACTGCTAGAATATTAATTTCTGCTGGTTCCACATCACTTCCGAACTCTAAGTGGGAATATTAATACCAAGCTCAAATGGTTGACAGTGGTATTTATATTCAGGACACCTCTGTGACAGGCTGCTTACTGCTGTTTATATTGTGCTCCACACACCTCGCTCTTATTTATATTGCCTTCCAGTTCAGTGCTACTACACTTTTCCCCCAGGAGATCACAACTCAGCAAGAGCAACACTATGAGAGGATTGTCAACTGACTTTCTTACTCAAAAGGGAGATCTATTGATACTTTGCAGCGACATCACGCTGAGGGTGTGCTACATGTATGTGTATGGCGGAATCATTTCATCAGTTACCATGGAGACACAATGCATAAATTAGCAAACACAGCCAAAAAAGTTGTATCTATTTTATTTTTATTTCTATTTTTTTCAAGAAAAAAGTTGAGAAAACAAAATGTATTTAAACAACATATTTTCAGGAGCCTGTAATCGATATGAGCCTTCATGATTCTGTTTAGGTGTTTGATTTTCAACAAAACGGTGAGAGTGAACTTTTGGCTAATGCTACCAAACTTGTAATTTTATTTGAGAAGAACTTGTTTAACAATAAAAATCAGCTCACTTGTTGCAGTTCCAAATAAAACAGTTCTTTATGGTCAGATTGTGTTAAAATAAAGATCTGATTAAATTCTAATAGAGTGTCAGACAGAGCAGAGCCTACAGTTAGTATCACGCCCCCAGAGAATACTGATGACATTAGCTGCAAAGTATAAATATAATTTAAAGGGCATATGATCTATGTTATAATGTTGATTCATCTCTCAAACAGAAAATACTCTGTTTCACCTGATGTCATGTGATACAGGAGGTGTTCCACTGTGTTTTTAAACTCCATGCACATTCAACAGAATCATTTGGATAATTTCAGCCCTGGAATTACTAATCTCTGCTGAACAAAAGGTTAAAGATTGCTGTTATTCATACATTTGAATAATAAACCAGGATTATTCAAATGTATGAACAAAACAAAACATAATTTTTTGTGTGTTTATGAGGAGGCAACAACAACAACAACATGGATAAAAGAGTCAATTTTGCTTAATATTTGACCATTAATATCAGTTCATGTAAAATGTTTCCAAATGACTGAAACAAAAGTACAATGACTTACCAAAAGAGCTTCCAAGGCAATGGTGAAGACAGAAAAGCCAGATGGACCAGTTGTAATTTAGGGGTAAATACTGCAAATAGACATTTAAGCACTTTTAATGTTGTAATAATTGTAATGTTTTCCCTTCTCATTTACACTCTCAAAGTTGTATTCAGAGTCATTCGTGCTTGAATATTCCTCATTCTCGTGCAGTCAGGACGTGATTGCTCCAAAAATTCCAGTCCTATCCTCCCACACCTAGTGCTCAGTACTTACTTTGTTATTACATTTTTCTTAATCATTGATAGTTTGGATTCAGGTGCGTAGCATAGTCATTTTGGTCCAGTAGCACAGTCCTTTGTTGTGATGACAATTACATTACCATTAAGAGACAGGCAGAAATTTGCGCCACAGTTTTCAATTGGAAGTCAGCAGACCTATATCTATTATTATATATTTTTAGATCATGGAAAATGACATAGCTTATTACTATATAGCTGAGAAAAGCATAATATGCCTTATTTAAATACTCCAGATTTGCTCCTGTGATTATGCACATGACTAACAACTTAAGAAAATTCTCTGATAGTGGCTAAAAATGGCAAGAATCAACTAAAATCATAATGGACTAAACTCAATTAACTCCTTCACTAACCTCTAATTGTTGGATTTTTATCTTAAATTATCGTAGAACTCTATTTTGTTTTATAATTTGACTTTTTTATTTGCTAGGGACAGATTTTCTTGAGACTAATCCAATGATCTGTCGTAAGTCTTCTTAAACACAAACAAAGAAAATACAAACTATATGAAAAGTCAGTTTATGCCTCTAGAGATAAAGCTGTCATGCTGAAAAGTGGCAGAGTATTTAAAACTTGTGTAAATCGGCACATGACCTCAATATTTGCACCTCAGTGGCTTTGGAGGACAGAACTAAATGGGAGGCTGACAAATCCTCTGCAGAGAAGTATATTTTACATTTAAAGCAATGAACTGTGGATATTACATATTCACTGACTGGAATGTTAATGTCAGATATGAATTGTCAAGGTAAGCTTTTATATTGGATTTAATTACAAGTATTCAGTATTTTCAGTTTTTTTTTTTAGCTGTGAATTAGATGGTTATTGATTAAAAAGTGCACAGATTTCACATAAGTCCCCCTGAGTCAAATGAGACAAGGACACAGCTCAATAGTTTCGATTGGGTCCCACATTTAAACTCTGAACTTGTTTCTTTATTAATGCAACTACTACATTCACAGACACTAACGATGAAAAATGTTAAGGTTAGGGTATACTTTATTTTTCGCCTGTATTTGACCCATTCCACACTGGAGCAGTCGGTCAGAATTGTAAGGAGTAATAACCAGCAAAAATTATTTTATCAGTTATCAATTCAAGTGTAATGTTCAGTTGGGAACAGTGGTGGACAGGGCTATGCAATTCATTTAATCAATCAAATGGATAAATCAAGGAATTAATTACAAAAGTATAGCGCTGTAGTCAACGGGTCGATGGTGTCTTAGCTGACCAAAGCTCACATTTTAATTAATTATTTTATTTAGATTAAAAGGATTTATACTGGACAACTGCAGATAGAAGAATGTATAGTCTAACTTAAGGCCGCCACACACCACAGGATTTTTCAGTCTTTCAGATTTTTAAACCTGCGACAAAAAGCGCACATCACAGACACAAGGAGAATCTTATGAAACTTCAAATCTCTGATCACAAAGACTGCTGTGGGATATGTCTGTGTACCATAGGCTATAAAGATGTGAGTGCACCTCGTGTCAGATGTTTCCTGTCTACAGTAAAACCACTCGCTTTGAGACTCTGAAGTGTTCAAAAGATCAGAGCACTGCACTTCTAGTGTAGATACAAGTCAAAACTGTGTTATTATTATTTGTGAAATGTGGTGCAAAACTTCAAATACATGATTTTTAAAGCATAAAAGATTGGCAATAAATCTGCAGCTTCACCCTGATCCGCACTTTGTGTGGATATAAACAGACACACGTAAGGAACTATTTACTCTCGCCTTTTTACTTTCAAAGAACACCTCAAACTGGATGAATAGTGCGGTTTTGTGGACTGGGTGTCATTATTTGCGGAGGACAATTTCGATGGATAATGTGGATGAGATGCTGCAGTTTAAAGTTACCACTTTATAAGAGGCGTGTAATAAAATCTTCTTATTATTTTTGCTATATCCCGAGTTTGTATCTTGCACCTCTGTGCTCGTCACTCCGTCTGCCCCTGACGCTTTGTTTTATTGGCTGTTGCTGTAGCATTGCTGATGTTTGGTGGTTACCATCAAAATCGCACACGAAGACACAAAGTCAGGTCACGCCTCCCCGAACTCAGGGAGAAGCAAATCGCATCCAAAATTGGGCAAATTCTCCTGTGTGTGTGTGGTGGCCTTTATCTGAAGATTTGGGAGTTAATTTTGAGTTTAATCTGTCTCTTGACACATATATACTGTTTCCTAGTATTTTTATCTTATAGCTAAATCAAATAGTTGGTTTTGCATGAACTCCTGTGCAGTTGTAGTACTGTAAGTGCAGTTTGGCTCAGATCATAATATATAAAATTTTGATCGACCAAGAATTTCTCCAGTTGACTACAGCCCTACAAAAATGACCAAAAATAACAAGAACTTTTATTTACACTAACATGTGTGTTTTTGTGGGGTAAAAAAGAGAAACTCTGTACTTGTAGATTACTTTCAGAACAGTCAATTACCCCTGTTAGAGAGGCATGCTTTCATTTCATATGTTCATTATAAACACTAATTCTGAGCTTTTAGGTGGAGGCTCCAAATGTTCCATAAAACAGCATAAAACCTCAATCGCCATGGAGACAAGCGGGTTACCGCCACCAAAGTATTTACTACAAAAACACATGGAAATGAATAAATAAAAGATAGATATGTTTAATGCCATAGTATGGAACTTTGTTGCTGCACCATGACTGAAGTGAACAGTTGCAGTGTGTTAGTACAAGCTGAAGTTATTGAATGAAAAGACTTGTTCTCAGAAGCCTAAGCTTAGCCCTGAAAACAAGTTTGTTCTTTTGCCCTATTTTTATGCCCCAGGTTTTTAACAAGAAGACTGACAGATATCTGCTGCTCTGCTTTTCACTCAAATGTCAAGAAAGACAAGAGCTTCAATCAAATTCTGACGGCATACATTTTATTTATTCACCCTGAAGATCAAAACGTATTTCCAGGCTTTCCGCATCTTTTATTTGCATGTAAGTGTTGACAACTGTAGAAATAACACAGTAAATCAGTTTTGCAGTCTTAAAAAGCCCATAGCCATTCATAACCACTGTTTAATTTTCACCAATCCATGAGAGATGCGTATTCAAATGAGTGTCAACAGAACTGCCTCAAAGTATGTGACTGGCTGCTTTTGTTGTTTTTCATATGACGGGACTTCAAATTCAAGATTGCAAACTAGTCTACTCCAATTGCTTTGGCTTGTTTGTGTGTCATGTGGAAACTCATACAAAAACAAAGATAAAAGACAATTATTCAAGTACTGACATCTAGAATTACTCAAGTAAGCCTGTAGAAGTAAAAATATTCAACAAAGAACTTTATTTTTTGCGTTTGGGGTCATTTTAGATATCATCTTGGTTGTTGTATTGTCATGATTTTATGTCAGATGCCCTTCCTGGTAGGACATTAGGACTCTCTTAGGAAATCTACTGCTGTGTGACACATGTGACTGGATCACTGCTACCACTCCAACTAATACTTGTACTACTACTACTACAAACAATATGCCGAGTGATACTCTAGGCAATGGCCCTACTGTTTTGTTTGAATATAAGTATTGTCTTAACAACAACAAAAAATAATGACATACAAAGAGATACAGTACACAAATCTCCATTTCCATGCAGCTCCAGTGTTTGCTCAGATTAGTGTAATTTTTATCTACTTTATTGTTCACCCATATGTTGCCATACTGGCCCTACTACTACTACTACTACTAGTACTACTGCTGCTACCACTACTGCTACTGCTACTACTTCTACTATTACTACAGCACTAACCCACACTTGTGTCAAAGTTGTGGCAAATTGCAAATATGATTTAGTTGAACACATACTCACATAGGCACTTTCCACTACAGTGACACAGGAGATATGGCAAAGGACTCTACTCTGGTTGGATATTTATTCTCCAGGTTAAAAGGCCCATCCAAAGGTGAAAGCCGTTGCCCTTACCTCTGAGTAACCTGTAGGGGCTAAAGCAGAGCACATCCATCAGCTGAGTGTCCAATAAAGAGGCAGGTCTGAGGAATGTCCCCTAAGGCCCTCTTATCAAATGGGACCATAATGGGACCAGCCTAAAAGCCCAGTAGCAGCTGGACTGTGAAGGCTCATCAAGTATAACAAGATCTGTACAATATAAGATTCTCAATGCAGTACATTATAATTATATTGTGATAATGCTAATGAACTTGACTGAGGTTATTGTCTAGTGGTACTGGGAGTTGTGGGATCTGGTCTACCGCTGAGTTAGTCCTGAATTAGACCCAGTTGAAGTGGGCATATTGTAAAAGCAGCAGTTTGTGACAAATTCAGACTGATGAGCACCGTCTTTATCTAATAATAAAGAATTTTATCCATTGCACCTAGAAATAAGAGCCATAAGCAAGCTAGGATTGCCTATTCTTTGACAGTCTGCCCCTGCTTTACTTTTCTGTCTGAAAGCTGTGCACATGCTAGAAAATTCATGTATGCAAATATGATCAGACCAGATGTGCTATAAAGTTTGCCCATTTCGATATAAAAATATACATATTGTACTTCCTCCTCTCGCAGTTTAAAAACTGGGTAATGCAGCTTTTAGCCTTGTTTAATAATTTGTATCAACATACATTAACTTTTCCCATTATATTATCTTTCAAAATGGAAGACAATAAAATGGCTGATTTTATCTATAACGTAACAAAACACACCTCTTATCAGCTCTTGTCTTCCAATTTCTATAGGTGCCCAGACAATATTTGAAAACACAGATTAAAAAGATTGACTGCTGATATAATGTACAAGGACGGTATGTTGTACAAGCCTCTGCTCGAATTCAAAGCTGCAAACATATTGCAGTAGACACTTTTCTGAATCCATATTCTGACACACCAGGCATAAATTTGTTTTTAAAAATGAGACTAAGTCTTGTGAATACTGACAGACTATGGTATTAAAATACATTATTTGAGATTTTCTCTACCAAATACAAAATATTAGCCACCAATCCCATAATATTGTTACTGTTATGGAGAATTTCCTTAAATTTGCTCTATGCAACTTATTGAAAAGGATCCACCACCTTGTCTCCATGGAAGTGTTTTTGTTTTTCCTGGAATGTTCCACACTATGGTGTTGAACCTATCTCCTCAGAGACAAGAATGTTACTTCTTGTTACAACAATAAGATGATGGAACACCTACCAGAAAAGTTAAAATCAGCATAGTCATCCTAAGAAACGCGTACAGTTTTCAGTGAAGTTCACAAAGGCACTTCTCTTCTGCACAGCAACGGCCTTGGACACCTCATACTCAGAGAATGTCAGTGATGTGAGTGTTGAGAGAGAGATAAAAATCATAATTCCAGTGGTGGAGATCTTCTCTGCAGATTGTGAATTTGCCTATACAAAACATTATGAAGTAGTTTGCAGAGGCTGACATTTAAACCAGATTTAATATTATACCTTTCAAGATTTGTCCATGGTCACAAACAGTTAATCCTCTGCAGAAATTAAAAAGTGGGAAGTTGATGACTCATTGAAGGTCAGTCTGATGCTTTATGATCTATAGCAATAGATGGTAAATAGCATTTACTTTTACAAACGGAGTCAATATGTGATCCCTCATTCATCCAGGGGTGGCCCATGGTAGAATAAGTTTCAAAAGTAGTCAAGTAGTGAGTTTCTTTTACTAAATCTTGCCATCTTGCTTCTTGCATTTAGTTTGGCTTAAATATTCTTTTCTCTTGCATTGTTCACAGAATTGCACCTCATTTCAAAACAATGAGATGTGATATATTATAAGAGCTAAAATAAGATGCAGAAGCATCATCAAAGATTTCTCAGCCTGTGTAGTTTTAATCTGAGTCTGCAGTTCAAAGCATACATGTTAAGTCTGTGCAGTATGTAGGAGGATTATATGTACTTGTTCGATCGGCTGTTTATGGCTGATGTCCAAACGGCACATTGACATCAAGTATAAGTGTTTCTCCTCCATATTCTGTTCTCTCACTAAGAATATATAAACATTATTGACAAAGACATCAATAGAAATAGCTTTGTAATTGTTGAAAGCTTATCTCCATGCTGCACTGTATAGAACTGTAACTCATGTGTCAAACATTTCTTGCCGAATTTGTGTTGACATGTGAAAACATATTAATAGTATCTCAGCAATTTTATTGACTATTTTGAGTATCCGGTTGTGGTAGCGAATTTATATTACAAATGAACGATATAACAACATAAAACGTAATCACTATCTCACCATATGAAAATCTTCCATTTTTCCAGTTAGGGGAAAACTCTCAGGAGCACATGTTTAATTACCTTTTTAGTAAGTACCCTCCCTAATTTCAGTATAGCCTTCATTGCTATGGTTATTTGTTTATTTCTAGATTGCTGCTTTTGCCTATGAACAGCCAGTCGAATAAGAGAGTGCAATGAAATGTCCATAAATAACTGTTGTAGAAACAGTAGACACCCACCATTTTTTCTTGTTGCTACAGAAAAACAGAAAATGGCTAAAAGCACTGGTCATCTACTTGTGAGTTGGATGGTGAGAAATCATGCTTTGTTTGAGGCCATTCCTCATGTGAAAGCGCCGAACCTCCAGCGTTCACTCCCTGAGCTGCTGAGGCTCCACGAGCACTGATTCATGATGGGCTGGGGTTTAGGTAGTGACCATTCAGATCAGAGAGAGGCATTTTACGTTTAACCCAACTGGATTTCAGCACTGAGACACCCAAATTAAATTAATCATGTGAGGCTCATTCTCCTTTCTGATTAGATAATCGTTTTGAGAACCAAAACACCAAACCATAACATAACTAATGTGGCCATCACGTTCCATCACATGTGACCACATCGGGGTTTATGACATTTAAAATTTTAATCTTGCATACAGTTCCTTTAATGTCTGTATTGACAATAGGTTACATATTGCAATAAAGCATTAGGACAATATGAGTGGCCCTTGTCTTAGATTTGGTAATGTATCTTTCTTTCTTTCATTACAACAGTTCCAGTGACGACACCCTCTCTCCACATCCTCCACAGCAGCATCTATGGCTTTATGAATATTACTGATTGATTGGAGAGCTGATATAACCAACCAGTCTATACAGTCCCTGACAAAAGTCTTGTCGCTTATCCATTTTGTAGAAACAAAAGCTTATAATCTGACTTTAAATTAATCGATTGGTTTTAGAAATGTCTCATATGAAAGCTAAAACCCTCCCAAATTATGCTCAATATACTAAAATAAATTTGCTTCACTGAAGAAAGATTGATCATTTAATGAACACAGAAAGGTCAGATTTTGGCAAGACAAAAGTCTTGTCGCCTACAGAAAATTGAACAAATAATTTACTTCAAATACAAAAATATGTTGCATAACGTCAGTGAATTAAGTAGTGGTGCTGTGAGATCCATATTTAATATCTTGTATGACTTCCATGAGCTTGAAGGACTGCATCCATGCGGTTCGACAATGATTCATACAATTTGTTGATGAAGTCATCAGGAATAGCAAAGAAAGCAGTCTTACATGCCTCCCAGAGTTCATCAAGATTCTTTGGTTTTGCCTTCCATGCTTCCTCTTTCATTCTACCCCAGACATGCTCAATGATGTTCATGTCTGGTGACTGGGCTGGCCAGTCCTGGAGCACCTTGATCTTCTTCGCCTTGAGGAACTTTGATGTAGAGATAGAAGTATGCGATGGAGCACCATCCTGCTGCAAAATTTGACCCCTTTTATGGTTGGGAATGTAAGAGGTAGCTAATACTTCTTGATATTTTGGGCTATTGATATTGCCTTCCACCCTGCAAATGTCTCGCACACCCCCATACTGGATGTAACCCCAGACCATGATTTTTCCACCACCAAACTTAACTGTTTTCTGGGTGAATCTTGGATCCATGCGGGCTCCAGTAGGTCTCCTGCAATATTTGCGGTGGCTGTGATGTAATTCAACCGAGGATTCATCTGAGAAATCCACCTTCTGCCACTCTTCCAGTGTCCATCCTTTTAGCAGGCTGTGGGACTTGGCAAATGCCACACGGTTTTTTAATTGCCTTTTGTTTAGTGCTGGTTTCTGTGCACTGATTCGACCATGGAGGCCATTTCGAGACAGAATTCTACAAACTGTTCTGGTTGACACAGGGACTTGAGGTGACCAGGCCTGGTGGAGCTCTGCTGCAGTGGAAAAGGGGCTGGCCTTGGATTTTCGAATCAACAAACGGTCCTCCCGAGCAGTTGTCTTGCGGGGTCTGCCGGACCTGGGCTTGTCAAAAACATCTCCAGTCTTTTCAGATCTTTTTCTTATTCTTTGTACTTGACGCTGAGACACATTGAAGGTGTCAGCCACCTCAGCAGTGGATCTGGTCTTCAGCCTCTTGATAATTAACGCTTTGGTCTCAGGGTGGATCTTAGGCATGTTGTCAGAGGTCAAGTTGCAGTTGATGTGAAGGTCTGGTGTGCTGGGGTTCTTTTTATACACACCCACTAATTGATTGATCAGTAACTGATCACAGGTGAGGCTGTAATCTAGGATTGGGTGCATCATATGACAAGGCGACAAGACTTTTGTCTTGCCAAAATCTGACCTTTCTGTGTTCATTAAATGATCAATCTTTCTTCAGTGAAGCAAATTTATTTTAGTATATTGAGCATAATTTGGGAGGGTTTTAGCTTTCATATGAGACATTTCTAAAACCAATCGATTAATTTAAAGTCAGGTTATAAGCTTTTGTTTCTACAAAATGGATAAGCGACAAGACTTTTGTCAGGGACTGTACACTCTAACAATTAAATTAGGCTCATCATTCTCTGATCCTAAATACTGGAGGTTTTTTTTTTGTAATAAGCACTGACAGTATAAGAAGAAAACTCCAATTTCCCTGTCTGCTGTCATGTGGAGATGTGCTGTCTTTATTTATGCCAAGTGAGAGTGACAGGACCAATGCACCACTGACTTTTCATCAGTGTTTCTTCTCTTTATTATCTGCTGTGTGCAATTTGGGCTGGAACAGTGGCGTACACAGTGAGAGTTAATAGATTGCGGTTGAGGGGTTCTGGCTAAACTGACTCAAACTGCAACAAATAGTTTTCAAAATCTGAACAGTTCTTTCATAGTGTGTCCCATTTGTCATTTATTCAGCCCCTTCAGTGACACGTGGTATTTCTTTGCTGAGCATTTTTGTTTTCTCTTCGTCTACATCTTAATCAGCTGTTTTCAGTGGAGCAGGAGGTAAACACATTAAAGGAACGTTCAGCTCTCATCTGTATCCACATGATCGGAGCACCAAATGTAACATCTGCATTTTGTGCCTTTTTCACTAAGTTTCATTATAACTGTTTATGTAGTAGATTTCTTCATCATCTCTGGTGCCCACACATCTCACATCTCTCAGTTGTATGCCCATCTTTTGGATGCTTTTACAGTTTTGTTCATATTTGATTACCAGTGTAATTTGTCATTTGACATTTTCCAGAAAACATGTAGAAAGTCAACACTAAGATGGAATTATCCAAATCTACTGAAAATTAAAATGAACTGGCTCAGTAAAAACACAGAAATGATGTTAGCAAAATCAGGAAAATATTTTTCAAATCAGAACTTCAATTTTCAGATTTTGAAATGTATGCAAATTGTCACAGTGCCTTATTTACATATTAGAACAGTTAACCATGCCAAACTTGGTTAAGTCTGCTTTGATGATTGTGTTTATTACAACTTTTCATAAATGATTTCTATAAGGGGCAGTATGAAACTTTTCTGGTGCAGGATTTCGCACCTTTTCTCCATGGAGATGTTATTGCGTTACCTGAAATGTTTGACAGTATTGCATTTAACTTTTCATGGAGACCATGGCACCATCAAGCCAAGTTCCAAGTCAGATCTGAAGAGAGGAGAAACTCATAGTAAGAATGGTCATTTTCCAAGCTCTGTTTAGCAAAAATTATCTGTAATTAAATAAATGTAGAACATTACAGACAAAACAATAAAATCTCCATGGAAACAAGAAAAGTTACATAGTGCACCTTTAACTTAATAAAATATTAAAAGAACTTTGAAGCCTGTTGATTGTTTGGAGCTGTCTCCAATGAGTAGATACCCTGAAGGAAATGCATTAGCGAGCCTATTACCCCCTGCTGGTGTAAGGAAGTGCACATCAGGCAAAACACAGTACAGTTAATTTAGCTTAGCATTAAGCAATGGCACCTCAATTATAAGCATTCTATATACCACACATCCACTTTCATTATGTTATATTCGATAACCACCTAATCCTCACCACTAATGTGTTTTCCTCATGAATGGGTTTCTTACTCCAATCTGGCTCTGTGTATGACTTGACTTGCCTGAGAGCTCTAGCTTTGGGAACATCTCACTTTGTAATTGAATATTTAAGTACACGTCCAAATTTCTCTTCCCTTAGCCAAGTGTTTGATAAATTAAGTATAAAAAGCTTTTTGCGAAAAAGAACGGAAGCTATTTGCTATGTGTCAGCCCTCAGAAAAAAAAATCACGGTTGAACAGTCAAAATACCATATTACCGGTTACTTTATTTCTGCTTGTCTCCATGGAAATCTTATTGCTTTTCCTGGAATGTTCCACAGTATGGCATTGAACATATCTATGTTACTTCAATTTAATTTTGAGTGTTTGTTGCTAAAAAAAAACAAACCTTCAAAAACATTCTTTCTTATGGGACAGGCTTGCCTCTGTAGCATGCCCTGGTGGTGTCCTGTCTACATGGAGAGGCACACTTAATGCATTACTGTGTAGCATATCTCCATGGAAACAAGGAGGTAGGGGACCCACGAATAGAAAAGTTGCATTTGAGATTTGGGGAAATTAAAGTCAATCTGCAGACTCCATCTTATTTGTCACCAAAAACAAGACCAATGTAGTTTGATAATTTGTCCATTTAACGGATTGTTCTGGCCAAAAAACTCAAATTACATAACCCATTACTACAACTAAATCTTCACAGACAAGGGATTTCATTAGGCCCGAGCCCCTACAGGGCGTAGGGCTATTGCCTTCGCTATGATGAGCGCATGGGCGTATGTGAGAGGACGTTGTGCAGCTTCATCCTATCGGTCGCCCCCCTGGCATGAACAGCAGTATCCCAGTAACCCACGCCCAAGGCCTGTTAACGGATATATTGTTTTTGCTCAAATTATTATTATTTTTATTAGGCCCGAGCCCCTACAGAGCGTAGGGCCGATTGCTTTCACAACGATGAGTGGATGGGCGAAGCGGTCTTATGAAGCGCTCAACTTTGTCTCTCGGTCGCCCCCTGCATGAACAGCAGTATCCTAGCAACCCAAGGGATGTGCATATTTGTTTTTGCTACCATGTCATAGTCAACACGTTGACAAAAGTAGCACGAAGCGCTCCTGTCCCGCAAATACACTCCTGACATCAAGCTGTATCCAAGCCCCCATGTCGAAGGCATGGGCCATATTTATAACTGCTAAAAATTAACAGAAAACAATGGGTGTCAATGAGCGACCCCGACGTGATGGCGAATGACGAGCGCGTGACCATAAGGGAGCGTGGGGAATATGCTGTTCCCATTATTATTATTATTATTATTGTTATGCTCTTTGAGCTCTAATTTTACCTCCTAAACATAATCAAAAACTCACAAAGTTTTGTCCAAAATTCAGAAGTGCTGAAAAATTCGATAAAATATGTGTTGCATAACTGGACAAAAAATAAAAAACAAAAGTCAAAATACATTGTGCCTATGGGTGCCATCCTGACCTAAAGTTTGTCGAAGAGCCACTAAATTCAGTACACACGTTCGTCATGTAAAGGACAAACAAAAAATATTATTATTTTAAATTTCACGTATACAAAGTCCGATTTGGCTCAAATTTGAATCACTTGTAAATGACGCGATAGCACCCTCTACAAAACACAGCAAAATTTTGCATGAAGGGTCAAAATTTTACTTTTTCAAAAATGCGTGGGGGCTATAGTTAAAATTACAACTAGGGTTAGGCTTGGGGCTAGGGGTTAGAGTTGTGGTTGGGGTTTATGGTTGGTTGTTTTTGGGGTGCGACATTTGCGGGGCGTGGCATTTGTGGGGCGTGGCATTTGTGGGGCATGGCATTTGTGGACGCAGTGTTTGCGGGTGCGCCGTTTGCGGGTGTGCTGTTTGCGCCGGGCGAGGGCTGTTGGATGCTGCTTGCGGCTTTAATTACTTTTGACTTTCCAACTTGACCTCCCAAAATCATTCATCACTTTTCATGTTTTCTTTGCCAAACTTTTGCCACTGTACCTTCTGGACAAACAATTAGCTATTTGCATATCCATTTGAGACAACAACACAGGCCATTTGTCAACTTAATCTGTTCAGAACATATAAAGTGTACTGAATTATTCTCTTGAGTCCTGTGTGTCTGAAATCACTGGTAGCTGTTATGGGGGCAGGGTTCACCCAGCCGTACAAGTTCAACACGGTGTTTGAGCCAATTAGTTCTTAGCTCTTTTTGTTCTTACAAATGAGTGAAAGAATAGAACAGCTTTGTGACAACATAGCCAAATGTCTCCTTAGTGTTTCCAAGTAGCACCAGCAGACAGACAAAAGCTAGCTATGTTATTTTTCCCCTAAGAACCTATATTACGATATTTTCTATGTTATAATTTTGTTTCCTCATCGCAAACATGCAAGGAGTTGTGTTTTGTTTCATTCACACATGTTTAACACAAAACCTAGTAGGCTGAGTTCTTCTCTCAAACTGAAAACACTCCACATTGTGATGTCATGTGGTAATACAGGAAGTGCACGGCTGTGCTTTTAAACTCCATACACCTTCACTAGAATCATTTGGATTATTTCAGCCCTAAAACTGCTAAAAACTATCTTAAAAACTACCTCTTCATGACATCACAAGGAGGAACAGAGCATTTTGAGCGTTGGAGATGAAGACAGACTAAAAATAAAGGATTACTCAAACATGTGTGAATGAAACAAAACACAACTCCAGGTATATTTTTGATGAGGTAACAACATTATAACAGGGCTTAAAGCTCACATGGTTAAATATTGAGTAATATAGGATTTTTAAGTAACTGCTGGAAAAATACAAATTAAATCCAGTCTAACATTGCACGGTGCATTTTCAAATCAGGAAGTAAAGAGACAGCTCTGCTCATTTAGTACCTAACAACACATGTTTGTGCTTTGATCGCCCGATTAAAATTCCTAATCACTGTAACACTTAACTAGCAGGCAGGTGCTAATGATATCTACACAGCTACAGCAGCGCACAGGGAAATATTTAAATAAACATTCTCATTATCGTGTAAATGGTAGCTTCTCTTTAACCTCTGCTCAGAATAAACAGTCATATAAGGCGCGTGTATTCTTCCACCACTTTCAACTAATGTCTGGTACTTTATGTTCAACAGCATGCAAGAAATATTTGTTTTTTGTTGTCGTTTTATCTGAGTGATTTCTGTCCTCAGGTCTAAAGCCAGATACCCTTCATGGGATAATCTATTTCTGCCCTTCTGGCTTATAGAATCCTAATGATTTCTAAAGTGATTTGCACTGAATTTGCACATGTAGCTTTTCTGGTTTGTCTCCATGAAGATTGCCAGAAATGTTCCACAGTATGGCATTAAACTTGTTTGGTTTAACCTAATCCATGATTTTGAAACCTCACCATAACTTAATTAATTCAGTCAGTCGTTGTTGTTTGTTTTTGTGGATCCCACAGTAGTATCTGGATTTTGGCAAAGTATGATTATTTCCAGTGTGTGTGTAAAGTATGTTGTGAAAGCAGCTCAAGGGTCAAAATGAGAGCGCTGTGTGCTGTCTGCATCTATTTAAATGTTTTAGTGTCGGAGAACGGAAGGGAAGGGAGTTATTAGCACCCGTGCTTATAAACTTGTGAATAATTGGTGTGTTAGGAATGTGTTAGGAAAGTAAGCAGTAACTCTAGACTCAATGTTCAAACTTTCAATTGAGCTAATTCTTCTTTTCAGATACAGCACCTTTAATAGTGCATGCCTTTCTGTACAACAAAATAAAAAGAAGCAGGACTCAGAGTAACACAAGAGAACATGCAGGCTTCACTCAGGAACCCTGTAAATAAATTATAAAGTGAATTGACTGAGCCTGTATGAGTATAATATAGTATGCACGGACTCCATCTCATACAGAGGCTGATTTATATGTCCATATAAACGTGTGCAATCATATTAAAGTCTTGATATGGGTTTCTGCAGCTGCATGTTGACTCTGGTGCAGTTAAACTGAGAGGCAAACTCAATATGCACGACCCAGAAGTGAGAGCCTTTTTTATGAGAAATGTTCATCTGCACATGACAGGTGACCACAATACAACAGTAAATATACTGTGTAAAGTGTACACAACTGAACAGAGGGCAGACATTGCCAAACAAATTTATCTGTATATTTATTTATAGGCAAGGCAAGTTTATTTACATAGCACAAGCTATGAGCTCTTCAGCATTTTTTGTTACACACATTATCCACATGCACATTAAAATCACCTGTAATGACTAAACCATCAAAGTCTGAGCATACGACTGAAAGCATCTCAGGAAAATCATCAATTAAACTTTGACAGTGCTGAGGAGGTTTGTATTTGACTATGTAGCGTATGGAGGGCGATTGTTTTAGCCCCATTTTAAAGGAAACATACTCAAATGATGAAACCACCCCAAATGACAACCTGTGTGTAACCAAATGATCTCTAAAAAATGCACACACACCTCCACCCTTTTTATTTGCTCGTGTTTTGAGATTCAAATTTGAAATTAGTAGGGGTTAAATCCACTAGCACTGCATTACCTGTGTTTTTGTCAAGCCGTGTTTCAGTTAAAAGCATAAAAAAAACATACTGTGTATGTGTCTATTACAGTTTTATTTCATCCACAATAAAATGATGATAACAAATTAGTTATCATGAATACATTTCCCTGTGCTTTTAAAAACCTCAAAAGAATACCAACCCAAGTGTACAAAATTAAAGGCACACTATGTAACTTTTCTAGTAGATAGTCCACCACCTGCTTGTTGTCATGGAGATGATATTGCTGTGCCAAGAATGTTGCACAGTAAGGCTTTAAAAATACAGTATCTATCTTGCATGTATTCTCTTACAGTTACCTTGAAAATATGCAACAGATCTGACCTGATACTTGGCCTGGTGGATAGGTAAGTTTGATCTTTTACTACGTGAGGCATTCTAGGCAAAGCAATACCATGGAGACAGAACAAAGGCAGGCAGAAATGTTACACAGTGGACCTTTAACTTAAAGAATAGTTTTGGGGTTTTTTCTCGTTTTTTTTCTCCTAATCTTTTGTGCCTGCCCTTCATGTATTTGTCTATTAAATTACCCCAAACCATTATATTCCATACATCTTGTGGACGATGAACAAATCAACAATCTGACAAGTCAAGAGAACTTAAAAGCAGCTTTAAGCCTGGTGTCCACTGCACAGTTTGTCTTTTAAGATTTATGGATATCACGCCTCAAGATGTGAGGAATTTAAAATTGTGAATTGGTTGGAAGTTTAATCTCCTGTCTCTGTCTCACCTACGACCCACATTTTGGAGTCATGACACAAGATTTTCCGCACAATGAGTAATCTTTTATCCTAGACAGCCAAAATTAGCAGCGGACACCTGGCTTTAAACAATACATGCAAAATGAACTAGTCTACAGGAGACCATTTTCATAATAATACACTGTGACTTGAAAATGCTCTGGTTAGGTTTCTGTCTCCCTTCTTGTTGGTAAGAGACAGTTTCAGACACATCAACTGTGGAGATAAAACTGTGACTCCCACTACATTACAATACATCCTCCAAGGAAATGCATTTTATGTGTAGTCACTGTGGTGTGCCTACTTATTATTTAGAGTCATTTTAAATAACAGGGATGTCTGATTCTATCATTCAGAAAACATCTTAGGTTTGGGGTATTTTTATGTTGTGCTTTCAAAATATTATGCATTCTTCCACAGGGTAAAAGTATTTGTTATGATTATTCACTTTTAAATTGCGCTTGGACAGATTCAGGCTCTTTTTAATAACAAAGTCTTACCTTTGTTCATATGAGCTGGTGTTTTGTTGTGTCTGTGGGTGAGAGCTTTTAGTCATGATTAAAAAGAGAAAACCCGGGTTGCTAAGAGATTTTTTATTTAAATGATGGTTTGTTGCATGATTTAACATTCATTGTGATTTGTGTTTTGCTCAGAGAAGAATGTTAACCAACATTTAAGCTATTTGAGCTAAATTAGTATTAGGTATTGTGTATTTATGGGTATTAGTGGTTAAACTGGTATGTCAAACTGTCAAAACACTTGATGGATGCAGTTGCACAATATTTAAAGATCCGCATTACGTAAAACTGACTTGTGAGCTTTAAGCCATGTTATAATGCTGTGGTAGTTTTCAAGTTAACAACTCCTTTAGAGATTGGCAATTCCAGGGCTGAAATGACCCATCTGTTTCTACTGTAGGTGTATGGAGTTTAAAAACACAGTGGAGCACTTCCTGTATTTCCACATGACATCACAATGTGGAACAGGGAGTTTTCTGTTTGAGAGAAAAACTCAGACTAAATATGCAGGGTGTGTGTGTGTGTTGCTTAGTCTTTAATTTAACATACAACATGATTCATTACCTTTCTTAATTAAGAGTATAAACACGAATGATGGGTCTGTGTTTGCGTTTATCCAGATGTACAAACATGAGGAATGCTTGACTTACTGTACCTTCATTAGCTTCACAGACTGCAGGCTCATCCTTGAGATAACGTATTTGTATTTGATCCAAATATGGTCATTTGCTCTGGCTTCCATTTTATTCAGTCTCCCTCAAAGGTCAGTCGTCAGTTCATGGTTGACCACGCAGCTTGGCACCTCGTTCCTCTTCAGTCTATGGTCTAAATCCAGTGATCCATTCATGTTGATGTAACATTATCACGGCTCACCATAGTTCAATATTTGGGTTTCCCTGTAAAAGTTTCATAAAGATGGGCTGCTCCTCGGTGCTCTTGTGGTGTGTTCAAATGAGATGTTTTTTTGAGGTGTTAATCGATTTTCCTTGTAAAGCAGATTGCTTAAGTTAAAAACATGGGCGCAATCAAAGTACATCTCTGCAGATTAGCACACAATGACGGGAAATATTGACATTATCTTGTTATCTTTGGCTAATAATTAATACGGCATGCTATAATTAACTTTGATTGTTGTAATTAAGTGTGCAATAAATCTTGGTTTATTTCATAATGGTTGTCTGTGGGTCTATTCTGATGCCTATTTAATTAAAGAAATGTTAGTGTCACCCATTTCTAATGACGGAACATGTCAAATGAAACAAGACACAATTGATTGCTGTTTATTTTAGGTTGACATTGCTGAATTGGTGCGTTTGTACAGTGACTTATGTAATAATCTTGGAACAATTTTGCCTCAGTAGTGTGTAAATTGGAATCAAAATAGAACTATTTGTTGGTGATAAAGTGTTCTGTCCTGATTCGAAGGTTGGAGGTTCAAATCTAGCTCCCACAGATGAATACTGTCATTGTGTCCTTGGGCAAGACCCTTAACCCACCTCGCCCCCAGTGTTTGCGTACACTTGCGTATGAATAAGTGAGTCCTTGCTATAAAGTGCTTTAGGAGCCTTGAAAGGTTCCTAAAGTCACATTATATAAATGTGACTATTTGCCCTTTAAAGGTCCTATTACAGAAAAATAAACTCTTGTGAGCTTTAAGGCATGTTATAATGTTGTTGCCTCATGTTTTGTGTCATTCACACATGTTTAAAGGTGCATTGCGCAACTTTTCTGGTGGAGGGTCAGTCATCTGCTTGTCTCCATGTAGATGTTATTGCTTTGTCTAGAATGTTCCATAGTACAGATCAAACCTACCTTAAGGGAGACAACTATGTGGAGAGGCAACCCTATTCATAAAGAGAATTATTGTATTTCTGAGCAATAGAAACACCCGTAATGAAAAAATGCTAGAGAGATATGTTTCATGTCATACCATGGAACATTCCAGGCAAAGCAATAACATCTCCATGGAGCCAAGTATATGTCGGACCCTCCACTGGAAAAGTTGTGGGATGCACCTTTAAGTAATCTTTTATTATTAGTCTGTCTATATCTCCAAATGACAAATTACATCACAAGGTGATGTCATGTGGTAATACAGGAAGTCAAGAGTGTCAGAGTGATTTCTGTTTGAGCCTAAATATGCAGGATTTGAGTGTTAAACATGTGTGCATGAAATAAAACACAACTCCAGGTATGTTTTTGATGAGGAAACAATATTATAACAGAGATTAGAAAACTGTGCAACATGGGCCCTTTAAAGTCTGTGGTACTTTCTTATTTTGCATCTGCACATCACAGACTGTAACACGCTAGCTGCCATATTCTCTCTGTAACTGCTACTATTCTATAACAGTTCACTAGCAAGGACCACGCCAACAAAGTAATGCGATGAAGATATTTATTAATAAATGAACGATGGATGTCTGGACGAATGAGGTAGTGATGGCTGGATTGAGACTCAGGATGGGGGCTCCGTCTCAATCATCAATTGGCCCAGCCGGAAAGGGACCCCCCTTCGTAGATGTCTTATATTGAAAGACAAACGAGATAGGGGGTGGGAGGGACGTTTCAAGTTAGCCGAGACAAACTGGGATGATGGGATAGGCAGCTACAAATGGCTTCTGAGAAATTAGAGGTGTGGTTGCGGTGAGCTGTGGTTCGCTGGTAAGGAGGAGAGGTCGGTTGAGGCGTGGTCCTGCTCCTGAATCTCAGTTAATCACATTAACTCCACTTATAGGTGAGCCTTGTCATTTTGGTCTTAAAATGTTCTTATCAGTCCGCACTACATGACCCTGACATTTTTATTTTGCTATTTTGTCCATTAAAAACAGTCATATTCATAATATACTGTAGAGCCTTGGTCCAGATTCCCCCCTGTAACCATTAGCATCGCGAGCTTCATTTGAGTGGAGCTGAACGCTATGGGTGATGTCACAGTTGCTTGGTCCACTTCTTTATACAGTCTATGATGCACATACACAGTAGGTTGACGTATTAGCTCAGCAGTTAACAACTGAAAGCTAACAGAGAAAAGAAACTTGTTCTTCACACTTGCAGCAATATAAATGTTGATATTTATGTCAGTATCAAAGGCACACCTTAAATAAATAAATAAAAGTAAAAAACAAACATGTGGCGGAGCGGACTGAGCCTTATGCACAATGCACTGTATAATGTCACCAGGACTTAGCACTAGGGCCCTGGAAGAGTCACGTATAGGTTGGCGTGACTGGGTACAAATAGCACCCTGCATCTGAGCAGGCAATGCATGTTTGTAGGGGGCTTTAGTAAGCACATATTGAACTGTTGTACTCACAAACTCAAACACAACCCTCACAACAAACCCACAGCTCAGTGTCCTCGCTGGGACAAAGTGTCTTATGGGGACAGCCTGTGTGTATGTTTGCGTATATTTGTGTGTGTGCTGAGATGTGCTTCTGTGATCCATGAGTGGATAGACTAATCTATGATCTGCTCTTCAAATATGGAACGGTGACTTTGAGCTTCATCAGTCTGGAGACTGCATACACCATCGTAGTCCACTGAGACATCATCATGGGGACAATGGCTATTACTGCCTTAATAAATGATGCTGTTGATTCTGTACAGCTCTCATAGGTTTTACAATGTCACTATAAAACTCAATTACAACTCACTACAAAATACACTGTAACCATTTCGTTAGTCTACATTTTAGGAACAGACTCGAATGAACATTGGTATTAGACATGTTTTACAATTTGCACAGGGAAATCTGTACTCATGGATTTTGTTGTAAGCTACATTTATGGAGTGTAGTTACAAAAAAAAAAAAATGTTTCCAAAATGTTTCATTTTATCCAACTGCAGCTGGTCTGTAGCAGTAATGTGGCATCACCATTAACAAGACACAAATCTGAAGAACTATAAATGATTTGCTAAATAGCTCTCTGAATTGACTTCTAATTATAAATCTGGAATGACTTCTGTTGTTCACAAAGAGGAGAGACTCTAGCAGAGTTTTAGCCAATCACAGCAGCCATTTTTATGTGCTTTGATGCTAATACAGTAGTTTTTGGCTAAACCATTGTATAGTTTTTGTCACTTGGTTATCGCAAGTTGGAAAATGTATGTTTTCGATTTTACACCAAAAGTTGTGCAGATTCAAACTGATCAGCTCAACCGATCTGTCACCTGAGTCATTTTGCATAATAGTTCATGGCCCAATAACTCATCTTGCCGCTATTAGCATACAGTGATTAGCCCTGTTGTTTGCTTTGTTGAACTGAAAAAGCAGCCTTGATGAGTGGCACAACATATCCACTCTTCTTTTGCTACAGACCCTACCTGAATGACTGAGGGATTACACAGACAGTCTGTATTGGTTACAGATTGATGGCAAAAACACTGGGAAAAAAGTGAAGTCACAGGATTGATGATGATATTTTGGTCTATTGTGGTTTGTTGCTTAGATTCCTGAGCCAGATGACATAAATGAATAAATTGTTGTCTCAGTTGTTGCCAGTATTTGTTATGGTTGGAACCATAGACTGTATATAAATGGACATAGCTAACCCACTAGCCGCTGCATTCCAAATAGGAAGTCTTCATGGGGGTGCTTCCGGCTACTTTGACTCTCTTAGGGGGAGCAGGGGGAGGTTGAGGCATGGTCCTGCACCTGAGTCTCAGTCAATCATATTAACTCCACTTTTGTACATAAATAAATTGCAAATTCGCTCCTGTAACTGCTAGCATTGTGAGCTTCATTTGACTGGAGCCGAACACTATGGGTGACGTCACACTCACTTAGTCCATTTCTTTATACAGACTCTGGTTAGGACAGGTACTAAATAGACATATCCATTAGCATAGTTGTTTAAGTATCTATGTTGGTGCAACAACCCTCTAACATTTGTATCGTTAAGAACCTAAAATAATGCCTGGCAGACACATTTCACATTATTGCATCTCTCGCTGACTTGTGCAGTATTGCCCAAGTGAATGTCCTAGCAAAGTTACATTTTTGATACCTCAAACTTTCAGCATATTTTTTTCTAGCTTCCCTTCATTATTTATTGATCAGACATCAAAAACACTTTGTCCTCTGCTTGCTTCGTGGCATCTCGGAACTGTGTTTTCCCCTAAGGTTTGCATACAGCACTTTTGTAATTCTATACAGCTCACAGTAGAATATATAATAATGCATCAGTTTTATATAGCGCTTTTCAGGACACTCAAAGACGCTTTACAGAGCATTATTCATTCATTCCACACTTGGTGATGGTAAGCTACTACTGTAGCCACAGCTGCCCTGGGGCAGACTGACGGAAGCGAGGCTGCCAATCTGCGCCATCGGCCCCTCCGACCACCACCATCACTCACGCACACACCACTTTCATACTAGGCAATGTGGGTGAAGTGCCTTGCCTAAGAACACAACGACAGCTTTTTTGACTGGCGCCCCACTGTGGCACCTGATTTTCCCAGTGGTCTCCCATCCAAGTACTAACCAGGCCCGGCCTTGCTTAGCTTCTGAGATCTGACGGGATCAGGCTTTGACAAGCCGGTATGAGCCATGTATATGCCATTGTTATAAGAGGTTTGATTTTCAGCAGGCAAACAGTTAACATAATAGCCAATGTTATGGGTCTGATTGTTTTGTACCCAGGATTAAAGCTATTGAAACTGCGTATCTGATACAAATACAATGTAATGAGGAGGTTGACATGGTAAACATATGCTGTCAATCATAACAGCAGGTCTTTTCACACTTGCAGGAGCGTACTGTATGTGGGACTGTATGTTAACCAGACTGTATGTTATGGCACCATTCACATTCAAATACTTTTCCCATGATAAGCTGAGAATGCATGGTTAGAGTGTCGGAACTCAACAGATATACGGCTGTAATTATCACATGTCTCTCTGTGGAATCACATTTGCATTTTAACACAGTATAGCACAACGTGAAGAATAAATGATTTAACTTTATCATGTTACAATTATGTATGGATTATTAAAGAGAGAAAATAACTGCTCATAAACTGTGTACATGGCATTTTAATAGTTTTGTCTAGTGTTCTGCTGTTTTGGCAATTTTAGTGTAAATTAGATCAATTTGCAGTATTCTGATCAAAAACAGTCAAAAATACAGTGTATTGCCAAAAGTCTTCACTCACCCATCCAAATAATGGAAATCAGGTGTTCCAATCACTTCCATGGCCACAGGTGCATAAAAAAACCTCGGCCTGCAGACTGTTTCTACAAACATTTGTGAAAGAGCTCAGTGAATTCCAGCGTGGTACTGTGATAGGATGCCACATGTGCAACAAGTCCAGTCGTGAAATTTCCTCACTCCGCAATATTCCACAGTCAACTGTCAGTGGTATTATAACAAAGTGAAGCGATTGGGAACAACAGCAACTCAGCCACAAGTGGTAGGCCACGTAAACTTATGGGGTGGCGTCAGCGGATGCTGAGGTGCATAGTGTGCAGAGGTCGCCAAATTTCAGTCAATTGCTACAGACCTCCAAACTTCATGTGGCCATCAGATTAGCTCAAGAACAGTGCGTAGAGAGCTTCATGGATTGGGTTTCCATGGCCGAGCAGCTGCATCCAAGCCAAACATCACCAAGTACAATGCAAAGCGCCGAATGCAGTGGTGTAAGGCACGCCGCCAGTGGACTCTAGAGCAGTGGAGATGTGTTCTCTGGAGTGAAGAATCGCGGTTCTCCATCTGGCAATATGATGGTCGAGTCTGGGTTTGGCGGTTGCCAGGAGAACAGTACTTGTCTGACTGCACTTTGCCGAATGTAAAGTTTGGTGGAGGGGGGATTATGGTGTGGGGCTGTTTTTCAGGAGCTGGGCATGGTCCCTTAGTTCCAGTGAAAGGAACTCTGAATGCTTCAGCATACCAAGAGATTTTGGATAATTCTATGCTCTCAACTTTGTGGAAACAGTTTGGAGATGGCCCCTTCCTCTTCAACATGACTGTGCACCAGTGCACAAAGCAAGGTCCATAAAGACATGGATGAGAGAGTTTGGTGTGGATGAACTTGACTGACCTGCAGAGTCCTGACCTCAACCCAACAGAACACCTTTGGGATGAATTAGAACAGAGACAGAGAGCCAGGCCTTCTCGTCCAACATCAGTGTGTGACCTCACAAATGCGGTTCTGGAAGAGTGGTCAAAAATTCCCATAAACACACTTTTAAATCTTGTGGACAACCTTCCCAGAAGAGTTGAAGCTGTTATAGCTGCAAAGGATGGACCGACATCATATTAAACCCTATGGATTAAGAATGGGATGTCACTTAAGTTCATATGTGAGTCACTTAAATCATATATATATATATACACACACACGTAGTGTATACATGCGTGGATATGTATATGTATGTGCCACTGCAATCTCAAGTTGTATGAGACGTCACACTGTAGTACCCTCACAACAGCCATATGTTTTTGATACAAACACCTGGCTGCAGGGGCGGAGTTTAAAGTGTGTATACCTGACAGATCAATCACACTGTACCTTTTAATGCTAGACCCCACCTCTCCTGCCCTCTTTAGTCCACCACACCCTGTCCCTCTTCCTCGGAGTTTAAGTGTTTACTTTAAAAGAATAATATGAAGCCTGCACTCTATTTTTAAAAAAGTATTACAATCACAACAGAACCTGTGCTGCCAGTGCTTAAACCTGCACATAGAGGCTATTTGTGTCTCGAATCCCTCAGTCATCCAGGTAGAATCCATGGCAAAAGGAGAAATTCAATTTGTCACTGAAGAAGCAGCTTGGATGAGCTGCGAAACGCATTCGACCAAATAAACTTTTGTCCAGTTGACAAATTGAATTTCTCCCTTAGAGGCCATATACAAGTTTTTTGCAGTAAATGAAAAGGCCATGCCTCAAGTGAAAGCTCAGAACCTCCAGAGTTCACTCACTGAGCTGCAGAGGCTGTACTAGCACAGATTCATGACTGGCTGCAGGTGCTGGTCTCTAGGTAGTGAGGATTCAGATCAGAGAGAAGCATTTTAGTTTTCTAGTGATGCAGATTGGTCAAGTTCATGGGATTTAAAAAACATAATAAACATACATTTCCTTTATTAAATGTTGTGAGCAGTAAAGTTGTCATGCACATTCTGTTTAGTGTATATGTCTAGATACAATGTCTGTTAAAGTTCCTAGAATCCCTAATCTTTAGTTGCTACAGTAATGCATTGAGAACAAATTACGTTCACATGACATTCCGGGATCCCTTTAAAAATGAGCTGGAGGACAGGACAAAATTCTATAGTGGGATTTGCTGTTTAATATAAAACAACGTTTTGATCAGTTTATGGTTAATACCTCTGGAATTACTGGGCTCATACACGTGAAACAAAAACTGGCACAGAGATAATTGTCTTTTCTGTCTGCATTAAAAAACAAAAAACAAAAGTGACATTCAACCTCAAAGATGTGATTCATGTACGTTGAAAGAAGCGTAAGAAAGGATTTAAATCCCAAAGATTATTATGACATGTTTGTGGAGTCAGTCCCTGACATACAATAATAAGGTTCATAAATTTGGTTATTTCTTTCAAAAACAGTGAATCTCCCAGTGCTGGTTTCAGGAATCAGGACTGAACATGGGGAATCAGCTTATCCTAAAATGTTCATTTTGTCTTCTTATGTACATTAACTTCTTGGGTTCTTTTTAAAGACAGCACAATAGGAGGTGTATTTACCTTATTGACATGTTTCAGCTGCAAGCCTGTTACTGGTGTTGGTGGTGATGTGTCGTATATCAGCTGTTGTTACTTCCTGTAGGCGTGGTCGGCCTGATGGATTTGGCAGGTCGCTCAGACTAACCACACCTCCCGTTTTAAGCAGAGCAGGAAAATCCTAAAATCTGCCATATCAGACCACTGTAAAAGAAATAACCACATTATGGACTGGGACGGGGCATGGGCCATTGGATTGAAAAACAAGTTCAAACGTTTTAAAAGCCCAAGAAGTTAATCAGGGAATCAGCGTTTCAGTTTTATGCAGCTAAAACGTCTTCCTGAAGATGTGAGACAGGTGTCTACTTTGACTATGTTTAAATTCAGACTCTTGTTAGCTGTGCATATGACTGAAAAGGTTTTTATTCTTTACTCTTCATTTTATGATGATTATTTATGTTTTTATCTTATTGTAATGTTTTTCTTAATCTGTAAAGCACTTTAAATTACTTTGTGTATGAATTGTGCTATATAAATACATTTGCCTTGCCTTGCTCATATAGTTAAATACTTTTGCCCCATCCATCTGAAATTATGACATAATCCAATTCTGTTACATAATCATAACCTACTGGACATAGTGGAGTTGGAGATTAGAAAGGACATGCTCTGATTCCTGCAGTGTACACTGCATGTCTGAGTCATCCAGTATACACTGTTTTTGTGTTTATGAGCAAAACATTAGAATCACATTACCTACAACAGTACCTCCAATGCATTTTCATTGGTGTGTTCCATTACCTAAAATATATTTTTTTATATCCTAGTCAATATATATTTGAACATCAACTTATAAAATGTTTGAAGGTCTGAGAGGAAGTTAGCGTTGCATAATATAAACCAAGAAGGCCAGCAACTGAAAAATAGTGATAATTGCCATGCATCTGTCTACAGAAACACTCATTTGCATTTTAAGTTCTGCACTGAACCTATTTCTGATATGTATTCTAGCCTTGAAATGCAAAGGAAGCTATTTTATTTAAGACCAAAGTTAGTCCTGTGAAGAAACTAAATAGTCCTCATTGCCTCCTTTTATTGGAGTTTAACTATTTGCCCCAGAAAAATAGTGAAAGTGTTGTACTTCAAATGTGATTCGGTACAAAGGCAATGTAATGAAGTGTACCCATGACTTTATAACAACGTGTCAGCTACATCCAGGTATTTGAGTATCAACTTTACAAAGCCATTTTATCGTTGCAAGCTCAAAAAATCAATCTCAGTGCTGGAGCTTATATTCATACTATGACACTGAGGGGAGGAAAGGCAACAGAAATCAGGAGATTGGGAGTTAATTACTTGTGAAAAAATGTTGACTGAACGTGACTGAGAATAAATTTGAAAACACAGCAAGACGGTAAGAAAAAGTATAAACAAATCATTGTGCAATTCCTAATGTTCTCTCTATTTGAGTTTGAGTTTACCAGAAATTCTTAGACAAAGAACTAATTACCATTTTGGTTTGGCTTTTGGTTTTTGAACTGGATGATTTTCTTTTCTTAATCAGGTATATGTGTAGGATTCGGTAGCGTTGTTAGTCATGCACAATTGAAAAAAAATCTGCTGCTATTGATGGCTCTTTGTTGTGATGACGTTTACAGCGATGTCAGCTCTCAGTGGGCACTGCAGTTTTCTAACGTGGAATTCAGCAGACTTGTTTCTTTTATTACTTTGTTTAGATCAGTATTGCAATTTAAAATGTCACAATTATAATATAATGACCCACGGGTGTTATAGATTATGACTATATGTGAGACTCAAACACAAGTCTTTAAACTGTCTTTAATAATAATAATAATGCATCAGTTTTATATAGCGCTTTTCTGGACACTCAAAGATGCTTTACAGATCATTATTTATTCACTCCACACTCGGTGGTGGTAAGATACTATGGTATCCACAGATGCCCTGGGGCAGACTGACGGAAGAGAGGCTGCCAATCTGCACCATCAGCCCCACCGACCACCATCACTCAGTTTCATACTAGGCAATGTGGTTGAAGTGCCTTGCGTAAGGACACAACGACAGTTTTTGCGACTGGGGCCCCCCTGTGGCACCCGATTTTCGCAGCGGTCTCCCATCCAAGTACTAACCAGGCCTGTCTCTGCTGAGCTTCTGAGATCTGACGGGATCAGGCTTTGACAAGCTGTTATGGATTTGAAGAAAATTTATTTCTTATTTATTTTTTGTCCTAGTACCAGCTCTTTCCTGTGTACAGTCTGCATCTAATTAAAACATGTTTTATTTTCAGGAAGTGCACATTAGCATGCTATTTTTTGTTAGCTTACTTAGCTTTACTGTCACTACAAAACTCTGCTTTAGTTTCTAAAGTTGTGAGTAATTAGGATGCTTGGTATGCATTAGATGAATGAGGAATAACTTTGGACCACTGCAAACCATTTAAAATGAACTATAGTTCTGTTTTTCATGTTTTTAGGAAATGTTTTTATAAAAATCTCACAATAACAACTTGTAATTGTTTTTCAACACTTATATACTTACAAACCTCTGTTTACAAAAAGCCTATATTTGACAGGTCTTAACCGTAAATGTAATAGAACATACAATTTTCAGTGTAGTATATAACTGTCCCAAGTGTCACAGCTCCAGCGCCTGGAGCCCTAACCTCACAAAGGTGTTCATATTGTGATAACATCTGTTATGAAATACAATATAGCACTGCACTGGTCCTGTGGTTGATTCCTATTTGAAAACCGCCTCCAGGAGGAGTTATGTAGTGATAATCGTCAGAGACAGAAACCATTTATAGCCTCAGCTTATTACACACTACACAACATTTGCATTTCAATACACTGCGCCATCTGTGACTGCACGCGGTGAACTAGAACTGTACATGAGCTAACAGTTATTGGACATATAACATAGAGCTTTATTTGTCATATTAGGTAGATATCAGAAAACAGTCAGAGTAGCCAGCCACAGACACTGGCTATGTTTACAAGCACTCAAAAATGTCATCATCAAATCTGATTTCTGTAGAATGACTGACATGTAAACAGGAATCTGGTTTCTTTTCTAAATATCCACTCAAAAAATCCTCTTATTAACACCGACCAGGTGTTTTGATGATCGGATTCTTTATGTACATGTAACCTCACACCAAATCTTTCGTCTAATTTTTGTGGGTCACATGCAGAGGACAGATTTCCAGGTATACTTTTTCTGAAGTGTACCTTGATCATTATCTGAAAATTCTAGGTGATTTTCATTAGCAGTGTAAATGTGCCCACTGATGAACACACTCTCCAAACAAAACCAGGTCCCATCGAGAAATCAAGATATTCATCACCACCCATTCCAATAATGATTTGAGAAACCGTTCTGCTGATTTATAAGGTCAGCCTGCTGGAGGACTGATGTTACATTGGCTATAGACCCAAAGCTCTTTACAGTGCATTATTAATTCACTCCACACTCGATGGTGGTAAAATACTGTTGTAGCCGGAGCTGCCCTGGGGTAGACTGAGGGAAGCAAGACTATCTTTGCCTATCTTTGCCACCTGACCATTAACAAGACTCACAACAGTTTCATGCTCCAAGGTGGTACAAGTGTCTTGCCTAAGGACATAATGACAGAACTTGGTCCAAGCAGGGAATCAATCCAGCCAATAGGAAATATTGTCCTATATCCTGAGGATTTAAGTCTGTCTCATTGTAAGTGTGCTTATCTGCAAACTGCACAGAGAACTATTATAATGCCCTAATTATGTATAAAAAGCTTTTGTTCAATTTGACAGCACCTCAAATGCCTGTACCCTCTGGCTTAGCCCTGGTCCCGCACAGGGGGGGATCTAGTTAGACCCTGCACATGAGTTTGGCTGCCTCTGCCTCATAACCACATTAACTAACTGTACTCCTGTGTTTCTATAGCAACAGTTCCCACACTTTAGTCTTCAGGAAATCGTAGCGTGGACAAGAACCTCGCTTATGATCATATCTGGACATGTCAATTCAGTGATCTCCATGGGTTAATGCACTGATAACTGCTTTTGTTATCTGTGTTGATTTAGTATATAGCAATATGAGGTTATGGCTCAAAAATGCAATATAGGTCTAATAGCACTATGGGGAGTTAAACATGACTCTCTACTATTGTTTTACTAATGATCCATGTAGCAGTGGGATCTTCAACCACCAAGTGTAGCAATTGGAATTTTTGTTTGGGGCTTAGAAAAATGTTGAAAATGAAAACCCGATTTGAACAGGTATCAGTACGTTATATCAAATTACTGTTAATATGTGAATGTTGTTCAGTTCAAGAAGATCTGCAAAATTGTAACATTATATTGTTCATACTAACAAATCAAATTAAGTATAAAAATAATGCTACAAATAGGATATTGAATGGAAAAAAAAATTGCTTTATTGCCCAGCCCTAAAGCAGCATATTATTTATGTTAAAGGTGCGCTGTGTAACTTTCCTGGTGGAGGGTCTGTTACCTTCTCGTCTCCATGGAGATGTTGTTGCTTTGTCCAGAATGCTCCACAGTATTGCATTAAATATATCTATCTCCATGGAGATAAAAAATTGACACTACCGAGCCAAATTACACATCAGATCTGTGGAGAGGCGACCCTGCTCTTGTTTTTTAAGCAATAAAAACACTTCTAATTGAATAAATGCAAGATAGGTAAGTTTAACGCTACAGTGGATTTTTTCAGGCAAAGCAAAAACGTCTGTATGGAAAAACAAATCAGATGGCAGACCCTTTACCAGAAAAGCTACACAATGCACCTTTAAAAAATTATATTCTATTGTATGAAGATAAAATCTGTTATTGTTTTTGCTTGAGCCAGTGCATATGCCATTGTTCTATGGAAAATGCGTAACATATTGCATAACTTGTGACTCAACTGGTCTAAATATTTATAGAAAATGAGAGTTAGGAATAGTGTGCCTTCACCATCGCCATTCATCATTGTCAACATGCTATGAAAGACGGTGTGCAGCTGCAGCTCTTAGACAACAAACACATATCTTTAATGAAGTCTTGATTTACTACTGACAACCACTTTATCCTTCGCTTCTCCACGACATCTCAGGTCTTGTGTTTGGAGTGAGTTGTTGATATTCACTTTGCAGTGAACACAAAACACACACCTAGGAAGAGGCTCCTGTCCTGAACCTGTTACTGTCTGGCTCTGCTCCAGCATTGTCAAGAAGAGCTGTGGTTCTGTGTGGATACCTCTCCAGTCTGGTCCAATTTAACCACAAGAGTTTGAAGGGAGAACATAGGCTATGTTTCGGACAATTTATTTACAAATCTACCACTGCAATTGCTGGGTTTCACATGACAACGCGACATTCTGTAGACCAATAATATTTCATACAGATGGAGATGTAGCTAAAATTAATATTGTTAAAATGCAGATTTTGTTGTAATACAGTGAGTTCTAGGGTCTAGTCACTAATTAATTAATCTACATATATTGTGCCTTTCAAGACACCCAAAGCACTTTACAGTTCACTGTTCATTCACTCTACAATCACTTTCCAAAATATGTTAATTGTATTCTATCTGAGACATTATAGTCCACAAATTACTAAACCTCATGCAGTTGGCAATGCGATTCCAGCTCCCACAGTTGAATGCCGTCGTTGTGCCTGTAGGCAAGACACTTAGCGCACAGTGTCTGCGTACATTGGTGTATGAATGTGTGTGTGAATGGGTGAGCGCTTCCTTGATCTAAATCTAAAACTATATAAAAATGTGACCATGTACCATTTCCCAAATACATTGACAGTAAGCAGAAAAGAAACCGTTATTGTCCACTGTAGTATTATATCACATGTTCAGCCCTGTATATTTTCTATAGCGCAAAAGTAGTAGTTGGTTGTGTAGACACAGTGTATTGGTCCTCTGCCTGTTAGCACCCTTAATGGTCTCCTCTCTCAGTCCTGTTCTCTCTCTGTGTCTTTTAGGTGTTGATGAGTGAACACAGCGATGTGATGGCAGGGCTCACACACTTCACCGACCAATCTGCACCTCACTGAAGCCAGAACACGCACAGTCAAAACCCTGACAGGTACCATTTTATTCTTTCATCATCCAAATGTTTTTAGCAAGGTTTAATAGATTTTCAGGGCCATGATGCATTTAATGTTTTAGCACCTCCAGTACCGCCAATGTCCATTATCTTCAGAAAGACATTTGAGTGAAAACTTTTTCTTTTCACTTTTATAGATGATGTACAAAAGCAGTTCACAAAATGTAGAGGTGGAACAGTCTATTATGCTTTTGTATGTTTTGTTTAAAATAATTAGAATTTGTTTGACATTTTCACACTTTCTTTTTCCAGTCATACAATTGAACCTCTCTTTTTTTTATTTTATCAGTCTCACACACTCACAGATTGTATAAGTATAATAATAAAAAAATTAAAAAATTCCAGGCAAACAATACATAAGCTGTCAGTGCTGCAGAGAGGGCACAGTGCTCTTTACTTCTGTACAAATGAGACAAAGGTCACACAGAGAATACCACAGCAAAGCACAAAGAACAAGGAAACTCTTTGTCATGAACATTGAGAATGTGAAAAAACATACATTTAAATCCATCTTGAATGTGGCTGGCCATTATCTTATACAGTCAGACGTATGTCTAGTCTAGTACAGTGATTGAACTGACTATATTGATACAAAATGTTTATAACTGTACTAATTTGGTCCTGGTTTTGATTTAGTTTTATTCACTGTTAATTAAAGAGGTTTTGTTTGATTTATTTCTAGTTTAATTACCCGGTAATGTTCACTGTCTACATTTAGAAATATTTCTAGCAGTTGGGAATGACAAATTTGAAAATCACAGATTTTGAGAGCCTGCATCAGCCAGCTTTTAAATAATTCCAGTTAAGTGAAGTGTTTTTTACTCCACACAATGCATTGAATAAGCAGCTATTTATGAAAAAGAGACTGTATGTTATTGTGTTTTCAGACTTAAGTTTCTCTGTCATGGTTCAACATTAGAGTGGGTGGGGTTGCTGGTTTAAAATCAGGTTCAGTTGTATATCTGTCTCTAATGCAATTATTTCCATCTTTATTTTTAGAATGGATTTTGCCAACTGGACTGAGGGAGTGTTCTCCACAAGCACCAGTGCATATGAATCCCTGGAGACCCCCATTGTCCCCACCAGTAAGATCCTGCTGACCATCACCCTCTCCATACTGGCTATCCTGACCACCTTCTTCAACTGCCTGGTCATCACCGCTATTGGCGTGACCCGCAAGCTCCACCACCCCGCCAACTACCTCATCTGCTCCTTAGCTGTGACAGATCTATTCGTGGCAGTTCTCGTCATGCCCTTCAGTATAATGTACATTCAGAAGGAGCGCTGGGTCATGGGTCAGGCGGTGTGCACAATTTGGTTAAGTGTGGACATCACCTGTTGCACATGTTCAATCTTACACCTAGCTGCCATTGCTATTGACCGATACAGGGCAATTACGGATGCGGTGGAGTATTCTCGCAAACGCACTGGTGCACGAGCTGGAGCTATGGTGGCTGTGGTTTGGCTTTTGTCCATTCTCATATCTCTTCCTCCGATTTTGTGGCGTTACTACAGTGGGGATGCAGAGCACGAAGATCAGTGCATAATCACGCATCACCACATTACATTTACATTGTACACGACGTTTGGAGCCTTCTACATACCTTTACTACTGATACTAATACTGTACTATAAGATCTACCGTGCCGCCCAGACCTTGTATATGAGAAGGGAAGCTAGCAGGGCAAGTCGGCACTCATGCATGACCAATGGAAGCATGATACCTTCCACTTACCCGGCAGGAGAGGGCGCCGGAGAGGTAGAAGCCCAAAGCCCGGAACCGATAAGCCCAGCAGAAAAGTCTATCTCTGAACCATCGACAGAGGAACCGCCAAAAGTGCGAGTTTCTGTAAAGGCTTCCCATTTCAAATCTCGCCGCCTCGATTCACGAAGCGAATCCAGGAATGAGTCAAGGAGGAGCCAGTTATCCCAAGGACCAAGGATCTCTGGAGCGAGGGAGCGCAAAGCAGCGTCCACACTAGGTTTGATAATTGGCGCTTTTGTGATTTGCTGGTTGCCGTTCTTCGTCAAGGAGGTGGTTGTCAACACGTGCGGATCGTGCAGTATTTCGATGGAGATGGAGGCGTTTTTGACATGGCTGGGTTACATCAATTCCCTGATCAATCCTCTCATCTACACCATCTTCAACGAGGACTTCAAAAAGGCTTTCCAAAGACTTATTAGGTGCAGCCATTACCTCTGATGGTTACAGTTATACATGGTCATATACGCTATACAATTTTCCTCTAGACTGGGCCACTTGCAAGGACAGACTAATCGCAAAATGGGCACAAATTATCGTTGGATAATTTCTGAGAGTGTATGATCTCATAAAGGAGAGGATTGACGCCCATTTCTGGACACTTGAATAGCCCAAATGGCATCATCTCCACACAAGCCAATCCAAGACCTTCTATTAATAGAATAGCCTGACATGTTGGTTTTTAGAAAATGGGGCCACGGATGACCTTTTCCGAGGTCTGCCTTCAGAGCTTTTGCCATCAGCCCCATTTTAAGTCTTGGAATAGCTAAAACCAATACCTGACCCCAATTTATATATACCACACTGCTGAATACAGGGCATCTGTAAAATACACCACAATATAACAGAATGTGAGGGTGGGTGCAATATTTCAAATAACTGTCATTATGATAGTTCATAATGTTTAATTTGGCTTTGCCACAGACATATTTTTTCATTACATGTTAATTTTATTTTACAGGTTTAATATTTTTTCACGTTAAATCTCACATTTTATTAAAACTTTTTAAAGGGCCAAGTGTAACTTTTTTGCCAAGAAACAGTGTTCTTACTGTGCATCTCTCTCTACATTATGGCATACAACACATCTATCTCCACAGAGAATGTTCCACTTATTTCTATTTCCATGGAATCATGCAGGCGACATGCTAGCTCCAGAAAATTACATGGTGTTGCTTTAAAATGAATGGGATTGACCAGTGTTACAAGATTTAAAAAAAATGTCAGTGTAATGAGTCCTTTTGTATAAATTAAGTATTGATTTTTTCAATATAATTATTATTGAATAAGCTTTAAAATTTAATGTATTGATTTATCTTGAAGCCTTTAAGTAACCATCCCTCACACCTACTCCTATCAGCATTAATGACTGTGAGAGCCACCAGTGAGAGGTCCTCATTTCACCACTCCTACTCATGTACTTGGAATAGAACTACTATTTCTTTACTGCCTCCAAGAGGGCACATAAATGTTGATGAAAACATTGTGGCTGAGTCAAGTGTGAGGGTGTTTCTCTACAGGGAGATGAAGAGTGACATTTATACTGTGTACATCTTTGACAGATATGGCCAGTATTTGTACACTGTTGTTTTTTTTTTTTTGTTGTTTTTGTTGTTTTTTTGTTTTTTTGTTTTTTGTTTTTGTCTTTCTCCTGTTCGAATAATCAATAATAAACAATTCGCACTTAAAGGCGGTCCTAGTGTTTTTGTCATGTCTTATTTTGCCTTCTTATAAAAAAACATATGGATTACACTTTACGCAGAAAAAAACAAGGGGAATCTGGAGAGGCATCAACCACCCTCTTCTTGCAAATGTCAGCATCATCTTGGTATCTTGGCACACTCCTGTGGACGGAAATGGTACTACAGCTTGAATAGCTCAGACTAAAAATCATGAACAATTAACATCACGATTGATGAGAAACTGTAATTAATACAGTTGCCTTAAACCTTAAATACATGCTAAAAAGGGGAATTATTATTTTTCCCCACAGATTTAGTCAGATTATTTCTAGGCCTACTGTTAATTTGGTTCATCTGATTCATTTCTAAATGTCTGAAGCCTTGTAAAGACAGAACGTATAATAACCCAGCCGTTCGTTCACACTGCAGGTCGAATCTGATTTTTGCCCAAATATGACGTGATGTTTTCAGTCAGTGTAAACAGGCCAGATGTGGTGTTTTCAAATGTGAACCAGTCCACTTTCATGTGTGGAAATAAATCAGATTCGACTGATCTTTTGCAGTATGAACATGCAGGTCACGTTTATATGACTTTTCCAGCTTTGAAATGTAACAGATGCCACATTTTTTTCCACAGAAAAAGGCAGAAATAGAACGTTTACACAATAAAATGTCTGCCAGACAACAGCAGTGGCGCAAGAAAGTACAAATACGGCGAGGTTTTAAACGGACTTGGTATTTCGGGGAAGAAAGTATGACAAAGACAAAACATTAACTTTTACCTATTGGTAAAAGAAAAGTAGCTTATAATACATTTTTGATTAGTATAGCCTTCTGAAAAATGATGCTCACTCACACACTAATCTTTCTCATAATGAAACAGCCCGACTCCAGTCCTGTTTCCATCTGCACATCAAGACATTTCAGATGTGTAGTTCCCACATGAAATTTGATTTAAATCAGATTTTATTTGGCACTACAGTGGGAACTGTCCCTCCAAAAATATCAGATTTGGGAAGGAATCTGAAAAATCCGTACATCCATTTGCCTGTCATAATAATGCAATATATTATCCAGTAGCTTATTTATTTTTATCGTCCTAGATCCATGGTGCGTCCACGTTGAGACAACGACGTCTCTTTAATTTTATTTGCACCACCCTCCACTAGGTGGCGCTGTACTTTGCGTTAAAGACCAATAACTGTTAAAAGACAAGTTCAAAAGTTTATCAAAAGTATTTGATAAATATAAAATGAGCACATTCGTGCAGTAGGCTTGACTGGTGCACTTATTTCATGCGTCCTATGTAGTAGGTTTGACTAATGGTGTTATGAGCCCAGTGGCTTAAACTGCCTATTTTTTTTTTACTTAGAAAATAATCAGTTTTCAAATTATTCGCATTGATTTACTCATTTAAATGTTTAATACACAAGCGATACATATTTGCAAATCCAAACAAATGACTACACATTCAAACCTTTTACTAACTGTTTTAAAATTATAACTTTAAGTTATGTGGTTGCCATGTTGGCCGTTTCGGTTGCGCACTGAAAGTGGGATAGTGTTCTTTTTACCTGGCAACTTGGACTATGCGCCTGATTCCGAGTCCAGTATGGCGGACAGCGAGAGTGATGTGGAGACAGACGGGCTTGATTTAGCCCTAGAAACGCTGTGTAGCACACACTGTACGAATGAGGCGTCTCTCAACAGTAAAGTGTACTGTTCTGCGTTTTGTGAGGTACGACAGTCTCACTTTCCTTTGACTTTGAGCGGAACGGGGCTGTGTTTATAGCGCGATGCTAATGCTAGCCGCTCGTCTAGCTGTCCTCTGTTGTATTGTTTTCACCAAACCCTTTTTGGATTGTGCTTTACTGTGGTGCAAGTGCAACATAATTACGCGTTTACTCCTTTAGGCTTATTCTAAGAGAGCTGCATTTGCATTTCTGACCTTCCTGATATATTTTAGCTCACCACTTTAGCCGACTGGCTATATATAACTATTAATTTATTAAGCACCTTTACTAAGCTAATCGTATATTCCAATAGTATAGATATTTAATTGTATTATCTTGTAACTATAACCAGAATTTAGTTTGTTTTGCAAATAACTTAAGTTATACACACGCAGAGCTTAATTTGAACAGCTTGTGGATGAATGCTGACACAATCTGCTGCTCGAGGCTGCAGTGCACTAGTTTCAGTATTGCTCCTCTTCATGGGGTTAGTTATAGACGTAATGTTAAAGGTACTGGTATAAGCTTAATTCACAAAAAGCAGCCAATGTGGAAGATGATATAACTTCTTTATAGTCTTATAATTAATTATAATCTTATAATTGTCTGCTAATTGTTTTTGTTTTTTAAGGCTGACTTTCTTCTGATTATTTTCACAGCTGGTTGAAGAATACACTGGACAATGGCACGTTCCCCTCCCTCAGCTCAAAGTGCTTCGGACCGCGCTCTGCAGTTTCACCAAAGCCACTGTTACCTTCCCCGATGACTGCCAACACGTTCACTATGTCCTCAGCAGTCTGGCTTTGTAAGTAGTGATTTGACTGAATCAATGATGAATTTGTTAATACAACTATGTGTGTCTGACTGGTTCCCATGTTGTTCTACAGGAGCTTCTTTGAATTGTTGCTGTTTTTCAGCAAAGAAGAATATGGGGAGCAGCCTCTAAAAGATATTTTTGATTCTTTTCTGGTAACAAAAGATCATATCTACAGTTATATTACTTTGATCTAATCTTTGCAAATCATTATTTACAAAAATAATTGTTTGTAGGAATGCCACTCTAAACTTTTGAGACACAGAAATATTTACCTACATCATGTCAAGTTGACTCTCAAGTCTGGGGGCCCATGGGAGAATCCTGTACTACAGCAGATCCTAAAGGAGACAGACATACTACAAAAAGAGAGTAGGATTATTGTTTTAGAAGTAAGACAATTGCCTTGTAGATTCCACTATTAACCTCTCTTTTTTCTTGTCATGCAGTTGAGGAGTACTTGAGCTCAGAGTTGCCTATACTCCTTGAGCTGCGAGTTCGTTATTTGCAGGCCTGTGAGCGTTTACAGGAAGCGATGGCACTTTGTAAGTGCTGCCTGGAAAATCAGGACATGGGAAAACATTTGTTCTTCCATCAGGCCTACCTGACCTGCCTCTACAAGTCATCGCTGCATGAACACCTTCTCAAAGAGGTCAGACTGAATAGTGAAACGAGCCATTCTTTCAAAAGTATATTTTGCAAAATGTGCTTTTTATATTCAGATGGCAGAAATTGATGGGCGTGATGCTGTAGAGATCATCTGTAACACGGAGAGTGTGGAAAAGGATGAGCTCCTGCTGTCGCTATGTAAAACTTTTCTTAGTCAGCAGCTACACAATGGAGACATGTACTACATTTGGTGAGTTATAAAGCACAAACATAAAATTAGACTTGTTTTTAGGATTTCAGCAGTTTAATAAAATATGTCTTATTTATTTCTTGCAGGGACCTGGTGTTCATTTGGAGCAGGTTGTACCTCAGAGCTCATCCCTCAAGACACGAGTTTATCTCTGAGTGTTTGAAGCTGTCATTTTCTGCAACTAACGTCAGAGCCATCTTCCCTTTCATCAAACTGGTCCATACAGAGGTAAGCCATGACATGATGCTGAATATATTTATTTGATTGACATTTAATTTAATAATTGTTACTGATATTTTCTAATGAATTTGAATATTGCATGTGTATCTTGAAGCTTGGTGAGGAGGGGATTCAGGTGTGTGTGGAGCTGTGTTCCCGAGTGCTGCAGTTGTGCGACCTTCACTCTGATGCAGTAACACGGTCTCTGGTGTGTAAGACCATCGCCTTCCTGCTGCCACATGATCTGGAGATGTGCCGAGCCTGTGCCCTGCTGGTGTTCTGTCAGGAGCGCAGTCTGGAGGCCTACCGCACTGTCTGTTCTCTGTACAAGCATCCTGATGATGAGTTGCATCCTCACAACAGCCCTCTCAGGACCTGCATACGCTTCCATATTCTTCAGGTGAGTTGTATTTTAGATTCTGGCCATGGGGCCCATTAATTCAAGGACTGAAGGTTCTTCTACGGCATGTTTATTTTTTTGTCCTTGGGCAAGACTCTGGATTATTGTTCCTTTATGTAAAATGCCTTGAGTTTCCAGTGGAGAAAAAATATCAGATTGTAACTTTTGACCTTTTATTTTGTTTACCACAACAACAAACAAATGCCCCAAACAAATGCTTTTGAAATTGATTATAAAAAGGACATAAGCCTCTGAAAATTGTTGGAAGGAATGACCTACTAGTTGATGCTGGATTCCTTTTTGTTAGTTGCACCAACTTTGTCTTAAACTATAATGTATGTAGTTTTAAGTTTATCAGATCAGTAATGTGATCATTCTTGCTTTTTACTCCTCAGAAACTAAAGGAGCATTTGTGTTTTGACCCGGAGTTTTGGAACCTTCTGACTCTGAGGACGCACTGCTTGGAGTTGATAAGTGACAAAGCCATGCAGGCGGCTGTCCTGAATGAAATCGAAGAAGAGGAGAAATATTGTGAAGCTCAGGCAGCTTACAACTGTGCTGATGAACCACAAGTAGAAGAACTAGAATCTCTCAAACCTTCTGAGTGTAATAGAAATGTGAACGGCCCAAAGGAGAACGCAGACAGTGAAAAAGTTAAACCTCTGACCCAAACAGAAAATGTACCAAAGAGAAGACGAGGAAGGAGACGAAAAGATGAAATGAAGAAAGAGCCAGAGAAAGTGGTCAATGAGGAGGTTAATACAGAAGATGATCCAGAAGTTGTTTATAATATTAAACCCAATTATTCAAGTAAGTCTGACTCATATTCACTCAGACACAACCACAAAAATAGAGAAAACGCTGCGCCTGTTAAATTTCCATTAAACCGTAAACGAGAATACTTGACCAGGTGCGTGAAGAGCCAGCTCCTGACTCGAAAAGGACACAAAAAGTGGCTACAGGGCGTTCAGACTCTTGACCGAGAAGAGTACTTAAAAGTCAAAAAGATCATGTACAAAGGCAAGAAACGAGGAAGGAAACCATTTTATAGACTTGAGCTTAGTTATCCTGAGAATGAAATTCAGCTTGTAATTGAAATGCAGTCCGAGGACAGTATAATGGCTACTTCTGAAGAGGAAAGCATTGAGTCCATAAATGATACGGCAGAGGACTCTGAAACAGTGCCAGGAACTAGTCCCCCTAAAGAAGTCGACTCTGCTCTTGTCCCAGCCGTAGAGGGGGATCCTGAGCTCGACGGGCCGCTGTATGAACTGATGGATTCTGCTGTAGAGGTTTTTCATAATTACTGCTTCAGTGCTGACAAAGCTAAGGATGAGGAAGAACAATCAAATGCGACAACAAAGTCAAAGGAGTCTGCAAAATCTAAAGATAGCACAAAGTCAAAAGATCCCATTAAAGACAACCTCAAGGAATTAGTTGAAGCACCAGAACAGCCCAATGTAACTGAAGAAACAAAGCCATCAGTGGATACAGAGGAGACAAAATCCGATCTGGAGGTAGGTGCACACACATTGGCTGTTGGCATTTATAATTAATTTTAAGGTGCACTGTCTAATTTTTCTGCTGGGACGTGGGCCATTTGCCTTGTGCTTCTCACTTTGGAGATTTTATTGCTTTGCTTGGAATGTTCCACAGTAAGACATTAAACTTGTCTATCTTGGCCTGGAGATGCTACCAGCTTATTTACATGGAGATAATGTAATACCATATTGTACAACATTTGAACAAAGCAATAACATCAGCATAGAGACAAGCAAGTAATGAACCCTCCACTTTATAGAGAACTGTTTTTAATTGTAACACCATGACAATTAATACAAATTAATGAATAAATAATGAAATTTTAGCAAAGTTCTGCCTTGACATTTAATGAATTGCAAGGTTCATCAATGGTTGCCGTTGGTTATGGTTGCCATGTTTTACTCTTCTGTGTCTAAAATAATAATTTCAAGAAGTACATTTGTTTAGTCGCTTTAAGTTGCCATGTTTTACTCTTCTGTGTCTAAAATAATAATTTCAAGAAGTACATTTGTTTAGTCGCTTTAAATTGACTAATTTCTTGTTTCTTTCAGATAAAAGGGAAGAGCGTATGGCAGGAGAGATTATTGCGGACACAGAAATACAGCCACATCATTCACTCGTGTGAATTCTGCAACAAAACCTACAGGGGCCTGAATGTGCTGAGACACGCCCTCTCGCACTTGAAGAAGAAACGTAAACATTGTATCCTGTGTGGCCAGCGCTTTAGGGAGTTCTCTGTGGCGAGCAAACACATCCAGGAGCATATAGAAGAAATGAGCAAACAAAAACCTGGTGGTGAAGATGACAAAACCAATGAGACCAATGTAGAAAATCATGTTGGCAAACTAAGCGACGATAACATTGAGGAGAAAAAGGAAGTGCCAGACAGCGTCACATCTCAGCAGACCCCTACAGCCAATGGTACAGAAACTCCAAGCCCACCCATACCTTTTGATGATAACCCAAAACAAGATGAAAACCTAAAACCATCTGAAACCATGGAGCCCAAAACCACTACTAAACCAAAACCATGTCGATTCAAATTCACTGAGCTAAAAAGAGAGGAGCGGATAGCAAGACACGTTCTTAATCTCTTTAAAAAGCGATACGTGTTCAGCAAATTTAACCAGAACGCTATACCCCGTGACTTCGTATTGAGCGAGGAGCAGGTGGTGATTGATGGAGATTTGGTGATACTGAAAAATGTACCCATGCGACAGGAAGGCGTGAACGGTGAAAATGAAAAAATGGACACATCAATTGAGAAAGAAGACAAAGGAGAAGATGCTGAAAACATGTCTGAGAAAGAGGGAGAAAGAAAAGGGGATAGTGCAGAGGAGAGCAAAAAGGAGGGAGTGAAGAAAGAGGATGGTGCAGTGGAAGGCAAAGAAAAGGAGGCAGAGGTGGAAGCACAGTTTGTCAGTAAAGACCTTGTATATTACTTGTGTCCTGGCGAGGGATGTGACAAAGTGTTCTACAAGATCGGCCACACCATCACAAGACACGCCATGAAGTACCACCTGAGTGAGGAGAAGATTCAGGAGGTCATCTTCAAATGGTCCAAACAAAAGTGCATCCTTTGCCACAGGTAACTTCCCCCATTTGCTTTGGTTCATGTTTATTTTGAGAACATTTTACTAGGTCAAAATGGAACAGGTTTGGTGGAAGAATGCTAGTAAAATTCAAGGCAAGGAGATCCCTGGTTAGAGCCATTATTATACCATTTAGAAGTATCTGTATGTAAGATTAGATGATCATTTACTGTCTCTCATGGGAGAAATTTGTCGTGGAGGTCACATGGTTTAACACAAAGAAAAGACAACACAGCAACATAAGCCCAACAGACGTCCACCAATGAGCATAAATAAATAAGAGATACAGGCAGGCCCTTCACAGTCTTATGTTCTATTGCTGCACATTCCCTAATAGTTTTGATTGCACGTTACCTAAGCCTGTATGTAAGAGGTGCCTGCATTGTCACTTGTTTACTTTTTTTATGTTTATTTTTTTAATATGGTCACACTTTTGTATCTGGATGCTTTAGATTTTTGCCCATGAACCTAAAACATTTACAATAGACTCCTGATATGTACCATAATTCAGACCTAGTACGCAACCATTAAGTAAAGAGCAGTAAAGACCTATCTGTAGAATTTCACTGACAAAGTATCTACTATTATGAAGAATAATAATTTCTTGCAAAATTAATTCTTGAAATCAGCAGATTGTGTTAGATTAAAATAATGTGGTTATCCAGTGTTGACTAAAACATCTTACCAAATGGGCTGTCTTTATTCCAGGCAGTTCAATCTTCTCCCACACTTCAAGGGCCACCTGAAGCTTCATCTGGAGCACCCTCAGTACTTCTGTTGCCACCAGAGCTGTGGGCAGCGCTTTGAGTCCTTCCAGGAGCTGAGAAACCACGAGGCCCAGCACACGCCCCTCAGACCCCAGTGCATGTACACGGCCTGCGAGAACGTCTTTAACAACATGTTTGCTCTGAGCGACCACGAGTGGAGACACTACATCCCCACTCCTTTAAAAAGCGACTTCGAAACTGGCAGCAACAAAGGCAAGCGCCACAGCGAGGAAGCCCCCTGGAAGCAGAGGGTCAAAGTTGAAGAGTTGTGGCTGCAGAATAAAAATACCCCAAGAGAGGAAATCAACTTGAGACAGTTTGATAGAGAATTAAATGACTCAAAGAATAATGATGATTCAGAAACTTGGAATGCTGAGACCAACGCTAAAACTGTTAACGGATATTATGAAAAAACAGACCCTCTGTCTCATACTCTCAAACAAGTTTCTTCAAAACAAAAAGCACCACCAGACCCGGACCCTATAAATGTCAAAAACCGCTTGGAGGACACTACAATAGCAAGCGTGTGTGAAGCAAGTGGCCCAGAGGTTCCGCTAATTGAGGAACACAAAACATTTAAACCCAACGATCCTGCATATAAGCCCTTGTTCAAAGCCCCCCTTCTGCGGCCCCCTCCCTCCATGTACATGACCGAATCAGAGCTGTCAATGCGTAAGAGGAAAATAGAACAGACTGCCCCTGCTCCTGTTGTAAAGAAGATCCTGCCTTGGAACCAGCGCAGAAAGGAACCTGTTGTGATAGAGATGCCCAGACAAAAGCCTGAACCAGAGCCCAAGATTAGGCACCGCTGTGAAAAATGTCTCTCGTTTTTTGGTTCTCCTGAAGAATTAAAGAAACACAAATCGCTCAACACCTGCTCTGCACTTTTTGGTTTTGACTCAGACGATGAAAGTAAGTAAATTTTCTTATGATATCATTTTTACAGTCTATAGGAAACTAATATACTTTGTTATGTTATCTTTTTAGGTTGATGGGAACTGAAGCACTGAATGAGGTGGTCCTTGCACTCTTGCACACTACCCATTGTTTTTCTTTATAAGTGTAATAATGTGTTAAAATACCTTTTTATTTTGGTTTTATATTTGAAACCGTGGTGTTTCTACTACTTCATCAAAAAAAATATTTCTGTAAATGAATTCTCAGTGAACAGTTTGACAAATTTTACATAATTATTCTCAAGGAACCTCACAAAAAATAAATAACTTTTGCAGTATTTTTTATTGAAAATTTAATGTATAAACTAAATGATCAGTACTTTAAACTGATTGTATGAGCTTGATTTGTAACGTTTAACAACTGGCACCTGATGAATTACTGAATTGTGCAAGTTGCAATAATGACATTTTTATTTTGTTGGTGATTTCAGAAGTCTCCTGGTGAGCTTACATTCTGCATGGTTATTTTTTGTAGTCTTCCAGCATCATGGTAATCCATAAGAAGTAGTAGCAAAATATGACTTACCAATTCTACACACATGTAAAAAGTATTCACCAAGCCAATTATGAGAGGAAAGGTTGTCTTTTTTTTTTCTAAACCTGTGTACAGCTAAAACCAAATCAAATAATTATTAGTGCCATAACCGAATCAGTGTTGTTCAGTGTTTTTAACATTTATGTAAAGGGTTCAATAAGGTTGTACTGCACTGGTTGTTCATTTGTTTGTAGTAGTACATAGTACATGGGGTTGACTTGTATAATAATAAGTTTGGATTTTCTTTCTAAAATTATAGCTTGCATTGGTTATTTATTTATGTAAATATGTGAATAGACGGAATTTGTAAATTTGAAAATAGTCCATCTATTTTTCTTTATAAAAAGGTTGGATTTGTTTCAATAAACAAATGATGAGCATTTGACATTCATTTATTTTCAGAAGCAGTTTAATAAAGATAAGAAGTGTTACAAAGACAGTACAGTATTGATAATTTAATAATAAACATTGCATATTTCTATTCTGTCATATTGCTTGTGAAACAAGACAAGTGTAGTCCGAGGTGCTTAAGGTTTTTGCATCACATGCCTGGCACAGAACATTTTCAAACAAGACAGACATGAAAATAATTTCTTTGCTACGCTTTAAAAGTATTGAATAACTTAAGGATGAGCTTGTTTCTTTGAGCTACAGCTTTACTACTTATTATGTTTAAGTTTAATTGTCTTCTAATGGCAGATTTAAGATGCATTCTGTTATTTGGTTATGGAATATCATGCAGCTCATGCAGTCCAGCTGTGATGAAATGATGGACTCGAAACATGCATCATCAACTTTGTTTCCTGTTAGAAATCTATAATTTATATAGTCTTGAAATTTTAAATAACAGCAAGTAAGGCCAAGTTTATTTAAAAAGCTATCAGTATAAATGTATTTTTAAAAACTGTTTCAAACCATGCAAGTTCATTACAGGCAAATCCAGCTGTTTTTTTCCCCATAATTACTTACAATTGCCAGAGAACAGTAGCACTTATATTTTAGAAATGGAAGACCTTGAGTATGTAGTACCTTGAGTAAAATATTCGATAGAAGAAAATACCATACTTCTTCTTTTAAACTTTGAAAAGTTGATTTAATCTAAAGTTAAATAATTATCATTGCCCAACATGCACCAAAGCAGAAACAACCTTCATGTTAATGTGTAGATTGCATTTGATGTTATGACTGCATTGTCAAAAGTGTAGTTATTTCACTGGCTGTAAAATGGCTTCATAAGGCAAAGGCAGCATGCTACAGGTCGAATGACTGCCTACACTGCATGTCTAAAATGATCTGTAATGCTCCAAATGTAAAATGAATAGCCTTTAAGACTCCTGAGTTGCTTGCTCTTTGTAAATGATAACTTTTTTCATGTTAAAACAGAAATACATAGATAATGAGTCTTAAACAAAACAAACATGACTACAGTGCACTGGACAGTGATATTATTGCATACATATTTTCATGGTAGAGAACCACTTGATTTAATACGATGTGAATAGACTCAACAGTGAGGCTAGGACAAAGGGCGGTGTGCAAAGCTGGCTGTGTGTGAGCGTGCTCAGTGGCTGCTGTTGCTGGTCCAGTCGTAGGGGAGGTAGCTCACTTTGGTCTTCCCCGCGGACACGATGTCCTGCAGGCTGGACTTCTTCGGAGAGTCGGCCATGTGCTCCAGCACCCAGTTCAGCAGCTACAAGACAAAGCAGACATGGTCAGTAAGAAAGCAACAAAAGTATAATACAAAACATCTTAGATCTAGTGTCAAACCTGCCTTCTCATCTGTGCCTCCAAAGTCGGCCTTGTACCACTTAAAAATCTGACTGAGTCGAACTTCTTTCTTCCCAGAATCCACCACACAGGCATCATCGTTCTCTAAGAAGGCCTCTGCAGCAGTCCTGAGCTGGCTGTCAATGTCCTAACGACAAAACAGTACATCTGATTGTATTTTAGTGTTTTTCTACATGTAAAAGACAGAGGGTGAATAACTTGTACTGTTGTACCTGTGGGGTGTATGTTTTAATTGGTGGACAGCCCTTTGCACCACAATTCAAGGCAAAATGAATGAGAGGCTCAACCTCTGGTAGTGCCATCTAGCAGATGAAAACAGAATTACACAATTACTTTTCATAAGAAAAGTTAGTAATGTTATTTTGTACTGATGTGGCAAACCTGAAGTCGTGGGTCTGTTTTGGAGAAGGGTCTCCGTAGTTGTGCGATACCCTTTCTGTTCCCCCTCAAAACCCCATTTTCAATGTCTTGAAGCGTGAATACCTCGCCTCCAATCAGGTAGCTCACATAGTTGAAGAACTATGGCAAAAGATCAGTTTTATAATGTGCATTCAAAAGTAATGAATGCAATAATAAATATAAACGTAGAAAGTCTGCTGCCTTACCTTGTATCTCTGCCACATATTGGTTGGTGCTCCCAGGCGCAGAAAGCCGTGGATGACCAGGGCGTTGTAGATGTTGATGAAGAAGGCCAGCTTCTCCTCTCGGCTCAGAGACAGCAGCTCCACTCTCTGCAGCTGAATGGCCAGGTCACAGTATCGCTCAAATGCAGGGTTAGCAGACATGCCTTTGTAGTCCACAAACTGAAAAACAACACAAACAGGATTTAAATTGATGCCTTTTTATTAATGAATAGAATGCTCCACAACTCCTCAAAAAGAGACTCAGTAAAGGAGGACAGTACCTTGCCGTCAGCAGAGAGATGTTGAGTGAACAGCTTCAGGATCAGATCCCGTAAAATCAGGGAGAGCTCAGCAGCTGAATGAGAAGGCAGGCTATATTTAGTACAATGTATCATAGCAGTAAGACAAAATGATTAAAATTAGTAAATTTTCCAGAAACTTTATGTTAATTTTGACATAAATCAAGCATGGCAGAATTTGTAGCTTTAAGTTATAACAGGACAAAAGCAGCTTTAAAAAGTGGGAAAAATTAAATATTTTAAACACAAACTGAAACACAATACATTTTTGCATATACTTATCATAGTTGCCAACCATTAGAGGTGGGAGATATATCAAAAATAAAACATCAAAATTAGAATATCAAGCATAAAATTATAATAACAAAAAGAAAAATATTTTCAATGTGATAACAATTACATTAGCATGCTATAGCATAAATCTGATGGATTACCATAATACTATCAGAATATTGTCACTGGATAATCCGAAAAATATAAAATGTAGATATTAATTTTGGTCAACATCACCCACCTCTCTTGGATGCACGTATACAGGCAGACACACAAACCCGTTCGGTATGTAACACTTTCAGCACCAAAACTTATAGCCAATGCACTGAACCAAAGCTCCCCAACAACCCAAGATTACACACCAAGCAGCACCATCACCAGAGCGGGCTAAAAAGCCGACCTTGTTAGCTTGTTTGTTTCCAGAGAGTTGTTCTACCTGGTTCTGACCTACCCTGGATGGGACTGCAGGCTGCGGTTTCTCCTGCGTTGAGGGCAGAATGGGGGTCGTCCTCCAGTAACCTAAACAGAGTTCCTCTAAAACTGTCCTCTTGTTTCCCAGAGCAACACACACTCACCATGTACTTCTTCTGCAACAAAGCCTGCCCAGTGTTATATGCCTCCTCTCCAGCTAATACACAAAACAACATCAGTAGCCTTCTCAGTAAATGTCTTCATGTTTGTAATCAATAAGGTATTAATAAAGGCTACAGAGATCATTGCCATGGCAAACTTTAGTAACCAACGTCCAGTTCAGATAGCCATGTTGTGAGTGACACTTTATACTCAAGAACTCATGCAAACTGAACAACGGTAGTGTCCTGACAGAGGCAGGTAGTGTCCCCCGCATTATTACCACAAATATACCATGAATTTGTCCATTTAAACACTATAATCCATTACGTTTTACAGGCGCTGTTTGGCTGCCACATTTGGCATGGCAGCAGAACTCTTGATCTCTATAGCCTTTGTTAATAGCTGATTGTTTGTAATAACCCAAATAAAGTGCCCTAAACTTACCCATGCCCTTTTCCTTGTGCAGCCAATTAAGCAGCTGGTCACCTGAGAAGCTCTTTTTGTGCACAGTCAGCCCCCTCCTGTGATTCCCGATCACACTGCCATGTTTGAAGTCCTCAACCAGGTTTGCCAACTCATCTTTCTCACACATAAAGTCTGGGAGCACAAGTAAGCAATGCCAAGTACAAATACAACTAATTATATTATACGGTATGTTCTAGTAGAGTTCTAGTAGAGAATTAATAAAAGATAATAGTGTTGTTACGTTTACTATCCCCTGCTTTGTGGAATCAAGGACACTTCCTGTTACAGCTGTGCAATTAACAAAATAAACTGATTTCAATTATTACTCTACTGACTTGATAAAATGCACTAAAATCCTAGACTAGTGTCACAAACATTACTAATAACATATATTAGGTATATACTTCCTCTACAGGTTAATGTTGACAGTATGAAGTAATTGTTTTAAATAATTTTGATTTCATTTATGAGTCAAATTATGATCAGGATCAGATAACTCCTATCATTGTTGACATTTGTTTGTGGTTAGTTCTATGTAATCTTCAGTGTCACAGAACTGTCCTTCACTATCAGTTTCCTTGACTTTATGCTACTTAACAATAAACATAGCATAAAGATGGACCGCTTGTCTCACAAATGGCCTTCTTAGTTATGAATATGTGACCCCATTCAAACCTCCTTGTGTAGAAGGAAGCATAGGCACACTTGAATGGATAATGGGCCTCATTCATGAAACAAATTTGTACTTAAGGCATTTTTATGAACATTTTTGGCATTTACAAAACGTTTTCTTATCTGAAAATGTTCTTCTGAAAGAACAAATCCTACGAACAGTCAGGAGCACTCGTAAGGACACAAATTCTACTGTTTTAGAATATTATTACTCAGCTAATGCAACGAAAAATTCAAATTCCTCCATGATTGTAAGTTATATATTTTCTTAAATTATTTCCTATAAACATATTACTATGTGATCCAATAACATTTATGAGTTTTATAGAGCATGTGTCTATTGGGTTTAACGGCCTTTATACAGGCTGCAGTGAGCCTCAGTCGGGCCCAGCCCCAGTGCTCTTCATATGGGCCAAAGTCACAGCCCTGCGCCTGGTCACCACGCTGGACTCAACACCCCCAGATGTGGTGAATTCGGCACAACTGTCAATTAAGAAGGAATTCGGGAGCTTAAGAACACTTGGCGCAGAGTTCTCTCAGCATCTTCTTAAAGTGGAAGTTATGAACATTTTTTAAGAAAAAAATCATGAATGAGACCCAAAACTATCACAATGAGGTGACTGTGCATGTCTCCAGGTCCTGTAACGATAAACTACTACCTCAGACATCCAGAGTTAGTCTCTTTTACAGAGAAGGCAGCATTTTTACCTTAGTAATTGGAAGAAATTTAATATTGTAAAAATCCAAATTAAATTAATTCATTAAATTCAGAGGAAGGAGAATTAAGGCAGGCAGAATAAAAATGAATGGCATTTGATTTAACATTTGAATTTTTAAAAAGCCAATAAAAACATACCATATCTATAGTGTAGTATGCATAAATTTGTTGTTTTCATCAATACAGTAGACAAACTGTGGTTTATATTATCATTTTCCCCTGTATTATAAATCTGATTAATCTCATTTTAGACACTCGGTTGCACTAAACAGCTGAGTGCAGACAGGTTGTGTTTGCTCAGATGAAGGCCTAATTCTCTGTGCCCTGGCACTCTGGGCTTATCCAGATCAGGTTTCTGTATCAACTGACTGTGTCTCTGTGGCATTAGTGACTCTCAGCTCCCACTCTCACACCTCCTGCTCCTCCACTGTCCTCAGATTATATATTTATATATTTGTATATCTGTATTCTTCTACATATATATATATATATATATATATATATATATATATATATATATATATATATATATAATATAAGAGATATGTTTTATTATATATTTACATTTCTTTCACTCCCTGTACATAAGAGCTACCTGATGTTGTAAATATGTTAATATTTATTGTGATTTTATTTTTTATTTACTTATTGTTCTGAGTGTTTTGCACAATTTTTCACAACTTTTTGCACTATACTGTCCCCTGACTGTGAGCTTCTGTCACGAGTGAATTTCTCCTCTGTGAGATCAATAAAGTCTTATCTTATCTTATCTTATCTTAAAACGTCTCACTGCTGTCCACCTGCACCATTTCATCATCACTGCCTCTTCTTACTTCAAACAAAGATGACTAAGCAACTCTACGCCCAACTACACACAGTATGCCACTACTTTTGAGTTTGAAGGGAGAAATTTCATAATGAAACAGTGCAATAACAAGCTGACAAAAATGTTAATTCTGTTACCTCCATCAGACTCTGCGGCAGTATCTTCAGTAGGACTCTCCATAGGTAAAGGTGGAGCATCTATGGAAACTGGCTCATTCATAACCAAATGAACCAACCTCTCCAGCTCAGTGGGATTCTGTGAAGTTTAAAATACAACATTATATACCTGTTTGTGTAAAAGGTATGTTGAATATACTGTACAATTCACATTTATATCTGTATTGTGGTTATGTGTTGAAGTTGATAACAGCTAAATCTGAACTACAAAATGAATGGCATGTTGTTATTTTGTCTCGCAATTCAATACATTTACAAATATTGTGTCATAACTTAAAGATAAGCATGTATCTAAAATAAGATTAAATAAAGCATACATTTCTCTCAATTTTCTGCAGATCATCGTTCCCCCCGATATGGACACTGTTGAAAAATATCTGGGGGACAGTGGAGCGCCCAGTCAGCTCCTTCACCCTGGCCCTGAGCTCTGGATGTTTCCCCACATCCACATCACACACTGGAACGCCCAGTCGCTCTAGGGTGGCTCTGGCCTGCACACAGTGAGGACAACCCACGATAGAGTACACTGTCACCCGGCCCGGAGGACAGCTCTCCATCTCCTCCATCTGCAGATAGGATGAGACAAGTGAGCACAGAAACAGGAAAATGGTGACATATTATACACATTTTATCATATGAAATATTGCAGCCCAAACATAAATTTGAATAGTAATTTGTAATTGTGTTTGGTGGTTAAAAAAAAAAAAAAAAGTAAAATCACCTATGAGGACATTTTTGCATAATGTTTTGAAACTGCATTTCCTTATGACACAACTGTTGCAAAATATATTCCTACTTCCAATGCAAAATTCAGGTTCTTACGTAAGATAACAGTATAATAAATTATATTACATGCTACTAAACTCTTGTCTAAAGATAATGAGACTACAGGATTTGGATCAGCCATATTAGAATAGCATAGCATAATAGCGCAACTTTGCTCAATATTAGTTCGCTATATGTACTGGCAGAAAGCTACTGAAATGAAAAGCCATATTAGTAAGGAGGGAATGCCAGGTACTTATAACATGTTACCTTATGGCGCGTCACTTTCTTGCAGCGTTTGCCAGTACGATATCAAATCGCACCACGCAATAAATATATTTAAAACATGTCCCGGTGGTATAAAAATGATTACAGAAGACACCAGGAAAACGCGAGCGTCTCTTCGGCTCTAAATAATCCACATTTGCTGACCGTCACTGCGGCACTGTGCGTGTACGTAAGGCTAGCGCTGATTCGTTCAGGGGCGGTACGTAAACAGAGCTCCTGCGTGCTATGCTTCTGTTGACAATTCACTGTGGTGTATTCTTCTAAATGTTGAATCCATGACAATTTAAATTGTTAATTGCACTTATATTTTTTACGTATTGTATTACAAGTATATAGTTTGTGTAAAATAAGTGTAGCCCTGTGCTGTGGAACTGTGTGTAGAGGTGTGTTTCTGTACGACTCACTTGCCGGACGGACTATTATTCAACGGGGGGCTGTTTACATGTCGAAGCGTGAAAAATGACAGGACTATCCGGAACGGAGCGTGCAGAATGTACCAAAATATTAAGACAAATGACACAATCAGACTTAATGTCACTTAGCGATACCGTCACAAATAAGATGATTGTTGTCGAGAGTAGTAAAGGTACGATTTCCCTCAAATATTACTTTCTTATTCTCTTGATATGAATCCGGAAGACAGTTCATTTGTGTGCTGCTTAATTTGTGCCAGATTATGATAAAATGTTGAAAAGTTTGTTGTTACATTTTGTAGAGGCAATGGAAACTGTTCTGTCTTTCACCAAATCTGCGGAAGAGCTCCTGAAGAGAAAGAAGGTTTATCGTGACCTGATATTTAAATATCTTGCAAAAGAAGGCATTGCTATGCCTGCAACAAGTGAAAAACACGTACTTATTAAAAGGACTCTCGAACTTTGGTCATCTAAGAAGGTATGTTTACATTGAAAAGAATAATTTGCCACTAACAGAAATTATATAGATATAAATATATAGATTGACTGTTACTTTTCTTGTAGATGAAGGAATCTCAAGGACACACCAGTTACAGCCGAGCCAGACAGCACACAGTGTCTGCAGAGCCAGGCTTTGATCCTCAAATACTTGGTCAGCAGTTCTGTCAGTGGTTCTTCGGTCTTTTGAACAGCCAGAACCCGGCCCTAGGACAAGAGCCTCAGGACTGGGGACCTCAGCACTTTTGGCCCGATGCTAAACTTCGTCTCCATGCCAGGTACGTACTTTGATCTGATGTGCTCTCCTCTTGTATATTTATTATACTTGTATATTGGACTAAAATATATCTCTGGGTATCAAAGAATAGACCTTACACTCAAATGTAACTGTTGGGGATGTATCTTGGACCAGTGTTGAAAATAACAACATCCTTCTGACTTTTTAAAACCTTTTTTTTTTTAGAACATGTGAAGAACAGATGGAGGAGTTTGCTGGCGCAGAGCTGGTCAGTCTTCGTCTTTTGGCTTTGACCCGTGAGGAGCGCTTGATTTTTAGTCCAAACTTGGACACCAATGGTCTGAGAGCGCTGGCGTCCCCTCATGGCCTGGTGCTGGTGGCTGTGGCTGGGACCATCCACAGAGACACGTCCTGTCTGGGAATATTTGAGCAAATATTTGGTCTTATTAAATCACCGGTGGATAACAACTGGAAAATAAAGTTTATCAACTTGAAAATCCATGGACAGGATTCACTCAAAGACAAAGAGATGTCTGCTCCAACATTAACCTATAACTCCAGTGATTTACAGCTTCTGTGTAGCTGATACTAATGAATGAGTTTTAATTCTTTTTTTAGGCTATATATAAATATGTCATAATGCAAAAAATGTGGTTTTGGTGGCCTGTGCCTGATTGCACTTACTACACGGATGTTCTTGTAAATATTGTTACAGAGATTATATTACTTCATCTGTGAACATCAGTTCTTCATCATACTGTTCTTATTTAAAATGTTTCATTGACAAAATATTGGACTTCATATGTATTCTAATTAAAGTCACTACGTTTTTATTTTCAAAATGTTATACTGAAAAATCAGATTAAACATATGAGTATGAGTATCAGTCAGTTATGCTCTTCAGCAATGCTACTGTTTTGCTTATGGGCAGAACAAATGTTTATTGTTTACAGGTATAGATCAGTTCTTAGTTGGCTTTCAGGTTTTTTATGTTTTTTCCTAATACCCTAGCTTTTTAAAAAGGAATCTGGAGAAATTGCTCAGCGTTATTTACATCTAAGGTAGGCTCAATCGAATGTCTAAAATGGTAAAGCATTTTGTCAAATTAGAAAATGGCGATGTTGGAAGTTTATTCAAATTAAAGTTTTATGTTCAGCACATGAATAAACTATTGAATGCTTTAACTAATAATGCCACTTATTCAGTTCTTCCATATATATAAAAAAGTTTCTTATTATTAAAATCTGATTTTGGATTCTATTGAGTCATAGGGTATTATAAATGGTCTGCTGGGGCACTGAAAAAACTGCTTCAGCTATGGTTTTTGTGGCAAATGTTACATGTGGGAAATTATTCTTGGCAGCCGTTTCAAAGAGTCCTATAATAGTTAATATGTGCTGGTGCGGGTCGAAGCCACTAGGCCCAGTGTGCCATAGTTGTGGGGAGAGCCTAACCACTGCAGCCATTGATGTCAGCCTGTTCACCTTTCACTGAGAATAATGACAAGCTGCTCCCTTCTGTCTTTATGGCACTTGGCCTCTTTACATTTTTAATAGGTGGTTTGGCAGTGGCTTCTGCTCTGACGCACTACTTTCAAAAATACCATGTCTGGTGATGGTTTAGACTGTGGAGGCCTGTTTTCTCTAATGGTAAAGTGTTTTTTATAAGGAAATGTGTGGAAAGTTTAGGCTCACATGTCTTTAAAACAGCTTATGGGTGGCAACCAGGAAATACAGCTTCAATTTTCCCAACTACAATTAACCTAACAGCCACTTAGTTTGGTTTATTGTGGGCACACGACTACACTACTGAGACATTTCACTGACTGACAATCAATCAGTTAATTAATGCTATGCAATATTATTAAACATTCATTTACTGAATTTCTAAAACTAAGAAAGTAGACACATTTCCTATTAGGGCAGTATATTTCTAAGAATGAGGTTTCTGAGCGCACTAGTTGTAACAATATTAGTTGTATAAAGTGGAGTATTGGATTAATATATAATTATATAATGTAATATATAATTATATAATTAGTAATTATATTTTGTAGTATACCTTTACTTTTAATTGAGAGTGCGTGATTAAACCATCTCCTACCCAACTTCATCACTAGTCGTTGTAACAGTAAAACTTAGCCATACCAAGGTACAGTTGTTTCTTATAAACAAATCTAATCACAACTGTACTAAACATTTCACATTTTAACCTACACATCAATTTTTTACTGGTTGTCCAAATATAGGCCTATTGTACTTCCACATCAGCCTGTAGAGGGCAGACAAACCACACAATTATAGGATGATTGACTTAAGATCCAGAGCCAAGGGAGAGTTGGGAAAATCCTTTTAAGACTATTAAATGAGAAAACGTTATCAATATCCGAATGTGGTCTGATGCTGCACTTCATCCACTGAGAAAACTATAAATTTGTCCTCCATTAAAGTAATAGGTTTTCAAAAGAGAGATGCATCCAAATGGCGTCTTTATAGGCATAAAAGCATGTCTATGTCAGTAATACATTTGTTCTTGTGAAGGTGTCAGAGATGGCAACTCTCTGGGCCCAGTGGATTATAAAGAGCAGGATTTATGGGCGACAACAGTCAATCAATAAGCAATAATATTTCTCCTGGTGGTAAAACTATACTGGAGTCTGGAGGAGAAGTGAATGAAAGTGTGACTGTTGGGTTCTTGGATTTGACCTGGAAGTGTTTCATTTGCCAAGAGCAGAAACTGGGGATTAACACCTTTGTGGAATGGTGCTAAAACATAAACAGCTGAAGAGAAATGCACTGGGTTCTTGACAATATGAACTTGGACAAAATGAGTCATGTGAGACTGACCTATACACTGACACAACAGAGAGACAAAATGAATGGACCTTTATGTGAATATAATAGGCCTATATCCTCAATTCAGAACATTTTTGGTTTTGACCAATAATATCTTCAAATGCATATATATCCACTATATAATGTATATGCAAGAATTTCAGGGTGCATTCATTCACACTTCACACATCAAAACTGGGACTAAAACAGGACTAAACCCGAAACTCAACCTTGACTAGACCAGGACCAGACCAAGTCCACATCAGGTCTAAAATTGGCTAAATTTTTTACCAAATAATGACAAAGCACCGTATGGGTAAAGCATGATTAAAACCAAACAGTATTTTTATGATCAATAAGATAAGATAAGATAAGATAAGATAATCCTTTATTTGTCCCACAATGGGGAAATTGCAGTGTCACAACGCAAGTTTCAGAAACAGTAGGAAAATAAGAGCATGCATCAAAATCAAGATAAATAATAATAAGTATTTACAATCAACTAAAAAACACAACACTGTAAAGCTAAAAGGCACAGGAACGTTGCACAATAAGTGTCTTTGATTCTGAAGTGAACAAACAGCAGTTAAAGTGACTCCAGTATAGTAATATATAATATTACTACAATAAAGTGACTCAGATGATTGTGTACAGTGCAGTGATGGACAGTGGTGGTTAAATAAATAAGTAGCAGGTAAAGTGACTTTAAATAATATTGCACATTGTTATTATTACTATGGAGATGACACATGGTTGCTATGGAGATGACACATGACTAGCATTGATCATTGTACAGTCTGACAGCAGCAGGAAGGAAAGACCTGCGAAATCTCTCTTTAACACAGCGAGGGTGAATCAGTCTGTCACTGAAGCTGCTCTCCAGAGCAGACAGGGCGTCCTGCAGGGGGTGACCCTCATGGTCCAGCATAGACATGAGTTTAGCCAGGACCCTCTTGTCCCCCACCTGCTGCACCGAGTCCAGAGGACAGCCCAGGACTGAGCTGGACTTCTTGATGACCTTGTCCAGTTTCTTCTTCTCCCTCTCTGTGATGCTGCAGCTCCAGCAGACCACACCGTACAGGATGGCTGATGCCACCACAGAGTCATAGAAGGTCCTCAGGAGTGGCCCTCTCACTCCAAAGGACCGCAGTCTCCTCAGGAGATAGAGCCGACTCTGGCCCTTCCTGTACAGTGCATCTGTGTTATGAGTCCAGTCCAGTTTATTGTTCAGATGCACACCCAGGTACTTGTAAGAGTCCACTCTCTCAATGTCTCTTCCCTGGATGTTCACTGGTGGGGGGGCAGTAGAGTGGCGTCTGTGGAAGTCCACCACCATCTCCTTGGTCTTCCCCGCATTGATGAGACGGTGGTTCCGGTGACACCAGTCCACAAAGTCCTGTGTTAGTCCTCTGTACTCCGCGTCGTCATTGTCCATGATGAGACTGATGATGGCAGAGTCATCTGAGAACTTCTGCAGGACACAGCTGTCCATGTTATGTCTGAAGTCTGCAGAGTAGAGGGTGAAGAGGAAGGGCGCAAGGACCGTGCCCTGGGGCGCCCCCACACTGCAGGTCATGAGGTCAGACACACAGTCCTGGGCTCTCACAAACTGGGGCCAGTTTGTGAGGTAGTCCAGGATCCACTCAGCCAGGTCACAGTCCACTCCTGCCCACTCCAGCTTGTCCCTCAGGAGCAGCGGCTGGATGGTGTTGAAAGCACTGGAGAAGTCGAAGAACAAGATTCTCATAGTGCTGCCAGGCCTCTCCAGGTGGGACAGCGAGCGGTGCATCAGAGAGATGATGGTGTCCTCTACTGTCTGTATCAATGATACAGACTCTCTACAGACAAAAGGCTACTCTACCTGAAACTTATGAAGTCAAGTTATAGGAGATATTTATTTTCAAACCAAATTACTGAAATTATTATTATTATTATTATTATTATTATTATTATTATTATTATTATTATTATTATTTCTATATATATAAGAGGTTAGGAAATGACTTGAAAATTCCTCATAATGCGTTCCTCTTTCACCTATATTCCCCAATCAGTTATTCTGTTTGCCAAAGTAATACAGTATTGCATTTCAAGTTGTAGGCATCCATGTTTTGAAAAAGGCATGCATGAGAGAAGTTTGTTGTTTTCGTAAAGCTCTTGTTGGCACACTTATGTTCTGAGTGTCCCTACATCTGTTTGTTGGATAGTGGAAGCCCAGGCCCAGATAGATCCACTAAGTAGTTTCCTGGAAAGATACATTGACTTAAGATGCCAGCAAATGGAAGTAATAACATTTACATTTCAAGGATATTACACAAGGACAAAGCAGGTTTAACAGCACAAAGCCAGCCTTGAGGTCAGCTTTAACTACAAACTCATGTCTCCCTTTTTATTTCAAAGGACTTTTACTTCTTAATGGGAGTACACTTGACCACTTACGCTCTGGGATCACGGAAAACCTCTTCTTATTGTTAGGTGGATTCCCCTGATGTTAAAGGGTAAGTAATTAAGTAATGAGCTGTACTTACATCTAGTTAAAGCTTTTTGAATACTTTTTACATCTAAGAGTACTGTTATTGCATCTTATCTTATATTTCTCTTCAGCTTCTTTCACTACAGTTTTTGACCACGCTCAAAACCTTTTCGTTGTGAAATGGGGCACATTTCGAAATTACTGCAGCAGGGTAGTAATATATCATTATATATCTCTATTCTCTACTGCATCATAGTTTTAGACATTTTTACTGATTAGCAAAATGGCAATAACTTACAGCTCAATATGGAGGTATTTCTTAATTAAGATAATAAATGACTTGTATTTACTTGAGTGACTTTGTGACGTAACATATTCACTTTGTAATTAGCCTTAACAAAAGTATGATTAAAAACTTAAATTCAGCAAATAGTTTACTACTAATACTAATACTAATACTAATACTAATACTAATACTAATACTAATATTAATAGTAATACTAATACTAATACTAACCCCTAACCCAATTAATTAAAGTGATGATTAAGCCTGGTCATACTTTCATATGGCTACAATATATTTTTCTTTTTACATAATCATTTTTAGATTTATTGTTACGCAAACGTACATTTGTATATTTTTTTCTCTGATTATCCACATTGGCTGTAGTATCTTTTTCCAGCAAATACTCTTACCAAAATGCTTACTTGTGTGTAATTGTGTAATTATTGGCTGTGTCTCTCTAACCCCGGTGTTCCTCTGTGGTTCTCTGATTGAAACATCCTTGGTTGGGTGTTCACTTTATATCCACATATCTGCGCTTATGTACACAAACACATTGGTCCCAGCTGTGCTCAGAAGCAGCCTGTCCTTGTTTTTTGTATTGACACTAAACTCCACTGTCACTGTCTGGGATCTCTTCACTCAGACCTGGGCCTGTCTGAACAAGCTCCGCTCCCTGGGTACTCTCACGTTCCCTCTGTTTACGTGACATAATGATGCATGTGTAAGGAGACACCAGTCAGGCCGACACAAACCACCGTCATGGCTGCCCTGTCCATTCATGTTCAGTGAGCGGTGATGTCAGCTCTCACATCTGCAGAGGTGGGCAGAAACGCAAGTGAACAAGTGTGTTCGCTCAGGATGTAACTACTTTCAAATCATTTTACTCAAACTAAAGTGACAAGGTATTCCGAAAAGAAGGTGCACTATGTAAACTTGAAAATATAATTGCATTGCCTTGAATGTTCTTCACTATAGCCTTAAATTTACCCTTTAAATTAATCGAGCAGAGCAAAGAAATACTAGTACTCAAGAAAATGTAAAAGTATATCACATGAAAATATCTACTTAAGTAAAAGTATTTAAGTACCTATTTAAAAATGTACTTATAAATAAAAAATAAATAAATAAATAAAGCTTCAAATGCGGTGATTTTGATAAAGATTTGTGCTGAATTTTGTTGAAACGAAAAACTTTTCCTAGCTGTTTTTATTTGTATATTTTTGTTTGCTCAAACTACAAATGTGTTAAAAAACCCTCAGCCTTTTCAACAGCTTCTTCAGCCTTTTTCAGCCTAAATCTGGAGAGAAGTGAGCCAAGTCACAGTAAAACACAGGTTTAATATCATACTGTTGAACATGCAGGCAAAGGATTAGCTTTTTGGGTTCTTTCAAACAACAATACAAACTAAACAAAAAGAAAAACCAAGAAATTAATGTTCAAAAGAAGACAAAATTAATGTTTTTTGGATTATGCAGGCAACGCAAATCTCCATGGAAAGAAGCGGAGCCCCCTTACCAGAAATGTTACATAGTGCACCTTTAAGCAAATTTTCATCTGGCATCTAATTTGCTAAGTACTTCAAAAATAATATTAGCAGTAAAGGTACTCTTAAGAACATGGTAAAGTAAATACTGCACTCCACCTCTGTACAGAAATACCCCTCATATAAAGCTGCTCTTGAACTCCACACAATGACCTCCTCTTTTCCTCTTTATCTCTTTGTGTGTCCCTCACAGAGGCTCCAGTGTGGCGCTCTGCTCTTTCATATGCAGTGCATGTGTCCTGTGGGCCTGCTCCACACATTCACACACAGGAGGCTGTTATCGGGGCTGTGCCAGGAGCCTGGACTGTGCCCGGCTGCAGCAAGCCTCCAGTTGGTGGATGGGTGGATGAGTGTGGATACCAGGCTGCCCCACTCTCCTCTTCTTCTCCTCCACTCTTCTACTCCTCCTCTCTTCTCCTCTCTGCCTCTCCTCCTCTGTTCTGCTCCTTCCTTCCTCTGCCCCTCTCCTCCTCCTATTCACTTCTCCCACTCTCCTCCTCCTCTCCTCCACTCTCCTCTTCTCCTCTCACCTGCTCCGCCACTCTTCCTCTCATGCTCTTGTCGTCTTTCTCCTCCTCCCCTTCTCCTCCCACTCTCTCCTTTCCTCCTCTTCTCCTCTCCCACTCTCCTATTCTCCCCGACTCTCCTCTTCTCCTCTCCCCCTCTCCTCCTCCTGGTCTCATTCTCTCTTTAAACCTCCTCTCCCCCTCTCCTGCCCTCCCTCTCTGTCCTCCTGCTCTCCTCCTCTGTGGACATCTGCTGTGGAAGCATCTTAATCCTGTATCTCTCCAGCCCTGCCCGCTCAGCGCGCTCAGGCTGCTCCACTCACACGCCTCCATTAATTGCCCTTGCCTGGCTCGCTGTTTGCTTCTGATTACACTCATTAATTTCAATTCCCCGAGAGTGGCTGCAGACTGTAGCTGCTTTTAGACACACATTACACACAACATGCACAGACAGGCACACTGGAATTACATGCATATATAGGCAGCATGTTTACATTTAGGGCTTTTTTTCTCCAAACTATATTTTACCATTATTAATGTTGAAGCCATGTATGTTGCGAAGTCGTTTCAGCTCCTAACCAACAAACAAAAAGTATTTTGAGTTAAATTTTCAAAAAATATTAAATTAAAATTTAAAATATTTGAAAAAGGTATGAAATTGGTGACAGATGGCCAAAACCATTACCACAATTGGATTTTAAGTTGGTGACCAGATGAAAATTTGTAAAACAGTATTGCATTTTTATTATTTAGTTAGTTAGTTAGTTAGTTTATTAACAGTATTCAAATATTATTAAATTGTACTTGTATGGTAACCATTAGAAAACCATTTATCCCATGTAATTGTGTCATTGATGTCTGAACATTGTATTAGCGTCTGCAATTTCACCTTGTACTATAACAAAGGATCAAAAGAGATCTGCGTTGTCTCAGAGTCCCTAAGTCAGTGTCCTGCCTGAGCAGGTGGAGCACATCTGTGTATTCAGGGTGGGCCTATAATTTTAGCAGCAGCACTACTTCAGACTTGGCTTAAAAATGGAGGAAAATCTGTGTCAAAGTGGATTATTACGTTTGACTCAATACATTTCCAAGCACTTTACTTTTCTATGCACCATCACAGCAGCAGAAACTGAAAATCATTAAATCGCATTGGAGGGTTGTATAAGCCTATTTTATGTACAAATATAAAACTGACTCCTGAGAAAATGTCAGAGTCTACAAATCTACTGCAAATGTCACAAATAACAGACACGTTTCTGGCTGCTGCCTTAAATGCTACATTTCCAATCAAATAAACATTGTTTAGCTCACAGAATCTAAAGAGAATCTGCAACTTCATTCATTCTGCTATAATGTAATTTAGCTCAAACTATGTATTTGACTCGTCTTTTTAAGTCTGGGTTTGTGACTTCACACTGGTGCATTTTCCAAAAATGGCTATGTTGTACCAGAATAATGATAAAATACTGATAGTAGAAGGAGAAGGTCAACAACTTCCACAACTGGGTGCATTTGGGTGCAGCTTAGCTCTAGTTATATGAGGTCTTGTTGTATATTTTTGTTGTGGTTATGATCTTTTAGAGTAGTTTGAATCTTTGGAGATAAGGAGATAAATACTGTTGAAAAAGTATTAAAGAATTCATAATAATACTAACTCATATTTTTCATATCCTTGCGCCTGCGCCAGTTTCTTTACATATACTGTAGACTTTTTGTTCGCAAATGATAAAATAATGCAGTTTATCAATTATATCATTTACTACTCTACTGTCAGTATTTTTTCAGCTCTATTGCAGCACTATAGCAGCAATAACATTTTTCCCTTAAGAAATCTGTGAGACTCCGATAATACCGAGCTGTGCGGCCTTTGCCTTTTGTCGCCCTATCACCTCACAATCTGGGAAGTGTTGCTTCTGGTGTGACTCATTGCACAGCTGTACCTTAAATGGCCTCTGGGGGGCGTCACCTTTAAGGGTCAGTGCGCTGGAACGTGATTGGATGAACAGGCGTGAGTAAAAACCCCTGAAGCTTGACAGCTTCCTTTCTGAACCCACATAACCCAATTAGAGGAAAGGTGCACAGTCGGAGCAAAATGAAAACATTCCAGGCCACAATTCCCATATGAGCTATATTCATTTATTAAATGCTCTTTTTCCAATCCTGAAAAACAAAATATTGTTATTACTCACCCAGTGATTTGCTAAATAACCAGTTTACCCATATTTGCAGTTAAAATCACTTATGTAAATTTTGTGTAACTTTTCTAAAGAAGAGTCCATCACTTGCTTGTCTGTGGAATATTTCAGACAAAGGTATTACATTCCTGTGGTTAAAATGATTTATTGTTAGACGTATATTTTGTATGTAGGTATTACTGTTGCTAGTTGCAGTAGAAGATGTTTACAGCATGATTAAAAACAAGCTGTGAACGCATAACGCCAAAGGTGAAGGGAGGTATAACTGTCCCACATACATTTCATTCAAATGGAGGCTCAATGTCCTAAATGAGCCTATCATCTGGAATACTTGTATGTATGCAATATCACAGCAGCAGAAAGGACTGGAAGGGGCTAAAGGCTCAAATTAAAACATGTTCCTTATCCATGGTTTGAAATTAGGTACAGGCCAGGGCCATTAAATTGGATCGTATAAGTCCCCTATGGTCTACATAAATTTTGAGCTTTTTAATTCTGCCCCTCAGTATCACAGTCTATCAAGATAAGTAACTGTAATTCAAGACAGATTTTATAAAGCCAAATTAAACTAATAAAAAAGAAAAATCGACGTCTTATCTTATCTTATTAAATAACAATTATTTTCACTTTTTAAGTAATACTGAGAAACAGACATTCAGGTTTTTAGTGCCCCCTAGTGGGTGATCAGACTCTATGCATGCCTCATCACCCCTCCAGCTATCAGCAAAAAGAACACTCCAATAATGAGCGCAGCTTGTTCTTGCTGAAGCTCCACGAGTCAGGAGGCAACGCAGCCTGTGGGGCAGTGGGACCCACAGGGGTGAGGGGGGACTGGGTGTTCCAGAGGGTCATATTGATTGCTATTGTAACACATGGATTCCAATATATGTGTTTGTGGGGGGATACCAGGCTGATGCTGCAGCCTAGAGGCCTGAGCACAGAGCAGAGAAAGACAGTGAAATCAATGACTGTCTCAAACTGGGCCCTTATCAACTCCTCCAATCATCTAAAGTGGCTCTGCATGTGCCCACAGCCAAGCCAGAGGAAGGGAGTTCTTTTTCAAAACATGTCAACTATTGGACCGTCAATGTCAAACTAAGGTGAGGGAACTGCTATAATACAAAGTCCATTGATTTTAGAATAAGAACCGGGTTGAGATTGCAGTCATTTGATCACTGACACAACCTCTGATCTTTAATATTACTCTTGTGTGCTGATCGGATTGTGATATCTAAACTACATGATGCATTTTTCAATCAATAGGTTACTCATCAGGGAGAGTTGAAAGGACTGTTTGCCATGATTGATTTTTCTTTTCTGAAAATGACATTGCATTGATGTTTTCAATCTGAAGTTCAATACTTGTACAGTATTAGTAATCAAGGCTTTTAACATTCTTTTAAACGGGAAAGTTTAACACTATTTCAGTGTAACTTTAGTATATGTGCAGGGACAGTTCACTCTGTTTTTTTTTTTTTTTTTTGGAAGTTAACACATGCTATAGGCTGTGTACTGCACACTCTCACCACAAAGCACAAAGGGCAAAACTGAACACGTGCAAATCACAATATGAAGAGACACAGAAGCACTAGAAACACAATGTAAAAGAATTCTGTTGTGAAAACCTGTGTGAAGCAAGGTTGGATGGTTAGATGAGTTTATAAATCTGATGACTGTGTTTGTATTTGAACCAATTTTCTTTTTACAAAGTAAAATTTTGATATAAGTTTTGTGTCTTATGTGAATAGTTTTGCAAAGTGCATAAAAGATTTGCCAGATTTACAAAAAGTTTCAGATAAAGTGCCAAAGCGACTGAATAAAAATGTAAAACAAACTTTAGTGGATTTGGGCCTGAATTTAGTTTTTATTTTACTAAAGTAGGTATAGGAGCCATATTTACCATAATGCTGCGCTGTTTGACTAAATGCAGTACAGTGTTTTTAAATGATTTTGATTGATATTCTCTTGAAACCATTTTCCGAGATGTTCTTCCAAAATGTTCCCACAACACATCCAACCAAACATTCCTGCAACATCCTGGCAGTTAAAGCATCCCTTGCACACAAATATCCGTGCATCTCAGTTGACATAAAAAATGCTCTCTCCGTTTTCCTGTTGAGAGTTCCAGTGTCTCCTCCTCTCTCCTCTGCTCCTGACAGCTCCAGCCCGGCCCTCTGCGGTGCTGACAGCCAAATGTCCTCATCCATCCTCATCCAGGGGCCCACCGGCGTCATCAGTCCCAGCTACATCTCCCCAAAGTGGGTTTCTTTTGCCCCAGGCCCAGGCAAAAGCAACAGGGCCTTGGAGGTACCCTGTGGAGCCTCTGTCAATATGTCATCATCATCAGAGCGGCCAGTTGGCAACACGGAGACCACTGCACATGTGTCAGCAGAAAATGGTTCCATTCACTGTAAAACCAATAAGTTCATTCAACTCATATTACCTAAAGCTTGGGTACCTGACTTGTACAATTCTTAAAATGTAGTTTTTTTCCCCCCATAGAGTAATGTAAAAGCAGCACTTTGTAAGTATTTTACTGTATATTTATCAAAATCCTGGTAGAAAGAGCCATAATGATTTGCCAGATTGAAAATACCTACTTCCTTTTTTCATGGTTTGAAAAAAGGATAATGATTGAAACTAAAGTTAAATACTTACATCAAGTTTATACACAAGTATTGTTAAATGTGGTAAATTTGATCAGCAGGTTGCATGGCTGATCTCAAGACATTTAGGACAGTTTACTCTCATCTTTATTCACCATGTTTATGACTATGAAGATTAAAAAATATATATATATATATAAAAAAAAATAACAAAATGTAACATGAACCATTGAGTTTTATGGATACTTTGCAGGTGATGCAGCTGGGGTGTGTAACTAAAGGCACTACTTTGTCAGAAGCTCTGATCTTTTATTTTAACACAATCCGACCTGAAATAACTGACTTATTTGGAATTACAACAGGTGAGATGATTTATGCTGTTAAACAGTCTCTCACACATAAAATTACAGTCACAACAGTGTTTCCAGTCAGTCACTCTCACCATTTTATAGAAAATCAAACACCTAAGCAGGACCTTGAACTTGCATTAATGGGTTTTTCAGGCTGTCTTAAAACCTTTTAGACAGTTTTTGCAAATGCATAACATTCCACCATAGAGATACATGTAGAACACCCCCAGCGTGATGTCACTGTAAAGTATCAATATAGTGTCAGCTTTCTCTCCATAGAATGGCATATCCGTACGCTCCATATACAGTACATATACTGTTTTCTGCTCTCAGTTCAAACAGTCAGAGGTGTGGGTTCCAGTGAAGTATTTGTGATGAACCAACACTACTGGGAGCAGTGGCAGTGTGCTTTCTGACAGGTTCAGAGCCACGCAGCAGAACTAAGCACTTATTGTCCAAGGCGACCCGCTGACAAACCAATTCCAGTCAAGTCCCAAAGCTGTGATTCATAGAACTATTCTACCACACCAGTGTAACACATGCATTATTTAGATTTTCTTTTGACGTATAAAGCTACAAGGAAAAACATAAGGGCTAGATTAGAGCTAGAGAGTCATTCCGTTTGCCACAGCAGAGGTTTTCACTGTAGAAAATGTCTGCTAGATGAGACACTTTATACAAAATAATAAATAAGTGTATATAAAATAAATATAAGCAACTGACTACTGAGACTCTATAGACAGATTTATTTATTTATTTTTTTTAATTCTGGTGTACACTTTACATTTGACCGTCTATTTCTTACCATAAAAATAATACTGATACTTTGCAGTGACATCACGCTGGGGGTACATTTCTATGTATTTCTATGGCAGAATGTTCATCAGTTACCATGGTGACAGTGACACAATGCACCTCCACAGCTCCCTAAGTAGAAACGCCTCTTCCCACCTCCTCCTTACACTAGAAATCATGCTTGTTTACAGCCGGTGCACGTTCAGAATTGCTGAACGAACTGCTGTTGAAGTTACCGCTCCAGAAGTAATTTAGCGACTAACGTGTCAGTCTTTAGATCCTTCGTCTGCTTCAGTGCACACCATCGCTGGAGGGAATCTCCAAGAATCACCTTAGTTTGGCTTCCCCTTCTTCTTCTTCTTTCAACGACCTCAAAAACTGACTTTCTTTTGTGGCTAACTGCTAGTGGATTCTTGTTTGCCATTGCAACAAACTTTGTGTTAACTACAAGGAAGCTACAGATCGAAAAAAAACACTAAGAACCACTGCGTTGGTTGAGTAAAAACCAACGTATGTGGAATGCATGAGAAGCTTTACGTAAACCACGTAATCCCAGCGCACCGGCAAGTCAGTTACACTAGAACCGTAGGGAGTTTGACTGACAACCTAACAGCCATTAGATAATGAGGTAGGCTCATTATCTATTGGCTAATTTTGAACTGGCCCCACCACGTCCATAGTTGATGGATTTTCATTCTTTTTTCACCCTTTCCTTCCTCTCACACATACCTCATTATGAGTCTAAGATGCCACAGAGACCATATTGTCATTGAGGATACATTACTCCATTCAATAAAACATAATTTGAGATTGTGGTAACTTAATATGAGCAATACCTGTCAGCGTTTACAGTAATATGTGTGTGTGTAAGCCCTCGCCTGGGACTGTAGGTGGGGTTAGCAAGTGACAATGCAATGTGAGTTATAGAACGATGTGCAAACTTTGACCCCTGGCTCTTATTCTCTTCCTGGGTCATCCATCTTCATTTCTGGCGATGGGTAACTCTACTTTAAGGCATTATTTTAAACATTTTCAAGTGTTTGGACACACCCCACTTGTCTGCAATGACGTCCATCAGTCACCGTTTGTTGCAATAAGGGATTAAGTAGCTCACTGTACACTGTAAAGAAATACATCGGCTCTCCAGGAATGTGCGAAAGAAAACATCTAAGTTCAGAGCACCATCGTAATTATAGAGTTTGTTTTGACTGGATAAATAAAGTAAATGCCACATATATATTGATTTCCGATCCTAACACTTTATGGAAGTGTTCCCCATAATTTGAGAGATAATCTTAAACAGGAAGATCAAGTGTAATGAAAGTCCAGAGGCTTTGGAAAAATTCTGTGAACTCTAATGAGGCCACAACAAAAATGTGAGTATGTTTGTACCTTCTGATAAAAATAAGGGCACACTGGGAGACAATTAACTCGTACAAAACCATATAATTGAAGTACAATTTGTGATACATATTCCTTCTTATGTAGAGCTAAAATATCTTCTAATGTGGTGTCATGGATAAGACAATTGCACTTGAAATAAGAGGCATTTGAATTAACAAACTTTATAATCTGGACTCTTTAAAATATGGGGGACTAGTACATACAAATTCCTGGCCATACTTGGGCATTGAAAACTGTCCAATGTCCAAGTGTGTCCTCCATAAATCTGCGGTGAATGAGTGCTAAAATAAGTGTGTTCTGGCCCCGCTCAACATTCAGCCTTTCAAGGACGCTGACTGACATTTTATACAGTCTCTGCAGTTTAGTGCTATTGATGTCATTCAATTTAACAAGATCCTGTTGTAAAAAGGATACAGCATATTGTCCAGTGCTTTCAAAGTGCTGTTTAAGAGACACTGAAATAATGAGAACGAGAGAGATAGAAGAGGTCAAAATGGTCAAAATGAAACTAGAGTCTATAGTGTTACTATAGTGTTACAATACCAAATGGGTGGAATTGGGACGTTTACCATTCGCGGGCCAGTGGTGTATCTGCTATATCAGTGTTTTTTGAGTTGCAGCACACGTTTTTGATTAAAAAGGTTCTGCGGCAGGCATACCACTCGCTTAAAGAGACCAAATTATACCATTTTGATAGTTTCCTTACCCCTGTGTTTGGTTCTTTATCTTTGGGAATGATGATTGTTTTGCTTCCTCAACCCAGTTCAGTTCAAGACAGTTCAAAACAGTAAATTAAATGCATGGGCGAATCAACTTTAATTGGATGTTTTTCCAAGACACACCTGGCAATACCTGAAGACACACTAGTGTTTAGCACACTGGTAGAAAAATCAATATACTACTATCACTGACACAGAAACTCCTGGACTGCTGGAGCTGTTGGTTTCAAACTGGTTCCTCTGCTCACCAGTGAATAACCTGTGTTCGCTGTGAAGCACATGGCATGCTGGGTAATAAAATATGCCACAGTCAAGGGGATTTTCTGAGCAGGATTCAAACCATTGTCTTCAATGTCTAAACTCGATGCCTTACCACCAGGTGTCACAGAGTAAGAATGTGAAGGCAAAGGTGGTTCAAGGTGACTTTATTTACCTCCCTTGAGAGAAATTATGTTTGAGCCAAGACAAATAAACATAATAACACAATAGGCACATGGCATGTGGTGGTATGTATTAGCTTAAATGATCTAATCCTCTACAAGGATGAGAAGGAACAAAAAGACCTACTATCTACAATATATCACAAATATGTACAGAATTATCATGGGTCAGAAACATGTATCACATAAATGCATTCAATCACAGGCTATTGTTGTTTTAGCTGCTCAGAGCCATTACAGTAACACCATAGAAATCTTTGCAGAAGCATGGACAACATTCAGTTAGATCCCCCTGTAAACAGAAGAAAATGTGTAATTGCTAATATATCAGCAATAAAGTACTGTGTTACTCACATGTGATGGGTCCAACAGTGAGTGGCTGCATTGTTACACCTTCAGAAACTGAGCGGCGTGCCCTTCCAGAGCAAACCTGTAGAAATAATAAAATAGTTCAGATCAACCACAATTTGCCACTGTAATAGACTAAAATGCATACTGTCGGGTTTTAGGCAACCACAATAAGAAGTTTTATTGCAATATGATTAGTGGGGAAACTTACTGGGACACAGGGACCAGCGCTGCACAGATTGAGGCGGCAGTGAAGGTAGACCGCCCTGTACTGACCCTGAGGCACGAAGAAGAGGGCAGAGAAACGAGCGCGAAGAGACATCCCGCTTTCAACCACCGCCACCTGCTGAGGGTCAGAAGAACACCTACGGGAGAAACGTCACAATATATTTTTATTTGGAACATGTATTAACAAACTGAAGTATAAGTAACAGATCAAAGGACTAATGTGCAAGAAAATAGTTTATTAGTACCTTTATCATAACTTATACTTCTACTACTATCTACAGTTACTCCTTCCTTCTTTCTTTAAAGCTTTTGCCTTCCACCACTATAACTGCCACTATGTAAAGGGATGTTATCACTACAATCATACAAAGTCTTAATGCTTAATCAGTATGTAAGTTAGTAGACAAAATTAGAATAGAAGAAAGAAAACATAAGTTTATATTAGTTTTGTCCTTTCTTAACAGTTCTTCATGTATATCCATAATAGGCCATCTGGCTCTTATGTTAAACCTAATGTTATAGTCTTTACAGATAAACATACTTGTTTTGGATTAGAGGATGTCTCATTGCATCATTTGGGTTGGAGGAGTATGTGAAGTAGCAGTTGTCCAGAACAGTCACAAAACTTAGGTCATTCTCCTCCACATTGACACCGACGTACAGTGGCTGGCCCAACGGCAGTCTCACACTGCCTGATGGATAAGGAATGGTGTAGCTCGAGTCTGTGTACAGAGACATTAAGGCTCTTGGGGCTCCACCTGATGAAATAATGCCCCCGGCTGGTCTGCAAAGATGAAAAGATACTTACATTTAAAGGGACATATTGATAAAATATTGATTTGATTTTGAGCTTTGTCAGGCTTACACTAAGGGATTGAGAGCAGCATTGAGTCTGGTGTTTATGTCCAGGGGATACACACATGTGAAGGGGAGACTTGCAGGGACATGAAAGGAGTCATTGCGGGCGTAGACGAATAAGCTGTTAGTGTACATGACGTGTGTGCGATTAGTCTGAAAAACATGACAATAAATGAAATGATACAAAACACTGATAATACAGTTTAAAACAGTACAGCTAACACCCTTACCCTCCTGCTGTTCCCACAGACTCCCCCTCGTGGCTCGACCTCATACCGCACTATGTTATTCTGCACACTGGTTCGGATGCAGCTGCGGTCCACCAGGTGACCAGACAGAGGGTCCAGACCAGAGGAGGACACAGTTGCCATGTTCAGACTAACTATGATTTTCTCATGTCCACAGATAAATTGGTAGACCTGGATTGTTAGGTCATTCACTAGAAGACAATTAATTATAAATATGATAAGGAAACAGAGAAAAGGAAATAACCTCAAAAGATAGTTTAAAAAACCGTACATTCACAAACAACACCAGCATCTTCGCTATGAGCACAGTTGTGATTTCCAAATCCATTGTGGTTGCAGTCTGTTACTGATGCCTCAGATCCCAAGCAGTTGACATTGTCCATCCAGATGGGTCCTGTGCCCTGTCCAAAAGCTGCATTTGTAAGTGCAGCTCGCGCCCGGCCACAGCCCAGCTGTCTGCACACCACATTGGCATCATTCAGGTCCCAGGAATCATCACACACAGTGCCCCAGCGCCTATCATGGTACACCTCCACTCTGCCTGAGCAACGATCCCCTGAGTTCACCAGCCGCACCGGAGACAGGGCTGAAAACACAAGTACACTGTGTTAAGATTAGAGACACAAAAGTTCCTGCTCACACACTCAGAAAGGACACCACTCCACATACTAGAAGCCTGTTAAAGACTACGACTTTACCTTCACACACCACACCCGCGTCCTCACTGTGGCTGCAGTCATGGCTCCCAAAGCCCCTATGACGACACTGAGATAGCTCAGTCTCCTGTCCTGTGCACGCCACATCGTCCATCCAAATGGGGCCGGTGCCCTGACCAAAACGAGCGCTTACAGGAGCAGAGAGCACCCTGCCACAGCCCAGCTGCCTGCACACTACCTGGGCATCCAACAAGCCCCAGGAATCATCACATACAGTGCCCCACTGTCCTCGGTGGAAGATCTCCACTCGTCCAGAGCATGAACTGTTCCCCCCATTGAGCAGCCGCACCTCTCCCTCCACTCCTGTACCATACCCAGGAGTGGTGTGGTTCTCTGGAGGGCGGACTGGGGCGGTGGTGGTGATGAAGTGAGTTGGAGAAGGACCCGGAGCCGTGGGTAGAACTGTGTTGTTTGAACCTGGTTAACACAACACACGTTCTCAAGTCAAAGTAGTGTACTCTATTGTTATTGCAATAACATTTCAAAACATAAAGAAACACAATAAGAACACCTTCAGACTGGACCCAAAAATTAATCATATGTTATGATTTTCTCCTTTATCTTAGGGAGTAGGTCACACGTGCCTTTATTCTACATATATACCAAGAGTACCAAGAGTAATACAAAAAGTAACTTGATGATTTTTGATAACACATTTTTAGTTTTACACTAATGTTGGTTAATTTAGTTTTTTGAATCTGCACTATGTAACTTTTTCTTTAAGAAGGTCTGCAATCACCTTGTCTCCATGGAGTTGTTATTGTTTTGCCTATAATGTTCCACAGTATGACATTAAACTTATGGTGGGCCAGTCACAGTTAGAATGCGTGTTTTAATTTTGTTTTTTTCCCATAAAATACCTGCAGTTTTAAAAATACAACCTTAATAAGTTTAATGCCATACTCTGGAACATCTTAAGGGAGTCAAGCAGGTAACTGAACACCACCCAAAAAGTTACATAGTGCACCTTTAACAGTCACAAAAGCTTGAAGACTGATGTGGAGCCTTACAGACACTCAAGTAACATAAACTGTAGTGTATTACACTTAAGCAATGAATAATCACCATATTTTGAACAGCCCAGTGTATTTACCTTCACACCTGACACCAGCATCTTCGTTATGAGCACAGTTGTGATTTCCAAATCCACTGTGGTTGCAGTCTGTTATTGACGCCTCAGATCCCAAGCAGTTGACATTGTCCATCCAGATGGGTCCTGTGCCCTGTCCAAAAGCTGCATTTGTAAGTGCAGCTCGCGCCCGGCCACAGCCCAGCTGTCTGCACACCACATTGGCATCATTCAGGCCCCAGGAATCATCACACACAGTGCCCCAGCGCCTATCATGGTACACCTCCACTCTGCCTGAGCAACGATCCCCTGAGTTCACCAGCCGCACCGGAGACAGGGCTGAAAACACAAGTAGACTGTGTTAAGATTAGAGACACAAAAGTTCCTGCTCACACACTCAGAAAGGACACCACTCCACATACTAGAAGCCTGTTAAAGACTAAGACTTTACCTTCACACACCACACCCGCGTCCTCACTGTGGCTGCAGTCATGGCTCCCAAAGCCCCTATGACGACACTGAGATAGCTCAGTCTCCTGTCCTGTGCACGCCACATCGTCCATCCAAATGGGGCCGGTGCCCTGACCAAAACGAGCGCTTACAGGAGCAGAGAGCACCCTGCCACAGCCCAGCTGCCTGCACACTACCTGGGCATCCAGCAAGCCCCAGGAATCATCACATACAGTGCCCCACTGTCCTCGGTGGAAGATCTCCACTCGTCCAGAGCATGAACTGTTCCCCCCATTGAGCAGCCGCACCTCTCCCTCCACTCCTGTACCATACCCAGGAGTGGTCTGGTTCTCTGGAGGGCGGACTGGGGCGGTGGTGGTGATGAAGTGAGTTGGAGAAGGACCCGGAGCCGTGGGTAGAACTGTGTTGTTTGAACCTGGTTGACACAACACACGTTCTCAAGTCAAAGTAGTGTACTCTATTGTTATTGCAATAACATTTCAAAACATAAAGAAACACAATAAGAACACCTTCAGACTGGACCCAAAAATTAATCATATGTTATGATTTTCTCCTTTATCTTAGGGAGTAGGTCACACGTGCCTTTATTCTACATATATACCAAGAGTACCGAGAGTAATACAAAAAGTAACTTGATGATTTTTGATAACACATTTTTAGTTTTACACTAATGTTGGTTAATTTAGTTTTTTGAATCTGCACTATGTAACTTTTTCTTTAAGAAGGTCTGCAATCACCTTGTCTCCATGGAGTTGTTATTGTTTTGCCTATAATGTTCCACAGTATGACATTAAACTTATGGTGGGCCAGTCACAGTTAGAATGCGTGTTTTAATTTTGTTTTTTTCCCATAAAATACCTGCAGTTTTAAAAATACAACCTTAATAAGTTTAATGCCATACTCTGGAACATCTTAAGGGAGTCAAGCAGGTAACTGAACACCACCCAAAAAGTTACATAGTGCACCTTTAACAGTCACAAAAGCTTGAAGACTGATGTGGAGCCTTACAGACACTCAAGTAACATAAACTGTAGTGTATTACACTTAAGCAATGAATAATCACCATATTTTGAACAGCCCAGTGTATTTACCTTCACACCTGACACCAGCATCTTCGTTATGAGCACAGTTGTGATTTCCAAATCCATTGTGGTTGCAGGCTGTTACTGATGCCTCAGATCCCAAGCAGTTGACATTGTCCATCCAGATGGGTCCTGTGCCCTGTCCAAAAGCTGCATTTGTAAGTGCAGCTCGCGCCCGGCCACAGCCCAGCTGTCTGCACACCACATTGGCATCATTCAGGTCCCAGGAATCATCACACACAGTGCCCCAGCGCCTATCATGGTACACCTCCACTCTGCCTGAGCAACGATCCCCTGAGTTCACCAGCCGCACCGGAGACAGGGCTGAAAACACAAGTAGACTGTGTTAAGATTAGAGACACAAAAGTTCCTGCTCACACACTCAGAAAGGACACCACTCCACATACTAGAAGCCTGTTAAAGACTAAGACTTTACCTTCACACACCACACCCGCGTCCTCACTGTGGCTGCAGTCATGGCTCCCAAAGCCCCTATGACGACACTGAGATAGCTCAGCCTCCTGTCCTGTGCACGCCACATCGTCCATCCAAATGGGGCCGGTGCCCTGACCAAAACGAGCGCTTACAGGAGCAGAGAGCACCCTGCCACAGCCCAGCTGCCTGCACACTACCTGGGCATCCAGCAAGCCCCAGGAATCATCACATACAGTGCCCCACTGTCCTCGGTGGAAGATCTCCACTCGTCCAGAGCATGAGCTGTTCCCCCCATTGAGCAGCCGCACCTCTCCCTCCACCCCTGTACTGCTGTACCCAGGAGGGGTCTGGTTCTCTGGAGTGGGGCTGGTGAAGCTGGGAGGGTCTGTGGTGTTGCTGAAGACTGGTGCTATCTCAGAGCGTTCCAATTCTCTTGTGTGAAGAGCGGGATTCTTGACACATTCAAATGATCCTTGTGTGTTTTGACAGAGCTGAGAAGGACTACAGATAGATGGTGTGAGAGAGCACTCGTCCACATCCACGCAGCCTTTTTTTGGCGACCACTTATAGCCTGTGTCACAGCAGGAGTTGTCACCCCCACATACTTTGACTTCATAACAGTTGATGCCATCACCAACAAAACCTTCTTTACACAGGCAGGATAGGCTGGTGGTGGCTAACGCGTCTCCTCTCTCCTCCAGTTTCAGACAGGTGGCTTCAGAGTGGCATGCATCGCAGCTGGTCACGTTCACATCTACGAAAAATCAAAACAAAAATACTAAACTTACCAAGTAAATAGCCTACTTTGTGTTTTTATTGGTGTTTAGACAAGATAAAGTAACATGAGTGTCCATGGTGACCTAGGGAAAACTGCATTTTACAAGCATCAGTAAAATAGAAACAGAAAAAAATCATTATTAATCATCCCTCAAATGCATTTTTTTTTTTTTACATTGGCACCAATTGCCTCCTGTATATTGAAATATAAATCCAACATTAAATTTAGGCTTCATGGTTTTAAAGGGTTTGTTATAGGACGAGACAAATTATACACTCTTTTGAAGACACCTTCACTCAAACATCTAACTGCGTTATATTAGACACACTGGTGAAGAGACTACAGACTGAATCATGGTTTTAAATTGAGAAATGAATCCACACAAAATTTAAAACTTCTCATTTACAAAAAAAAAAAAAAAAAAAAAAGTGTAACAAACAGTGTAATAATAATAATAATAATAATAATAATAATAATAATAATAATAATAATAATAATCAGAAATGTTTACCTGAAGCACATCCTGTACTAATCTGCAAAATTAAAGACAGAAACAACACTCCGAACGTCCCCATTTCTTCTGGACTGCAGCCAGGATGAATTTTCTGCAAAAACAAAAGAAAAGAACTGAAATGAGTGACACAAATCATGAATTATTATATAGCATAAATATGGCTGTTACTTACTCTTCAACTCTTCAGATCTCTGTTTACTTGCACTGAAAGCTCTGGGTATTTATAAGGCTGAGTTGGCGTTATCAGTGCAGATTGACGGGAATACACGAAAGCGTCATAGTGATATATGATTAATTTGACAAGACTCAAGTTAATTATTACAAAGCAAATAAACCAAACAAACGTGGAGCACTCTTCATGCTCCACCAAGTACAAAGTGTCTCACCTCCACCTACCTTCAGTCAATAATCTCAGTGCCGGATAGATATGGATAAAACACCCCTTGACCATTTGCCCCCTTTGTTTTCATTGTTTTTTACACCAAAATACAAGAGGGATCAAAAACAGTGTACACTGTTATTTTACAGAACTCAAAAAAAAAAAAAAAAGATAACAATACATATCTCGCAAATATTTCTGAATCATTATTAATGGAAGAAATCATTATTAATGGAAGAATAATACTTGCAAGATCGCATGTGCTGTTATGTTATGTTATGTTATGTTATACACTTATGTTTACGGACACCACTCATAATTTCATATCAGTCTATCAGTATTTATTGCAACCCTTCTCATAAATCTGTATTGCTATTTTCATTTTATATTCCCACTTCTTTATGGTCCCAGGTAAATGTTTGACTTGTATCTTTGTTCTATATCAATAAAACGTGCTCACTTTACAACAGTGACAGTAAGTACTTTCATCAGACTAACTTTACCAAAGATCTAAGGAAAGTCAAGGAAGTGAAATTCTTTCGCAATTGAGCAATTTTTCCATAATAGCTGATAACTGTCAGTCATATAAATGGATGATTAAAGGTTAGGTTAGTTTATTTGCCATTTTTTTGCCTTTGAAAACATGAGCAAATCTCAAAGTACACCATGAGACATTATAAAACAGTCACATGGACAAATAATAGGCAATCATTACAGACATATTTACATATTTCATGATTTCAAAGATGCTTGAGCTCACTGAAAACAAAATACCAAAAAGATTTGTACTTTACTGTGGTGAAGATGCAGTCAATATTTTAATGTAAAGCACTTTTTTCTTAAATGTGCTTGAATCAGCACAAACCATAATCCAAAACATAGACTACACACATATACAGGTATGTACTGTGTGTTTGTACTAGTGTCAAAATAATGGATGGCCAAACATGAAACAGGTGAACAGAAAAAAAAAAACTGTAACCAAATCTAGATACACCCTAAAAATGTTCTATTTTTTCTACTGGTAGATAGAAACATGCACATTCAATAAAAGTTGCAACTTTGTATTGGGTCCAAATACAAAAAAAAAAAAAAAAATGTGCAAAAGAACAAACAAATCTGCACTGCAGTTCACTGGGGCTCCCAATATTTTATTTTTTAATGACACCATAATGTTGTTATTTTTTCTACCCCATTGCTGGGTGAGGGCTGTTGGGTCACTTCTTTGGGTTGTTTTCACAGAGTTGGGTTGGTTTGCTGAGCTCCAGAATGTCACACTTCAAGCTTCTGTCACTTCACCAAGTTACAAACTAATACAAACTAGAACATGGATAGTTTTGATGATCATTTTACTGCTGAATTACTGATGTGTTATTGTTATTGTTACTGATAAAAATGAACATGTTTTAAATAAAATGATTTATTTTAAAATACTTTAATAAAATAAATGTCTCTTAAATAGCACTGTGGTGGTCATTATAAACATTAACCAATTTATTGGTCAGAATTAACCCAGAACAGTAGTTAAATATAATCCAGAATTGAGTAGAAAAATATAACCCAAAAAGTAGGGTTAAAATAATATTCCAAAGTGCTGGGTCAGAGTAATCCAGTTTGTGTTGGTCCAATAATGACGCTGGGTTATTATTTTACACAGGTCGGGTTATTTTGAATCCAGCATTTGTATTGTGTAAGATCCAAATATTCCCAGGGGTGCCCATGGGTTCTTAGAAAAAAAAAAAAAAAGGTCCAAACTAGATTGCTTTTCTGTTTATTATTTTTATTATTAATCTTTATTAACCAAAAAATTATAATATTTTTCCTTTTGAGAACTAGCTTCTCAGACAGGAAATGTTACAGTCGCTAATACATCCACGGGTAAAATAGAGCTTGCAGGGAGAAACAGGTTGGACAGCACTAATCTAGTTGTTTGAGACCTATAAGCACTCACATATTTAGTCCTGTTCTGCAGCTGAAGAGAGAGGACGTTTTGTTATCATTTTACACAATGGTTTAAATAGTGGGTGACATTGCACAGATAATAATTTAACCATTTTATTTGTAAAGAAATCAAATAAGAGCACTTCTCCCCATGTTTCAACATAATTTTCTATTGTAGTATTTAGATGTAGGCCTACTTTTTTAACTTCTCTACATTTTGGACTTTAATATATCTCTTAAACAGTGCAAGCACAAGAGAAACTGAAAGAAGAAGTTGCCTCAAGCATACATCTTTTATCATGGAGAGACTGTGTATTGTTTGTATATAACCCTATAGTTTTCTCTAAATATTTCATACTCTCCGGCCTGTACTGAGACTTCTGCAGCAGAACACCAGCCCTGAGTCAAAACATGAGTCAACTATGTCTCCCCCAGCCCCACCGTTCAATCACATCTGGGGTACAGCTTTATCCTCTCCCATGTTTTATTAATCCAGGTCTCCCTAAACTAGGCCATGCGCCAGGAGCATACTCCACTTGTCCTTTGTACGGATAGCATTACCTTTTGTGCTTTCACTTACTCAGGTCAAACACCAAAAAGTCTGCCAGTATGGGGAAAGAAGACCGGGGACATTTCAAGCACTTATCTCAACTTACTGCAAACTGTTAAACTGTTCAGCCAAGTACTACCTAAAAATGGATTTGGTTTCCGAGTACTATAAACCAGGCCTAAATTATTGCTTGACCATAGATAAGGCAGACAAAAGCTATAAAATACTTGAACTACAGCGGACCCACATAGCACCCATGGCAGCCTGTGTACCACCACTGGCACGAGGACCACAGTTTTAAAAACCTACATATACCTATATATGTTTGTATCTTTACCATACCTAGTTAGTATTAAAGGTCCTATATCATTAAAAACATTCATGGAGTTGTGTTTTGTTTCATTCACACATGTTTGAGTAATTATTTTATATTAGTCTGTCATCTCCAAAGCTCAAACTGCTCTATTCCACCTTGTGATGTCGTGTAGTGGTAGTTTTCAAGTTAACTTTTACCTTTAGTTCAGTAGAGATTGGCAATTCCAGAGATGAAACCATCCAAATTCTAGTGAAGGTGGGTAGAGTTTAAAAACACAGTGGAGCCCTTAGTGTATTACCACATGACATCACAAGGTGGAACAGTGTGAGAGTGTTTCTGTTTGAGAGACAAAATCAGCCTAAATATACAAGGTTTGTGTGTTAAACGTGTAAATGAAACTAAACACTAGTCTGGGTATGTTTGTGATGAGGAGACAACATTATAACAGATCAGAAAATAGCGTAATATGGGCCCTTTAAGCTAAAGTGCTTATTATAAACCTTTATCCAGTCAAAAGTTTGGACATGCCCTCTCATTTTTTTCCCCCTTCATATTTACTTCTTTCTACATTTTAGATACATACGGAAAACACATCAAATATATGAATGGAGTTATGTTGCAAAGAAAAAAATGTAAAACAACTAAATATGTTTAAATTAAAATTCCTCAAAATATCCACCCTTTGCTTTGTTGACAGCTCTGCAAACCCTTGGTCATCCCTCAGTGAGCTTCCTGATGAAATCTCCTGAAATGGTTTTCACTTTAGCTGTGCCTTGTAGGATCAAGAAATGCCAATAGGGCAAACCAGGGTTCAAAGCAAAAAAACAAAACAAATCTAGACTGTTCATTCATAGTTTTAACTGATGTGCGTTCAATACTAAGAGCTTTTATCTGTTCAGTTGGACCCCCTGTTGTGATCGCAGAACAGCAACATTTATATATCCCGCTATTATACTTGATTTATTATTTTTTTATACTCAGTAAATGCTTTATTTCTGCATTTAATTGACTAGAGTGATGATAAGAAGTTATATGTTAAAGATACACTTTCTGGTGGGGTCTACCATATGATTGTCTCCATCATTTGTTTAACTTAGCCTGGTGGTTTATCTTCATGGAGATATTAATTTAATGCCATACTGTCGAACATTCCAGGCAAAGCAGTAACATCTCTAAGGTTACATACTGTACCTTGAGAATCATAGTTGTAATTGTTGGGATCTGACTTTGAATAAAAAAAAATGTATGTATTAATTTTTCTGCATTATGGTAAATAGCGTTGTCTTGTATTCTAAAACACCGCCCTCTCCTCAGCCTCTCCTTTGTATCTGTCAGTGAGCAGCATTGGGTCTAGACTCAGGACCACACAACGCGACAATGCCCCAGTCCCCAGAGCTCTACCATCTGTGTCTGTGTTCTGCATACACTTGGCCTCTAACACAACCGAATGAACCAAAGTGCTCATGTGGCATACATCTGAAGACACTGGCAGGGATATATGACTAGCTGGAGCGCGCTGTCACCTAAACGAGCATCATTTTAATTAAAGCTCTTATGATATACTTTTAAATGAGGATACTTATCGTCAGACATAATCGCTTGGCAGTAGTTAACGCTGGCAGAATTGCGACCATCTGCTTTGCAAAGAACACATTGTTGTCATTTTTTCGTGGAGCTCAGTTCATGTACAGTATTTAGAGTGGGAGACCTCATTACAGGGGGTTCTCTGGTTACACATTGGGGTGTAATTGTACGCATGTGTGCTCAGGAATGTGTCATATCATAAAATACCATGCATTTAGGTCATTTGGACAATGATGTTTTCAGTAGTTTTGAAATGTTTTGTAGTGTACTCTCTGTGCTTGGGCCAAACTGGATAAATAGATTAGAAGTACGTATTTGTACTTTACTTACATTTTAAAGTAAATACTTTTACTTCACTACATTTGAGAGAAGGTATCTGTACTTTCTACTCCAGGACTGAAAAGGACAAGTATTTTTATTGTTTGGGACCTGTTTTGTTTTTTGTTTTTTAAAATCATATTCTTAAACAGGTACTCAAGTTGATTTTTGTCATGTAATAATTTTACTTTTACCTTTTTGCTCTTGTATCTGTACTTTTACTTAACAAAATTGAGCACTTCACCACTGCAAATTACCATGTACATCTCACTACATTTTGGGGTCTGTAGTATTAACTTATTTAATTGCATTTGCTTGTGCACAAATTTTGCAAGTACCATGACAGATGTAATGAATGAACACACATTACTGGATTTATCCTTTTGACTACCAGTATCCCAAGATACTTTTACAGATAGTATAACACTTACAGGGTCTACAGGTAAGATTTAATAACAAAGCAAGCACGACGAGTGTGTGGGTCTAACAGCCATTAGGCAGCTTTTATTTACAGGTTGAATAAAACAAAGTTAAAGTTGATTGATATGGGGTAGATGGAGATGCTACAGCAGGGGTGAGGCTCCACTCTAAAGCTGGTGTGAAGGAGACAAGAGATTAACACAAAGAAAACCGTTACCACAACTGAAAAGACCCAATTACAAGTGCCACCATCACCACCAATACACCACCAACTATAAATTAGGTCATCCTCCAAAGTGAGCCCCCTCCACACCCACCCTATCTACAGCCTACACCCACTTCAGAGCTACAGCGTGAGTATAATTCAAACTCAAAAGCTCAAAACTTAATATCATTACATAAATCACAATTATACAATAGGATAAAGGTTAAAAGCTCCGCAATCTGGACTGTTAGGACCCTTTAAAATTATAGCTACAAAAGTACAATTAGTCTTTTGATAGCAAGATTAAAATATACAAAACAGATTTATTTGGCTCAGCAGAACTAACCATGTGTTAGGCCTGCTCAGGAAGAGGAATTGAGCTTGCACCTCTGACCTTTAATAGTTTAAAGTAATAACATTTGCTTACACAATTTCACAGTATCTATATCTATTTAGCTTATGATCAGTAGTAGAAGAAAGCGAAAGTTCTTACACATGAAAACTTCAGATCAAATTAAAGATTTCTGAACAGCGACAGACTTCTTTACCAAAAGACCAAAGCCTGAGCACTAATTAGAGGCTGATAAATAGCTGCAATTAACTGCATGTGATAGATGTTCATAAAACAGCACTCAGTATTTCTATAATAAGATATCCAATGGAGAATTATATATTTGTGAATATATGGGTAACCTATAAAGGGTAAATGGGGCAACAGTAGCTCAGTTGATGTTGAGTGTTTGTCCACTGATCCAAATGTTGTTGGTTCGAATCCCACGCTCAACATAAACTTCATTGGGAGAGTGGTCAGATCCACTGACCCACAGGTTGGCAGTGCGATTCCAGCTCCTACAGTTGAATACTGATGTTGTGGCAAGACACCTAACACATTAGCCATGTTATAATGATGTTGCCTTATCAAAAACACAATCTGAGGTTTGAGTAATCCCGCATTATTAAGATCTCTACATCTCCAAAGCTGAAATTGCTCTGTACCACCTTGTGATGTCATAAAATGGTAGTTTTCAGGTTAAAAGCTACATTTTACCTTTAGTTCAGTAAACATTGTTGATTCCAGGGCTAAAAATCATTCAAATTATTCTAGTGAAGGTGTATAGAGTTTAAAAACACACTGGAGCACTTCCTGTATTGCCATATGACATCACAAGGAGGAAAAGAGTGTTTCCCGTTTGAGAGGAGAACTCTAAATTTGCAAGATTCGTGTTTTAAACACAACTCCAAGTATGTTTGTGATGAGGATACATCATGACAACGTAAATCATTCAGTCTTTCATCTAGGCCCTTCTCCAATCAGTGCTTCTGGTCATTTGGAGCACGATCTTGAGTACCTACAGTATAACTGTGGGATTAGTTTATTCTACATGAGCAGAAGTATAACTTTACTTACTACATACATCTCTTGGCTTACCCTCTGAACGCCAGCATCAACAATCAAAGATTTGTGGGGCATGTATGGACATGCCTCATGCATGCTAACCACTCTTGGCTCCTCTTTGTTAGCGTGAATAGACTTTTTGTCAAAAAGCTTTACTAATGGCAGGTCAATCACGTTTATTACCACTATCACCACTATCTCTTGTTATGGTATTATAACCACAATCAAAACTGTTGGCGTACCTAGTACACCACACCCCAGGTGCCTTGACCCTTTGATTAATATAAGAGTCACTTAACTAAAAACAGGAGAAAAGGTGAGCACTTCAACAGGGCATTTGTAAGTCAGATAGAAGTATGTAGGAGACAGGCAATCTTCAAGGCAATCTTCAAGGACAAGACTACTTGACATGGAGGAACGGAGGTTTAGCTTAGCACATACCAGCATGGAAATGTGAGTGCTAGTGGAGTGGAAAAACGTCAGAGGCACCTAGTGTACAAAAAATGTAAAATCATTTATTGAGACATGGACCAGCCTATACATGTTTCCCATGTGTTCATCAGGGCTTTTAGGTCAAACTGACGGAGCACCGGGTGACTTCCATTTACAATGAAAGGAAGGGTCTTGTGACCAGTCATGTGACACAAAAGATCTAATACGGACACAAGACATAATAGTCAACAAATTAAACATGATGCGTCATGTACACAGTATAAACGTTGATAGAAAATAAAATAAAAACTGTGCAGCACTGTACAGGACTGTAAATACAAATAACAAACAGAGACAGTGAGCAAGGACATCATCTAAACTAACAAAAGTTGCATGACGTGGAGGGGGAAAAAAGGAGCAAAGTTTATCTCCTCATTGAGGCCTGGAAGAGAAGTAGCTCCTCCAGACCTCCAGAAGGTCTTCATTTGTAGTAAGTCTCGAGCTAATCGCCTCCTCTGTCACCTTCACTTTGAGGTTCATTCATTAATATTTGCTCTTAAACCACACAGCTGTTCTCATAGAATCTAATCTGGTCTCCCCAATGTGTATTTACTTATTTACTCAAGTTGAACTCACCCATGTCCCATAATTACATTCATTTGTCCCATTATAAGTCCGTCTGGCAGCTGTTTAGATCTCTGTGATTATTTACCACTGTTTTCTGTTTCAAATGAAATCCACTTATGATCCATGACAGACTGTATACAAGCCTTGTTGTTCACACCTGGCCCTTTACCAAAGCCCCACTCGCCTCTGTGTGACCCACCGTACTGCAGCAGATACAGATCAGGACTGGGGAGCACATGTGAAAATGTGGCAGCTGAGTTCAGATGGACTGTGCCCTGCAGCAGGAGGGAGGAGGAAGTGTAGTTTGTCTATCTGATGAAAAGATCAGAGGAGACGGATAATTGAGTTATCACATCTGGGGTGATTAGACGCAGTTTAGGATAAGGATCTATGGCCTTTGGAGGCACTAGTGGTTAAGTGAACAAGAGAGTCAAGTCATCTTTCATCATGCTTCTTGGCTGGGTTATACATAAATAATATCTGAATGGTAACATTTTGGGGAAAATGCTATTTTTCTCTGATCAAATGACTGAAAACAAACCTAAGCAGAACCATAGAATATTATTTTAGTAGTACAATGTGTATGCCAATAATGGATTTGTTATTGTGACCACCACTATTTTAAACTAAATCAAGTTCCTGTCACTATCACTATTGGTAAAACATTGGGGTAGCCATTTTGATCTGAAGCAAATATCTTGCTATATTATGTTCAAATATTTAAAATTCAAACAAGAAGTTCAGTCCCACTTACATGTCTTGCCCAAGGACTAGGGATGGGACGAGATACATTTTCTATGAGACGAGACCTGAGACCTGACCTGAGAAAAGGCAAGATTTTGATTTAAAAAATGTATAAATAATTGAATTTTTGATTGATTTAATTGTATAGTTTTGCTATCACTGTAGCGCTGCTTTTTAGTACTACAGCTCATGAAGAGGAGTTACTCAGCAAAGTTAAACCTTTTTTATCCAAGGCAAATATAAAAATATGAAGGGAAAAAATCTCACAAGATCATTTTCCTCATGTGTGCACAATCTTGGAACAATTTTGTCTCTCGAGATCTTCTGGCACAAGATCTTATCTCATCTCTACCAAGGACATAATAGTATGCGTCTGTGGGAACCAACCTGCGGATCAGTGAATCCTCTCCACCAACTTGTCATGTCAGGAGCCAGATTTGAACCACTGATCTTCAGATCAGTGGACGAACACTCAACCAACGGAACTACTGCTGCCCAAAATGAGTTCAGGCAGAGACACTTGCTTAGTGTTTGGACTTCCATTGACAGCAGCCAGATGACAATGGTGACAGATGGATTAGTTTTAGTAAAAATCGTTTCTGTTGTGTGAAACACCTGGGGATGACAGTGTCCTCACTCCTTCTCAGTATAATTAACATCCTCTTCTGTCTGTTTTGAGTTCATAGACACACAGAACCCTGAAACAATGCAATTCATGTTTCCTCACCCATTTCTGCTGCTGTATGTCTCGCATGTGTCAGCCGCATCATTATCCTGTCATGTTCAGTCCCTCAGATGCCTCTCACACGGAGACATCAGCATAGCGACATCACCACCGAGACATCATCACAGAGACATGGAGACATAAAGTCTTCTTTTGTTCAGATGTCCCATTGAGTATGTATGGTGTGTGTGACATTATTACTTCCTTATCAGCTGTGTTTTGGCAAGGGATTTGAAACTCAACTCAGAGTTAGATAAGATAAAGTATGATAAGAGAACTTTTATTTGATCCACACTGAGGGAGTTACGTTTACAATGTAAAAGTTCAAGAACAGCAAGAGAATGAAAAATAGTTATATCAAACCAATCTAACTAGAATATTACTAATACTTTGAATATATTTAAGATACAAAAAGGTGCTACAATCATACAACACTGCACACAGAGTAAAAATATAAAGCTACAAACCTATTATGTATAAGTGACTAAGAAGACTTTAGTTTCTTAACATAAGGGCTGTAGACATAAAGGCATGTACTGACTGTGGTTACATCTGCATGTTACATAAAGAGGACTGGGGCATATCGGTTGGTGGTCAGAGAGGTATAGAGGGAGCTGTTCACTGGACATATGGTTTGGGGCTGACTAAGCTCTGCAGATGAGCAGTGAGCACAGATGGTATGGACTGTCAGATCTGCACATGTTGGCGGTCAAATACAAGGTGCTGGAATACGTCTGAGGAGGCCAGTTTTCCTGTTCAGCTAATACCTCAAATGTAGCACCACCATGCTGTCAGTTTACATAGCACTATAGTAACATGAGTGAGTCTCAGCATTGCAGCATGGGTCCAAAACAAAATGTGTTTACACCAAAAGTTGATTTGGTGATTCAAAAACCACCAAGACCTCCCAGCAGCCACTGCATATATTTGTCATGGTTTCCCACTCACATAAAAAGAGATGGAAAGTGTTTGCTGGAGTTTTGTTGTTCATCTGTAAAGCCTGAAGTAAATTCATTCTTCACCTGCATGTTGTCAGTGCAGATTTGGGCACTACAGCCTCGGCTAAGTAAGACTTGGCACGCGATGTGTCGTCATAGGATCCCCTCAGTGCTAACTTGTCCAAATGTTAAAAATTGAAGAGGAGGAGGCTGCTGTGGTCCTTGGGATAGCAGTTTGATTCAGACTTTATTATCCGCCCTTGGCTCTATAATAAGTAGGAACTGTCCTGTAAGATTAGACACGCTCTGTGGCGCTCTGGCCCTACCCCTGTGGCAGCCCCGCCCATCTCCTTCCCAATCCTGTGTCCCTGAGCTTCTCCACAACTTAACTCATTACACACCACTCACGCTAATGTGGGTGTTTTGGTTCATTTAAGGGAACTGATAAAAAATGAGTTTGCTTTAGCGAAGACAGGTTCTATTTTCACTCTCTATTTTCCCAGAGAGTGATTTGGCCTCAAATTTAGTATTCTATTTTTACTGCAAACAGAGACTGAGAAAAAAACTGACAGTCCTGAAATATTTAAGCTCTGAGTGTGTTTGTTCATTTCCAGCAGATGGCTCTAAAGTTTCCTTTAGAACTTTTATAGTTGGCAGTATCAAACATAAGGAAAATAGTTAAAAAATTTTCTCATAATAATTAGTTGTAAATTATTTTTGTATAATTTGGCATGCCTCATGAAAAAATGTTTCAACCTCAAAATCATATTTTTCTAACAAGAATATTTTAGGAATTGCTAGATGAACTTATTTTGAAATTTGCTCCTATGTTATGAATCAGACAATATTTGAAAAAACAAACAAACAAACAAATTAAAAAAAAAAAAAAAACTAACTCACCCTTACAAAACATCAACTTTAATATAAAAATCAGACATGACAGTTTGATAGTTTCTTTTTATATTATTTTATGGAGCTTTTAGCTCCATAAAATGCCTGTTGTCACTGCAGTACAGGCCTCAGAAAACAGCCCTATACTAAAATAACAACCCAACTACACATTGTAATAAGAACCAATCCGCAATGGTTAATCAACAAACTGTTTCTAATTTTTAAAAGTTAAAGAAGAAGTTTGTCTGCTGCCATGTTGTTGTTTACATAATTGTATTTTTCTCATAGCACCAGAAAATTGACCCAGGCCTCAATCTGAGTAAATAGGACAAGCGTTTCATATGTTGTCTGCAGTGTGTGGAGGTTACGCAAGCCTCCCTCTTTCACTACTAATTCCATCAAAGCTTTGGGAACACTTTTAATTGGGTGTCTCTATTTTTGGTTGTCTTCCAGAGCGGGGTAAAGGAGCAAAAAAAAAAAAAAAAGCATGGCGAATTGTCAGCGCTGCGATAACACAGACATTCGCCACAGTACTGAGTTTGACCCTACAACCAACCTCCATGACGGATCCAAGATGATTTTTAGCCCGAATCGCTCACAAAATACACACTCACTCCATCTCTTTCTTAGCTTTTACGTGTCTTTTTCTGTCACTGCGTGTTACTGTGCAAAAGTGACTGGGTGTCATATACTGTCAATGTAAAGCTTCCATAGCCACCCACTGCATATCTGAGGAGAAGTGAGTCATCTCAATCTGCCATAAGTGTTGGATTGGCTGTTATATAACTCTGGTCTTAAGGGAGATGTGGGCCACTGGAGATTGGCCACTGTTTTGAAGCTATATATGTTGGTGTCAATACATTTTTATATGAGTCCCAAGTTATCTACTGTATGAACATAAAAAATCTTGGTAATTGTAAATACAATTCTGGATCCATATTATTCTTGATTTCTGGCTGTTTGTATTATACCACTATATTTCAAAATAAAGTTGAAGAATGCTGATTTATAGTGTTGGAAAGTAACTGAATACATGTACCAAGAATACATATTACGTAATACTAATTTTAAGTACTTGTATTCTGGTACAGTTACTTTTTAATTTGGCAGTATTCAGAATCTTGATCACACAATTTAGGCTTCAAACTGCTTCTTCAGTCAGTGATATGAAATGCATAACAAATGGCAAAGCAAACATTTGAATATTTTTAATTCTATGTTGCGTTTTTACAGTATTATTTAAATGCAACTTGATGTAAAAGTATTCTAAGTATTCATACAGTACAGCTCATACATACATTATACAAGTATCCCGTCTCTGGATTTATACATACAATTTATTTTATTTTTGGTGTCTCGTCGTCTGCCAAACACACAGGCTGTAGCATAGCGTGCTTTTTACTGCCACAGTTTAGAGTCCCCCTTCACATCTCTGCATTATTAAATCAGGCCTGAATTATTCACAGTAATACATATAAAACAAATACTTTTTAACTTGCAACAATTACACTTGCAAAAAAAAAAAAAAGGAAAAATAATGTTGTCAAGATAAATATGATAGGGTATGTTTTGTCACACTGTCAATCTGTAAACATTTGAAGAAGCAAACATTAATAAATCTGTTAATTTAATTTTTCTGTATTTTAACTGTTAATTTAGTTGAAGAGTGACAATAGTGTATATCTTATAAAACAGCGCTTTTGTCTAATTCATACAAATGTATTTTTGTTATTTTATGGATCTTTTTATGAGATACCCAGCAGTACTAACAGTGAATAGTTATGTTATTTTTCTTTTTCTCTGTGAGGTTGTTTGAGGCTTTCCCCACTTTGGTGAGTTGTCTTTCTGCCCGCACATGGTCATACATATATATATATATATGTTGAGTCTCCAGTGGTTGTCTGCTGTATGTTACCATGCAGAGAGCGTACAGTGGGTGAGATGCTGTGAGGGTGATAGGTTGGGTCTGGCTCTCTGTGATGACGCTCATACGTGGTGCTGATGGAGGAGGAGAAGGAGGTCTGGTGCAGGGCGGTTAGTCACGCTCTGATGCACAGTTTAACTCCAGGAAATAGACTGAGGCGCATGAGCAGAGGAGCTGTACACAGAGTACACAGAGACATTTAAAAGGGTGTCATGAGAACTATATAGGCAAACCTTCCAACACTGGGATAATTTGAACATCGGAGAAATCAGAAAAAAAAACAAGTAAAAAACAAATATTTAACTTTATTTACAAAACACTTAGAAAAATACAAAAATACTCATACGTGCATGCATGATTACCCCACATGTACAACACTACATAACAAATAATATTCATAATATTTTTAATATTTTCCAAATTCAAAGTAAAAAAAAAAAAGTTCTAAAATACATTAAATGTGACAGCTGAATGTGTGTAACTCTTCTGGCCTTGGCACATTCCTAATCCCTGACATAACTCAGTAGGCCTGGTTATGTCCTCAGATTATAATATTTTATTTATAAATACTGTAATGTTAACTATAAATTCAAATTAAGGATAAAAAAAAGATAAACCACAAACTTTATTCTGGCAAAACTCAAATCCTTATATTCCTATTTCCAATGAATGTAAAAAATAGAAAAGATGTCCACACATGACCTAGCTTTGGCCTTTTGGACACTGAATTTAGACATTGTACCTAAGCTGGTTTTAATAAACTGTATCCAACATCTCATTTATCTCGTCCTGAACAGAGGATTTTTGTAGTATTTTGTGGTGAACGTGTAGCACCCTGGCCCTGTGCCAAGCCTAGTCCCATGAGCTCCCCGCGGTGCCGTACAGCCCTCTCCTCTCTCCTCACCGCTGCAGTAAAGTTTGTCTCCTCGTGTGGGGGATCTCTGCCTGTTTTTGCACTGCACTTTTTAGGCTCATCATTAATACATTTACCTTACTTGCTTGTGCGTGCGTAGAGCTTCTGCATTTTTTAAAGGGCGGGCAGTGAGGGAGTTTCTGTCATGCTCTCTGCTTTGTCCTGATCACGCAAGCTTTCTACACGAGCACAGGCCTAGAGTGGCACCACAGGCCAAGTCGGGTAAATACAACAAAAAGCACCAGAGCAGTGCCACTCTCCTCTCTCCTTGTACCATCGCGTGATACTTTATTACACACAGGGGTGGGACAGGGGTGTGTGTGCGTGTGGGAGGGCATCAGGCATAGATGAGCCAACACTTTTGCTCCCTCCGGATGGTGTGTGGCAGACTGAAACAGAGAGAGGGAGCACACAGACAGTTCCTGAACTGATCACTCACATCTTCTCTCTCTTCAAACAGGCACGCGTCTCTACACAAGAGGCTGCTTCCAATACAGTACAACTAAGTATTTACAGATGTTTATATTTGACAAAAAGATAAAATTACATTATTCACTGTTGATGAACCCAAGCTGAAATTACATATTACATCAACAAAACAAATGTAATGCCAAGGCTAATTTAAGCATGAGAAAGTATTGCAAGTTTAATACAGATTGTGATTTGATTCTATTTTTTTTTCAATGTATTAGCTGAACAGTCTGAAGATATATAGATTTTTTCCAATGATAATATTGTGTCTTGCATGTGCTATTTAATAATGTATTTTTTCCTGATATTGTTAATATAACATCAGTTGTGTACAAGTAAAATCTGCTGTAATTCTATATAAAAAAACAAAAACAAAAAACAAAAACAAGCCAAGAGAACAAGCAACCTCATTTTTTGATAAGTTTCAGTAATGCAACACATCTTTCTATTGCTTCCATGATAAGAGTTACTGATCCAAATTGAAGTAAAATGTTCCTTTTGTAATATCCTGTACTATATGTGTTACTATCGTGTTAAAAATAATTTATGTTTAAAAATAATAACTTGTTATTACGATGATTGTTTGCATGCCATTAAATAACACTAAATGGTACAGATGTAGAGGAAGTCCACTCCTCTTCCTCCTCCTCTTCCTCCTCCTCTCTCCTCCTTTTCGTGTGCTGTCATGTAGATTCTCTCTCTCACATGTACATTTAGGTCAGGACACAGCTCCACTGCAAAATGTGGAAAAGGATCACCACTTCACACCACTTCATCATATAGAGAGAGAGAGGGGGAAAAAACAACACATGCAAGATAAGATAATCTTCCAGAGAAATTCCAATGTTGCAACACACAGTTTAAGAACAGCAATCGATCATTATTTTACACGTCTGAAATGAAAGCGCAAACCCTTTTAACAGAGGTTGCAATGTACCCTTTTACCCTTTTAACACAACACTGTGCAACTATAATACGATAAAATTAAATAATTAGTAGGTAAGTGGATGTAACACAGAAAGCACAGAAAATGAGACAAAAAGTAGTTATTGATTTAATTTTTATTTTTTTGTAATATACACCAGAATAGGTGATTTACTGCTATGACAATTCACATTTTTGGACTTTCAATACTAAGGAAAAAGCGTAACATTTACACAACAGAATGTAATTTTCAATACAATACAAGTTTGTTTATTGTCAACAGGTGGTCTTACTAGTTTATAGTTAAAAAACAGTCTAACCATTCAAGAAAGATCCAGAGTTGTTCTTTTGTATGTGTTCTATCTGTTTTCTTGATACTTGTATTTGAGTTTTGAAACTAGATAGTCATTTGAACTATCTAATTTCAATACTACTACTAACTCAAATTCTTAAAAAAGCTCTATTGGACTTCTGTCATCATGGCTGTAAGAGCGCATTATCCAAAGCATATGGGTGGTAAAGGAAACGTCTACACAGGAAAAACATATACATGTGTGTGGGGAAGTGTGGTGGGCCGTATGCTGCTCACGTGTGATGGTAGAGCTGCTTGCCAATCGTAGCGCCCGCGGTACTGGCAGCGCGCATGCTAACAGACACTCCATATGGCTTCATTATATAGCCTCCACTCACTTATACATGATAATAATCCACTATTAGAGATACTACGAGATACTCTCTACACAGGTGCAGGGAGGTGGAGGGAGAGTGTGACCAATTAGATGAAGGGAGAGCGTTGAGTGGTACATTCTCCTGAGGCCATCGGGACGAGCTGGCCCAATTACTGACGCGCACCCAAAGCATTCTGGGAAATCATCATCATTATCACAGACACATGGAAAGCAAATATTTGAATGTGCAATAGAAATGACAGACTGTAAGTAGGTTCAGATAGACACATCAGGGAGAGAGACAGAGAGAGTGTTTACTGCGTGGACTTGCAGTTCTGAAGGAGAGATCATCTGGAGGAGGGGCAGTGGACACACACAAATAAGCGTCCCATATATGTCCCGTGAAATTGAGCTAAGTGGACATGAGTTAAACTAGTTTAGACTAAACTAGATCCTATAATTAACACAGGAAAAGATGAATATTTATTTACACTGCAAAAAGCAATATCTATGTGAGTTAAAATGATTTAAATGAAGAACATTTTACTTTATTTGAGTAGATTCAATATGACAAGTAAAATAATCTACCAACTGAGTGTTTTTCTTAATTCAAGCAACATTCGATTTTGTTTCTCATTTTAACTGCAAAGAGTTGTATTGTATATTTTAAGATAAAAAAAAAAAAAAAGTCCATTGATATATAATTTTATAATTTTACTTGTCAAGTGAAATTTACTGAAATCATGATAAAATGTTCTTAATTCAAGTAATCTCAGTTTGGCTAGATTTTAGTTTTTGCAGTGTATTTATTTAATCTATCCTAATCTCATGTTATTATTATTATTATTATTATTATTATTATTATTATTATTATTATGTAAATGACATAGACGTCAACTTTTACAACGCAATTGGTGGGTCAAGAAAAATATAGGCTACCATGACCATATAGGCTCGGATAAAGCACTATGAAAAAACAATAATGACTACAGAAAAAATGCACATTAAATTACACAGAAAAAAATAAATATAATAAATAAATAAAACTAAAATTTTCATGCAAAAGTAAAAAAAAAATAAAAAAAATAAAAAATAAAATAAAGAATAATAATAATACACATACACTGTAATCAAATCCCACGCAAACATTTTCTTGTATTTTTTGTCACTAACTGTCGATATATAACTCATCTCATCAGACAATGTTAATGACTTGCCTTCATGGTGTTTTAATATCGTTTTAATTGTAGATTCTCTTTTGACTCTCAGCCCTGTGTAATCACCATGTTATTTCCATATTAGCTGGAGGACAATAGTTTTAACAGAGTCATGTTGAGAAGTGAGCAGACATTTTGATCAGATGATGTGGTGTGTATGGATTTTTCTGCGGTTTCCCATTACACCATACAGCGTCTTATTGGATCCCACTAAGCATGTAATCCTAGCAACGCTGACTCCTCTTCATTTAAAATCACTTTGTAATTCACTTCACATTATTAGATTCCACTCATATGTTATTCTAATATCATGATTTATTTGAATAGCTTGAAAACGCATTATGAGAATCGTAATAAGATTGCATCAGGTTTTCAGTGCTTTCCTACAGCTTTAGTGGCCTGTGATTTGATTAAGGTCAGATTGGATTCACTGGTATTTCCTTTATTAACATAGACACACTGTCCACAGATGTGGTCTTAGATCAGTGGTATATGCAATGGTTAACTATAGCAGGAATTTGATGTGAATATTGCTAATGATCATGCAATGCACAAAGGAGTGGTTATATCCAGTGGTGGATGAAATACTCAGTTTTGTTACTAAAATAAAAGTACAGATACAAAGGTAAAAACTACTCAAGTAAAAGTAAGACATGAAAAAGTCTACTTAAGTAAAAGTGTTAAAAAGCAGAGATTTTTTTTTTTTTTTTTAAACAATTAAAGGATGAAAAGTAGTGCTTTTATTTTAAGTGATTCAATTGATTTCTTAAAATTTATTAATTTTAAACTTTTGTGTATTTGGTTTGCTCAAAGTTGGGATGTTAACTCAAAATAAATGTGCTAGAAGAAGTGCATTCAACTTAACATTAAATACTTACAACAATTTTTTTTTCTGTACCATTTGTACACTTTCAATAATAATAATAATAATAATAATAATAATAATAATAATAATAATAATAATACATAGTGCACCTTTAAATTGATAAAAAACAGCATTCTGAAAAGTCCTTTATTTCAATCAAAGGAGGCTTCATCAGGTCTTTCAACAAATAAACAAAAGTAAATAAACACTAATGAATCTTATAAATAATAGCATAAATATTCAGGAATGTCTTTAATAACCGTACAAAAATATATGGCTAATGTTATTACATTTCACATATGGGAAACCAGTGTAAACAGCCTCGCTCAGTTCCTTTGTTTTCCTTATAAAAAGAAAAATGTGTCATTAAGATACAATAGCACACACTCTACATATGACTGTGAAGAATAAACATGCTTTTCATTTGAAACCACTACAAAGCAAATCTATTTTCATCTCCATCCACGACGCACTGAACATTGTGCTTAATTTGCGGCTGACTGTAGCGGCCTCCTCAGACCCTCTTCTTCTTTTGTTCACGTTAATTCATCTGGGCCAAGTTATAGAGCAGCTGACTGAGCGCTGATGAGAGGAGAATAGGCCCCTGCAGATTCAATCACTACTGGATCCTTCATCGTCCCGAGACCGACGAGGGGGGCGGGGGCAGGGCCTGTTGCCTGGTTACTGTCCGGATCTTTTCTGGAGGTCCTGCTGTTTTATTGGACAACACGCTTGACCCCAAAGCAACCCCAAATTGACCCCTGACCTCAGTAGTCACAGCCAATCACCGCTGGCCTACTCAGGAGGCTACCTGCCGCTGGGCACACGCAGAGCTCGGACATGTGCGAAAGTTTAAACTCCCACTGGATGAAATGAATGGTGACCGTGCTATCATTAGTATGGCATTTGGTATCTCAAATATGTCGTTGAAATGGTCCCCTACTTGGTTTGAAGAAGTAGGAAATTGTTGCCTTTTAAATAGTTCACATAGTACTGTAATAAGTACTGCAACCCTCTGAGCAAGTGCATGAAAAAGAAATGTAATTTAAGCTAAAGTAACAGTATTTATAGTAGGCATTGTAATAGTAAGTGCTATTCCAAGTTCAAGGGACAGTACCTGTATTTTCAAATGTAAAGCGTTTTTATATTCCACAAACCAGGAAGTGCACTGTTAGCATGTTTTAGTAATACTATGACGGCAAAATTCCTCTCTGGCCTCTGAGTGTTGTTCATCACGATCATAAACTACTGTTAGTATAGGATGGTAGGAATGCTGTTGGAAAGTCAGGAATAACTTTTGACCACTTGGTCTGTTTAAAATTAACTCTATTTTTAACATGTTTAAAAAGCAAGTTGTGCACTATTTTTATAAACTCACGGTGAAATGTTTACAGAAAAGACTTTTATTTATGTATTTTTATATTTTTATTCTCCTCTGTCTGATTTAATTACATTCCCATTAATTGAAGCTGGGCTTGGGTTACAGTCAGTGACTCGGTAAATGTCAAATGAAAATTCGTTTGTGGATGTGAAAGGTCAGGGCCTTCAGCTGAGGCTCCCTGTGCCACATGACTTCACTTTAGCCTCAGGACTTATGGCACTCACTTTAATATGTCCTTTTTCTCCCAGTGTCCGAGCGAAATCAATACAGCAAAAATGTGGGATTGACAGAGATGTATGACTCTGTGAGACGGCATCCCTACAGGCTACTGGGTATTTCCTTTTTACTTTGTTATTTTTTATTTTTTATTTTATTTTTTATTTTTTTTCAAAATGAGCAAAAGTCAACTTTCCTTTTTAAGAAGTTTTTATACTTTTTTTTGTCCCAGTTTTCTATATGTTCCACAGCTAACTGGTTGATTATTTTAGATTTAAAAATGTCTGTATGTTTACACTATGCTCACACAATTGTTTATTTTATCCAGACTTGTCCCAGTATCACATTTCACAAGTTAAAGCAATTCTATACTTTTATTTTATTTTATTGAAAATTTTAGAGAAAAAAATACATGGGTGGATGAAGTTGAGCATTTCTTTCTTTTTTTTGTTTTTGTTTGAAAGAACAAAATGGCACCAACTACATGTACAATATTGTAATCCAAATATTTTTATACCACCAGTGCAACATAAATCCTGGGTACAGTAAAGATATATATTCGTGCTGATGTCAAATGGCTGCATGGGTGTGTAATCCTAAGGATTTCTTAACTCTCGGCCTCCACAGAAATGGGACACGCCCTGTGATCTCCCAGAATGCTTTTCTCTGACCAGCTGTCCCACTGTTCACACAGGACAAACTGGGCTGCATTTGGAACAATGATTTGGACAAAGACAGTAATCTCATTTCCTATTTTTTTTTCCTCCTAGTAATATAGAGCAGCTGTAACTTAAAGACACTGCTACGAAGATCTACAAAAAAGCAAAAATGTGAAAGTACTACATGCTTTGTAATTTCAACATCAAGACATAAACATGGTGTAGCTACATTTAATTTATAGCAAATAATTGTTGTAATCTGATGAGGAGAATGGAGGATTTTCATGTTTTTAATTCACTTGACTTAAAGGATTTTTTTTTTTTTTAACAGCTCTTTTTGCAACAGTTTGGCATGCCCCAATAGGTGGTAGTGGTGGCAAAAAGGAAAGGAAACTAAAAGTCATATTTTTTCCAACAATGACAGTTTTGTTTCACCAAGAATCCCAAACGGTCCCAGTTGGCTGCCATCATGCTGCCCCATTCCCCTGCCCATATTTACAGTGCAGACTATAAGACTGAGGGGGTACACATCTGAGGAGCTGTTTTCTGCAACCAGCAACTGTTTGTGTTGTGGTTTTGATGAAATGACACAAGCTTTCCTGAGTCGGATGGAATAGTTTAAAGCATGTAAGAGTTTCCAGTTATTGTGGCCGAACGACAGAAACCGGAGTGGGAGCAGAGCAGGGGATTTGGCAGAAACGAAGCCAGCAGCAGGCCCATGTAAAGGCACAAACATACTTTCTACATAAATATATGCAATGGACGTGTATACATTTAGCTCAGTCTATAATGGAAGCGATGACATCATGACAATAAAAGAAAAAAGGGAGCGAGAGAAAAAACAAGTAAGTTGTATCGTATGAATGTAGTCAAAGATGACTTAAGCCTTATTTATTTGTACAGCTCTTGAAATATGTGGGTTTATGAATGGACTTCCTAATCACAATATTCAACTAAGAGATTCTATTTAAAAAGGGGGTATATTACTTCTGTGAGGTACTGACTGCTAACACAGAAGTCGAAAACAACTTATTAACATGTTTTTCAAGTTTCACTTTCATTTTTTTTGCTCTTGAGTCTCCCCTCTCTTTGCTATTTGTCACTCCCCCTTCAGAGCGCTATCACAACAAAATCACCATCCCGCTAATGAAACTACTGCACATTGCATCAGGTTTGTGAAGTTGCTATGCACAGTTTTGTACTCTGCGTTTATATATTTATTAGAGAATTGTCATATGGATCGCATGGATTATGTAGGCTTGTGGGCTGAGCATAGCGCAGAATCTTACAGCTAAACATAAGGAGGGTTTGAATAGGGCCTGGGAAAGATTGCTAAAATACTCAAACATGCATGGATGACATCTAAAACCTATTCAGGCATGTTTTTGATGAGGGAACAACATTATAACATGGTAGCATAGTACTTCCACTTTAATTATTATATTTCTTATTTATTTAATTTATTTTTCTGTAAACCTGGCCTGGACTATAGCAGTGGTACAGACTGTGCAAGTGAGATGGGTAGGATAGGTAGTACAGTGATGTCAGTATTATTATAGAACCTGGAAGACATGAAAAAATAAAATGATATAATCCCATAACACAGCTTGAATGACAACTGCATTTCCTTAATAATAATAATAAAAAAAAATCCTCCCATCCTTCTTGGGTCTGCAGTTTGCACTATGCTTCTTTCCTCCATATAATCATTTGATGAATATTACTGGAAACATTATTTTACCCTATCCCATATGTATCACACAATCCACTTGTTCTTAAACCAACACTTATTTCCTCTTGTATTCATTGAATTCACAGATCCTAATATTACTGACCTCCTCCTCCTTTCTCTCTGTGATACATTTCAAACATAATATTGGACATAAGGGGTTGGAAAATACAACGTTTTGTCTCCTCTGTATCACCCACATTCATCACCTGTGTTAGCATGCACACAGTTATGATTAAAAGGTTGATCTTGGCCCTCTGGTGTAGCTAAAGTCACCCAATTTGCTCGCCGACCAATCGCTCCACCGGACCACAGCACTTCCACCTCCATAAATCAGCTTTAGTTCTGTGCTTTTGGCTGCTGGATCATTTGTTTTATGGGTGTTTGCAGATTGGCTTGCTAAGGCGGTAAGACTATGACCAAATTCCTCTCCAAGACGTATGGAGGTTTTCTGATCCTGGGTGTGCCCCAAAACATCTCTTGCATTGATGGTCTGGTTGTCATGGTGATTTAGGGCTAACACTAACCATTCCTCCAGGCAGGTTCAGCTGTATAGACAATTTCCAGTGCTCAAATTTGGTTTTCTTAAGGCAAACCAGGAGGATTAATACTAACTATATTAAGTTGATTCTGTGCATGCGCGCAGGTCTGTCTCAGTATTGCTTTATTCAAGTTTAGTGTATTTTTTTTTGTTACAGTAGGTCTATCTATGGGTTCCAGAATGATGAGAATCTAGAACTGTTGCCATAGCAATAAACAATTCAAAACTAAATCTTTTGAATGATCAGCCATGCTCATTAAGGTGAAATCCATAAATAGTAAAGTCTTTGTTTTGTATCCTACTTTTGTATATTTATGGAGAATTATTGTAGGCTTCTGGTCTGAGCATTACATAGAATCTGATCGTAAGGAGAAAGAAAGAGAAAAATTATATAATCCCATAACACAGTTTGAATAACAAGTACATTTTTTTTATTTTATAAAAAAATAATAAATAAATAAATAAATATATATATATATATATATATATATATATATATATATATATATATATATATATATATATATATGCCGTTGTACACAGTGTACACATTTTCAGCTATAGTCTACTGTTAAGAATACAGGGCTGAAGTAGCTAGTGTGAGTAATAGCTGTATTGTTCTGAGGAAAGTTTTTGTAGTACTTTATCCTTTCCTGAGTATATTTGAAGTGATCCAAATTTGGGGATACACATTTTGGCATTGGCTGAAGTAAAACTTATGAATAGCCTATTATTATGGTGTAATGCGAGTAGTCAAGTATTTCAGAAACATTTCAGCATGTTAACAATGTAAATCCTCAAGGTCCATTTTGTCCTCTCTCGTTCAAAGCCAATTTCCAACCACAATACCATTTACTTGCACTGCACTACCTATAAAGAGTTTAAAAGCGTACAATACTTACTGTGTATATGTGTAATACTTGTACTGTTCTAAGGAAAAGTTCTGTAGTACTTCATCTGTTCCTGAGTAGATCTGAAGTGATCCAGATTTGGGGATACACATTTTGGCGTTGGCTGCCCGTTCACACAAAGCCGATTTTGCATCAGCCGCTCAGACTGGGAGCGTGGCTTTGAAGTGCTCTAATCCTCTGTCTACCTTCAGACAACCTTCTCTTCATTCACAGCCCAAACACAGACACTGTCAAGTCATAAAACTTTAGAATCAAATAACTAAGAATACTTTTAATAATATATCATTTACCCAAACATAATTCTTGTCATTCTAAACATCTTATAAGTTTTGTTTAAGTTATAATTTCAATGCAGTTTCTCTTTGTCCTGCGAAGAATGTAGAAGTGTACACAGATTTGGTGACACTTTAGTTTAGGGAGTAGGGACCACATATTAAGTGCTAACTAATTGGTAACTGGTATGTTAATTAGCCGTAATGTAGCTATTAGTTGGTATTTATCAAACACTTAATTAAGAGTTTAGTGTATGTGCAAAAGCAACTATTGGAATTCCCACTATACTTCAATAAGAAGAACACAGTTAATAGCGCAAAACGGCATTGAAAGTACTTTATAAGTATTAACAAAGATTTAATGAAGCACTTATTATGCATTTTATTATTAGTTAGCTTTTTGTATATGGTACCTAAACTACAGCTTTGAACTATACATGTACGCCTGCCACAAAAAAAAAAAAAAAAAAAAAAAAGTATGATTTTATGCATTAAACGATAATACTAAAGCCAGTAAACTCTTAAATAAATATATTCCCATAAAAAATATGAGCTACAATGAATAAATGGTACACATGAACCATGAACACAATGTACAACAAATATAAAAATTATTCAACTCAGCACAGCTCAATGTTAATATTTTCAGTGCATCTAAGAAGAACAGAAAAATATAAGTACAAAATATTATTGAGTGTTAGAATTTTAGGGAAAACATGTTAAAGTCTAAAATCTGGTCTTGATTCTGGGTCCTGCTTCAGACAGTAGCGGCTGCTTGTTCCCTGGTGGGTGGTATCCTTTTCTGACAGCTCTGTGTGGCCCACGGCTCCTATTCTCACGCACACAACATCAACTCTCTCTTTTTCACCACATTCTACAAAAACCAAAAACACAACTGTACAACACGTCCAACTCCAAAATACAACTTGCATTTGTGCCACAGTTTAAACTTTATCCAATAGGAGCTCTTGTTATTGGTGGGTGGTCTGTCTCATCCAATCATCGGCCAGCTGGGGTCACCAAAGCTTCACTGACAGCTTCCTATTGGTTGAAGGGAGATGCTATGCTGAGACTGGGACGATGGTTTCCATGGGTGATAGTTGCCAAGACATGTCCAGTTCAATACACATCAACGCATCTGTTTTAGTTTTGTGTCATGAATAATATGTTATGTGGTTGTGTGAATTTGCCTATTGTCAATGGAGAAACATGTAGTGTACACGAAAGTAAAACAACTGTTACTTAAAATTAACATTACAAAGGCAAGTAGGCATGTAGTTAGAAAAATATTACTTATCTAGAGAACAGTGAGTATTATTTTTCCTACAGTTTTCTGCTTTTTATTATTGTTTTATTTATTAATTTTTTACTATTTGCCCCAAGCATTAGCACACACCCCTTTTTGCCCATTGTGCAAAGGCAATCCTAGCCTTTCAACAGGTTTTGCTAATCAGATATTCTGAAAGCAGTATTTGCAGCTGTTTTTGTGCGTAATATGTCTTTTCTTTATACTTTCGCTGGCAGAGATCTCTTATTCATGGTTCTGTGTCTTCAGTTCAGTTCAAAAGCATCACATTTTCAGCGCGCTTAAAAGACAGTTCTGATCGAATGTCACAGTTATAGTCCACAGCATGGTTACATCTTTTAAAATCTTCTTCTAAACTCTGTATTGTCCTTAAACTTTGAAGAATAAAAGGAAGGACCACAGTGACCTCCATAAAAAGAACTGCAGCACGAATCCACAATGGGTGGAAACTCTTAGAGGACAAAAAAAAAACAAACAAAAAAAAAAACAAAAAAACAAATCATTTTAAATATATTAACTGTAATATTGAATGACGTTTAGCATTTAAAGATTTGCCTTTATAATGAGTCATTTCTTGGACTGTTCATGGCTATAGCAATTAAAGCCTCAGGAGCCACAATAGACGGCTCCTTCCACGCTTTCAGGAGATTCACATGATAGGTTTGCCAGGACTTCTTCTTGTCAGGTTGATGTACCTCATACGTGACCGGTCCCATCCGCCTTGTGACCGCATATGGGCCTTGCCATTTTGCCAACAACTTGCTGTTGGAGAAAGAGAGCAAAAGGAGAACTTTTTGGGCTGGCTGGAAGTCTCTTTCTCTGGCCTGTTGTTCATACCAAGTTTTCTGCTTTTTCTGGGCCTCCCTCAGGTTCTCATCAGCCGGTCCCTCATCTGGAGCACGTACTGGACAATCCCCTGTTCACTGGGCTTTGTTTCTGTGGTAGTCCACGCTTTGCCCAGCAAGTCCAAGGGTCCTTGAACGTCCCAACCGTATAGGAGCTCGAAGGGTGAAAATCCAGTGGAGGCCTGTGGCACGTCCCGATAGGCAAAGAGGCCAACAGTTTGGGGATGATATGGCGTGGTTTACAGGGCCGTGATCCCCAGCTGCTTGTGAAACAACTGCAAAAGATGAGATGTGAAATTAGTCCCTTGATCAGTCAGGATTTCGTCTGGGATCCCGACTCTTGAGAACAACTGAACCAATGAACGGAGGACAGCAGGGGCAGTGATTGGGAAGGCCTCGGGGTATCTGGTGGCATAGTCACAAATCACAAGAATATACTGGTGACCCCGGACACTTTTGACCAACAACGTCCATTGCCACCCTGCGGAAGGGTGTGGAGATGATTGGGAGGGAGAGTGGCCCTCTTTTATCCACCAAGGCTCCTCCCCCAAGCCAATTAACACAAAAATGTTGGTTTTCAACACTAAAACCCGAATTAACAACAATAACAAAAATATAGAAAAATACCCAAAAATACATTGTGCAACATGGCCATGTCTCTGCGCCTTGTAGCAGAATCAGGAAAAATAATATGGCTAATTTAGTGCGGAAAATTATATTTTGCGATGACGTCACTATGACGTCAGACGCCAATGTCCCGCGCATGATGACGGAAATAGGAAGTGCGTGAGGCGCTCGGTTTGACAGTGCGGCTCGCAAACGGGAGATGGATACTGGTTTTGGAGTTTGTTGGAAAACAGAATTATGGACATGGATGATTTAACACTTGTGTGCACCCAAGACTACTGTGGTGGTGAACGGACGGTAAATATAGCAGAGAACGGAGCGGACGGACGGGGAGCAGGACACGGAGTGGGAAACGGAGCAGAATGAAAGAAACCAGGTAAGTGGCTCGCGCGGGCGTGTTTGGGCTACTTAGGTTAGCGCGAGCTTTGACAGGGCTACTCCGTCACAAAAATAAATCCACATATTATTACTAGACAGGGTATCTTGGGTAATTAAATTGAACACAAGTTGAAATTAGCCTAAATGTGTATGTTTTTACATATTATATACTCATTATTATCCATATTCCTGTGCATAAAAAAATATGTATTTTATCTATATTAATGCTGTTTAATTGTGTTACATAAAGGACAACACAAATGTAACCTATGTCAGTAACACAATCTTTAACAAAGGTATTAGAAATATGCTGGCCTGCTTGGCAGAAAAACACTGGTGTGAATAGTTGTCTCCATTTTAAGATAGTCCAGACACTGTGGTCATTGTAAGGGCCAACACTTCCAGCCAAGACTTTGAACCCAATTCTCAATGACCCCATTTAATTGAAGCAAAACTTATGAATAGCCTATTATAATGGCGTAATGCGAGTAGTCAAGTATTTCAGAAACATTTCAGCATGTTAACAATGTAAATCCTCAAGGTCTATTTCGTCACCTCTCCTTCAAAGCCGATTTCCAACCACAATACCATTTACTTGCACTGCACTACCTATAAAGTTAAAAGTCTAAAAGTGAACAATACTTACTGTGTATCTGAAAGCTCTTCAGACATACATTTGTACTTTGCTGGTTCAGAAATCCTGTCTCTACCAGAGGGACAATTAATATATCCAAAGTTTTCCCTCTCATTCTACTCACTCTGATGACTTCTGCAGACTACCAAAGGGTTATAGAAAAGAAAGGGTTTGTGGATGTTGGTGGGAGGAGAGAGATTTGCAAGATGATAGCCGTTGATTGAAATCGCTTATTCCAAGTTGGGGTGGTAAGACTACACTTCCACGCCTGTCGGTATACTGAGGAGTGCTTTGTCATTGCCGTAATTGGACGTGATTATATTATAACAGTTGGAGAACCAACCCACTCGCTGACAGGGGCAAATCAGGATGCTTGTTCATCCGTGAATTTACTGCTCGCTGAATTAATTTCCATTGAATCAAAGTTGGCGTGTGTCATCCGGAGACTTATGGCTCTGCAGTGAGTGTGTAGATTTAGTGGTTGATAGAGAAGGTATTGCCAAATAGGCTTCTAATGAGGAGATAAATATAGGTAGTTTTATTAGTTCCTTATTTTGAACGTTGTTTTTTTTTTTTTCTTTATTTGAAGTGTTATCCTTCACACGCAGGCCGTCTTTGTGGTTTAATGATGATACGCTCTCACAGTAAATAAAAGCAATGCTGACATTCTGGGTAAACAAACTCCTATTACTGTATCATTACTGGTTTTCTTTCCTTGGGTGGCGCACAGTGTTGGCAGTACAATGAATCAAGTTTGAATTGAGGGATTGAGAAATTCAGTCACATGTAATCATCATCAATGATAAGATTAGGTTGTTTTAATAAAGAGGTCCACAGACTTGTAAAAGCCTGTGGTTTGGAGGACAGTTCAGAGTTTGGAGGAAGAAATTTGTTTGAAATGGCAATGACTAACAAAGACTTTATTGTTTACGTTCAGGAAATGTATATTGAAAGCCATTTTTATTTGTTTTTAATTAGACAAAATACATTTAAAGGTCCTATATTACACAAAATAGTTATTATAGTTAGAGCTTTAGAATGTTGTTAAAGATGTATGGAGGTGTTTTGTTTCATTCACACATGTTTGAGTAACCCTTTATTATTAGTCTGTCTTCATCTCCAAAGCTCAAAATGCTCTGTTCTATCTTCTGATGTCATGCAGTGGTAGTTTGCAAGTTAAAAGCTCCTTTTACCTTTAGTTTTGTAGAGAATGGTAAATCAGAGCTGAAATGATCCAAATGATTGTGTATGGAGTTTAAAAACACAGTGACACAGTGGAGCACTTTCTGTATCACCAAGTGACATCACAAGGTGAAACAGAGTGTTTTGTGTTTGAGAAAATAACTTTTTTGTATTAAACATGTGTGAATGAACTCCAGGTATGTTTTTGATGAGGAAACAGCTTTATAACAGAGATCAGAGAATAGAGTAATGGGCCCTTCAAACTAAAATTTTAGATTGTTCAACATAAGGAAAATATTGTGTTACATTTTCTTTCTCTTTTGCAGTTGGATGATCATTTCCTTCACTATAACACAGCTGACTCACTTCAACACCATATATGGTGTTGAAGTGAGTCATTATAGATATAATGATATATAGATATATAGATATATAGATATATAATATAGATATATCTATAATTGTCTGTAGTCTCTCAGTGTCAGTTTTGTGCTCTGCATTTTCAAGAGACTCTCCCCCTTATGGTCACTTTTTACCAGAATGTCTATGTGCATATTCAAGGTACAGTGTGTTGTGAAGTGGTCTTCCAACTCTCAGAACCACTGACCATTTTTTGTCTTCTATGAAACTATGATACTTTTAGAGCTAACCAATGACCTTTTCAAAGTTCATCTTCACAAAATGGCAATTATTAAGTAAGATTGCCTGGGATAAATATTTACACAACTAGCATTCCCTTTTTCATCCATTACTACTATTTTCACTGTGAATTTTAGAAGATTACACAAAAGATTACATAAGGATGCAGATAGGCACTAGACAGGTAAATATTTAAACTGTTGCCATACTCCTCTTCAGATTTCCATCTGATTTTTTATAATGTTTCTGCTACTTCTCATTCATTAATCCTGGCATCCCCCAAACATCCTATTATCTCTACAACACTTCACTACGTTGAACTGACGATCACCCCGATAGAGCGCCAGCTAATTAAGCATAGGCTTATGACAATGTGTGTAGGCCCATATATGTGTGTGTGTGTATGTAGTGTGTGAATCATTTTATCTCCTCTCCAGCTCCTCCTCTTCCTCCCCTCTTCCTCTTCTTGCCTATCGGGCTTCGGGGAGATGATGTCGAATGCTGAAAATATGGCACATGCTGAAAGCAGCATTCAAATCATGACAGTGGCTGGGATTAGCTAGGTAACAAGGAGGACAGCTCAAGAAAAAAAAAAAAAAAAGCTAGCGGGGTGAAATGGGGGACACAGAGGCGGAGAGAGATTCAGAGTAAAAATGGAACAAATTTCCACAGTTTCGTAATTATACCTCTGTTTTGATCAACTTTGAAGATTTGCCGCTTTTAAAATAATAAACCTGTTTCATCTGCGCTCCCAGACACTCCAGTGGCCTCAAGTTTTATCCAAGTCCCTTAAGTAAGACATCATTAAACGAAGCTGGAAAAGAAACCAAAGTGAATAAAAAAGGATTACTTGGAGGAAATAGGGGTTGCTTTAATGTTCCTTTTGATCAGACCAAACGTGGCCCACTGAACATGGATCAAGCTGTACTCTCCCTCTCATCCTTTTGCATGAATTTTGTGCTCCCATGTCTTATTTAGACAAATGTGGTCAATGGTTCACAAAGCCTTGCCCTTTGTGAGCAGGTGCAATAGCCTACAATTTATGAATTTGGTTTACCCATTCACTGTAAAGGGTTTGACTTCAATGTACAGACTTCTAATTTACTTTTACAAATGTACTTATAGGGTATGGCATATGTTGTAGTATTCAGTGCTTATCAAGTGTATGATTACCTCAAAACTTAACAATGAGCTAACACTGTCACCACCCCTTGATTAGTCATAATAAAGCATGAACAAATTAAGAATTTAATTAAGAATGAATATCCTGATTCCACACCCTAACCCCTTAGTTAACGGTGCACTGTGCAACTTGTTTCCATGGAGATGTTATTGCTTAGCCCAGAATATTCCACGGTATGCCATTAAACATACCTGTCTAGCATTTATTCATTACAGGTGTTTCTATTGCTCAAAAATACAATAATTCCTTCTGTAAATAGGGGCGACTCTCCACAGATCTAAATTGTAATATAGTGTAGTGCTGTAACCTGCTTGTGTCCCTTGTGATAGATAGGTCTATACTGTGGAACATTCTAGAGAAAGCAATAACATTTCCATGGAAACAAGCAGGTGGTGGGCCCTTCACTAGAAATATTACACAGTGCACCTTTAAGTAGTTACTAAGCCTGAAGAATTCTATGTTAATTAGAAATGAAGTCTTTCTTTCATGCTTTAATAAGGCTGTAAATAGTGTAGTTATTATAAAGTGATATAGTGGTTTAGTGGCTTAGTGGTTGAGTCACAGTAAACCTGCCAGTCCACACTGTGTCAATTTCTCGTCAGTTGACTGTCCTGTCCAACAAAGGATATAATAATAATCATAATCATTAAAAGGTTACACGGATGTTACATTTGCTGTTCCACATTCAGCCAATCTTAAACCAAAATTTTGAAATTACACAATTACACAACATCCAACAATCTTTCACCAAGTTCTTTCATAACCTTACATACACAGCCAGTTGATTAAACGTTGGACAGAAGAGAGAGGTATGACCAAACACTGGTTTTCTGTTTCATGCTGTCCAAAAGTGAGAAGATGGAGGATCAAACTTTCCAGTCTGAGTTGTGATTTGACATGCGTACGTATCTGCACACTCATCTCCATACTTTTGTGGTTGTTGGCCAAGCAAAAAAGGAACAGAGTGGTCCCACCATATGCCTGAGCCTGTGTGTGCTGCATATGTAAAACACACATGTATTATTTATGAGCTGTTATGCAATCTCTATGTCAGGCACTTATAGTGTGGCTTAATTTGTATGCTCTTGGATTTTCCTTAGCCTATTTACAGACATGTCTTCCATTATGTCACTCACGGGAGGGTTTTGACTGGAATATTGCACACTTAAGGCAGACACAACAACACTGCAAAATTCAAATATAAAAATGAATAGAAATCAAAATATTACGGCCTATATTACACTATTTTCTGATCTATCATATAATGTTTCCTCATCACAAACATACCTGGAGTTATGTTTTGTTTCAATCATACATGTTTAACAAATGTATAATACTTCAAGTGAAACATTCCTACCTCACTGGCAAATAATTCACTTGTAAAAGCTCAAAATAAGGTTGATAAAATCAGAATTCAAAAGAACAGAAGAGCTTTAACTACTCAGCAGGAAAAAAAAGTTTGGAAAAAATTTTGAAAAAATATTTGAGTAAAGTAATTTTGTTATATATTGTGTGTTTTCTGGAGGGATGTCCAGGAGTAGTTAAATTTTTATTTACCATTTTATCTTACTCTGAACAAAAAGTCAATATCCTTATAATAAAAGCAACGTGAATGTGTATTAAGAAGGAGTGAAGTTTTCTCTCTACACACTTAAACTAATCCTCTGTATTTGAACAAATCCTTGAGCTTAATCCATAATAGCGTGTACAAGTATTTGGAGAGTAATTATGAGTTATTAGACGGATTAATACAGGATTTACGGTAGTTGGGTTACTGGGTTCAACTTGTTATTGCTGTATGATCCACTGCTTCTCAAATAGGGTCAAATTCACACTCTGTCACATGTTTTATGGCTGCTTTTTTTGTGAGTCACCTTGTATTTCACATTGTACGCCTCCAGAGCCTTCTTAAAGTCTCCAGCTGGACATTTCATATTCACCGAGGCAAAGGTATGTCTGCAATTAGGTCACTCACTAATTTCTGGTCCCTTTTGAGCAGGTTTCACAGAATTTTACAATGCCATCATAATAAAACTCACATGGGCTAGTTTAATATGAGACATTTAACTGCATTCCGCCATCTGTTTTCTTTACGCTGGACCCTTAAAATTTGGTATGTCTTTTTCTGATGCTTGTGAAAATCAAAGATGCTGTACAGTAAATTTTTCATACTCTCGACTGGCATTTGACCATTTCAAGTGCCAATTTTAAGGATCTGTTTTCCAATGTGTTGCATGGAAATGTTGTGACGTGATGTGAATGAAATCTAGAATGAATTCAGTTTTCACACTAAATTTAGTATGTGAATGCCATCGGTATTTTGCATTTCTTCCAATGCATTAATTGTTAGATAGATTAGTTTTATTGTTTACTCCTTGATTCTTAAGGCAATGATTTTAAAAAAGAGTTTCTTTCACATGTCAAGACGATGTCATCAGCTTAAGTAAGAACTAAAAAAAATTGTTTGGGCAATTTGAATAGCAACAAAATCAAATCAAATCGATACACAAACAAGTATGCTAAACTTAAATGTAAAATGTTTATGGTCATTTATTATTGACAATATGAATTAAGTTTTGTTTGGTCACAGTGTCAATTATCATGAGTAATTGTAAAATTGAGATGTTTCTTCTCACAATATTGATAACACTAAAACTTGATATTATTTATGTTATTAATCTTTAACCAAGCACCCAGAGGAAACAAATGCAGGCACGAGGAGACAATCCAAACTGGATACAGAAAGTTTCACCCTGCTCGGAGTCAAACCCAGGAGCTTGCTGCTGCAAGAATGTTAACCTCTGTGTCACCATAGCGACCTCACATCCCTGTTCTTTAATGAAAAACAACAACCCATCAGGGTGGTGGCAGAGTGGTTGACACTAAATATGACTGTGTGAGACTGAATCAGTTTGAGCTCCAAGTACTTGCTTCAGCCAGTCAGAACCCCTCAAAAACAAAATCAATATTATTTCTGACATAGACCTATTGCTGTACATTACAGTGTTTATACAAGACCATGAGTTGTATTCATAGACTGCAAGAAGTGGACTAAGGGAGTGTCATGTCAGACGTAGCGTTCAGCTCCACTCAAAGAAGCTTACGATGCTGGCAGTTACCGGGATGGATTTGGAGGCCCGTATTAGGAATAGGAATTTATTAACTGACAAAATAGCGAAATAAAAACATCAGGATCATGTAGAACGGGTTAATACGAACATTTTAAGAAGACTCACTGCAGAGGCTCACTGCAGCAGTTAGAGAAAGGAGTGACTATTTTTCAATATAAAGTCAATTGGAAACAGTCGATGGAGGCAGAAGCGCCCCCATGTTCACTTCCTTTTTGGAACGTGGTGGCTAGAGGGTTAGCTATGTTCATTTATATATAGAGTCTATGGCTGTATTCCTATAGCCATTGAACCATAACATGTATGTAGTATGCAATAAAGTCTCCCCTGCAAATGGCCCCTACCCTATATACTTGCACCTCATTATTAAATAGATAACATATGACACATCGCCATCCCATAATTTCTTTAGCAACCATTCAACATCACATTTCCTCACACTAAACCCATGTTAAAGGCTTATATGACCCGCCCGAGGAATATGATTAGAATAGGTCACGTTAAGGTCCTTCACATGATGAATAAAATATTGATTAAGTCTACAATAACCATGCAATTCATTTAAGCCTACAGTATCTATCATATTAATGAAGGCTGCTTTGGACAGCTCTATCCGGTTTGGAAAATAAAAGCCCACCATTGGCACATTTATCAGGCTAACCTTGGTTGTCATAGATATGTCCGTGCTAGGGGGCTGTCTCTTTGCCGTCGTGCCAGTGAGCATGTCCTCGGGGGGCAGTGGACAGGCCCTCTGAACTCGAAAAGGAGCTGGTTCAATTCCTCACACATCAGACACACAGGGAGCTGACAGTCTGATAGAGACGCCTTCTGAATACTGACCATTGCCAAAGACATCCACAAGGTCATTCTATCAAGAACAGAGGAAAAATGTCCCACTGCACAGCTTTAAATGGTGCTAAATTTAACATTACACAAGTGCTTTTTTGATTTGCATGGATTCACATGTTTCATACACAATGAGCAAGCTGCACTTCATGTAATTAGAGTAGTCATTATGGTATAGCACGTATAATCACAGTCATTTGTTAATTTGCATTTTCCAGAGCATGAATGCATTTTTACTTTTGATTTTAATTTAACATATTTTTCAGATGCTCAGTTTAGAGAAGTTTTACTAATATATATATATATATATATATATATATATATATATATATATATATATATATATATATATATATATATAAAATATATATATATATATATATATATATATTATTTATATATATATATAAATAATGAAAAAGAAAAATCCAGAAATCACAATGTATGATTTTTTTTTACTATTTATTTGTATGATGCAGCTGCAAATAAGTATTTGAACACCTGTCTATCAGCTAGAATTGTGACCCTCAAAGACCTGTTAGTCGCCTTTAAACAGTCCACCTCCACTCCATTTATTATCCTAAATCAGATGCTCCTGTTTGAGGTGGTGAGCTGCATAAAGACACCTGTCCACCCCATACAATCAGTAAGACTCCAACTACTAACATGGCCAAGACCAAAGAGCTGTCCAAAGACACCAGAGACAAAATTGTACACCTCCACAAGGCTGGAAAGGGCTACGGGGAAATTGCCAAGCAGCTTGGTGAAAAAAGGTCCACTGCTGGAACAATCATTAGAAAATGGAAGAAGCTAAACATGACCTGACATGACCTGACCTGACATGTCCCTCGGACTGGGGCTCCATGCAAGATCTCACCTCGTGGGGTCTCAATGATCCTAAGAAAGGTGAGGAATCAGCCCAGAACTACACGGGAGGAGCTGGTCAATGACCTGAAAAGAGCTGGGACCACCGTTTCCAAGGTTACTGTTGGTAATACACTAAGACGTCATGGTTTGAAATCATGCATGGCACGGAAGGTTCCCCTGCTTAAACCAGCACATGTCAAGGCCCGTCTTAAGTTTGCCAATGACTATTTGGATGATCCAGAGGAGTCATGGAAGAAAGTCATGTGGTCAGATGAGACCAAAATAGAACTTTTTGGTCATAATTCCACTAACCGTGTTTGGAGGAAGAAGAATGATGAGTACCATCCCAAGAACACCATCCCTACTGTGAAGCATGGGGGTGGTAGCATCATGCTTTGGGGTGTTTTTCTGCACATGGGACAGGGCGACTGCACTGTATTAAGGAGAGGATGACCGGGGCCATGTATTGCAAGATTTTGGGGAACAACCTCCTTCCCTCAGTTAGAGCATTGAAGATGGGTCGAGGCTGGGTCTTCCAACATGACAATGACCCGAAGCACACAGCCAGGATAACCAAGGAGTGGCTCTGTAAGAAGCATATCAAGGTTCTGGTGTGGTGTGGCCTAGCCAGTCTCCAGACCTAAACCCAATAGAAAATTTTTGGAGGCAGCTCAAACTCCGTGTTTCTCAGCAACAGCACAGAAACCTGACTGATCTAGAGAAAATCTGTGTGGAGGAGTGGGCCAAAATCCCTCCTGCAGTGTGTGCAAACCTGGTGAAAAACTACAGGAAACGTTTGACCTGTGTAATTGCAAACAAAGGCTACTGTACCAAATATTAACATTTTCTCAGGTGTTCAAATACTTATTTGCAGCTGTATCATACAAATAAATAGTTAAAAAATAATACATTGTGACCCCTCCATGATTTCTAAGTGGGAGAACTTGCAAAATAGCAGGGTGTTCAAATACTTATTTTCCTCACTGTACATATATATATCCCTGGATAAGCAAATGCACATAGAATGAGAATGAGTAATTCACAAAGCAATTAATCAGTAATTAAGAAATTTTATAAATTTGTATGAATAAAATCTTGTTCTGATGGTATTTAACCAAATCCACCTTATTTACTATGTATAGCACTTTTCATAAACATACAACAGCTTTTAAAGTGCTGCAGTTAGCTCAACTCCACCCATTGTCAAGATAATAAAAAGTAAAACCAAATAAGAACCACTAAGAAGTTAAATAGTCAATAAATAGTAAATAGCAATAAACTGTAAATAGAAATTAAATAATGCACTGAATAAAATATACAAAATAAATCAAATCTAAAAAAAAGAAACCAAAACTTCTAATAAATGAAAAACACAGAGGACCACACATTTTAATTGCATTATTCTGAACTTCTTCAATGTCTGTTTACAAACAAATAGCATCCTGTCACTGTTTCCCAGGTGAGCATAAACCATAGCCTGCAGTAAACATCTTCATAGCACTAATCCCACCAAAGGCCTTGGTGTGTAGCTCATGCAGTGATGGTGGCCTTGTTAGGAGTGTACCAGAGGACAGGACACATGTAGGGAGGCGTAACCGCGACAACAACAACATAATCGACTCATGAACACAGAGCGCTCCCGTTAGCCTGTCCTCTTATCCTGCCGGCACACTGCTACTCTTTGTTGTTTGTTCAATAGTGGCTTTGTGCTAGCATGTCATCCCTTCATGCGCTTTGTTTTGCACCTTTAACCAGACAGCCAGTTAGCAAGTCTCGGAGGAGGAACTTAAGCACTCGGCATCAGCTACTGCAAAGAGGGTTTATTGTAACTGTTAGGTAGACTAACTCAAAATGTTGTGATCAGAATGATGATCCTGATGATCAATAACTTAAACCTATGAGCAGTATTTCCTGGTACCAAATAGAAAAATATTCATCCCACGGAATCTAAAATAAAATAGGGTCTCAAAGGACTGCACCATTGCACCAAAGGGACATTACTCTTCAACTTATATTATAGATCACTGGCTATTTCAGTTTTATAATTTGTTTATGCCTAAAAGACATTGTCCATTTTCAGATTGTCCATCTGTTTACACTTGAATAAACCATCTTCTCTGTGGTCTGTGTGCGAGTGGTGACACATGTGTTGGTGTATCTCACGCCCTGGTGCACAGTCAGTAGTCACGGAGACGCAGCTGGAGCCAGAGCCTGTATTAATCCTATTTCAGATCGTTAATGGGATTATGTCTTTTAATTAAAGCCAAGTGTAGAGCAATTATGAGCTGTGAGAGGATGTGGCACACTTCAATATGGTCTTAGTGAGGGTGGAAGGTGCTGTCTCTGCTTGGGTCTGCTGATGCTGAGGAAATGATGTATTAGAGGTATTGAAATTTCCACAAAAAACAGATTGATACAAAATTAGTATATTGCCAATTTCATTTTTTAGCAGCACAGAGAGAGTATAAGGCAAGAAAATGTACTGCTTAGTATTGAGAATATGAGAATGAAGTTGTTTTAAGACATTCATTTCATCACTAATCTAGTATACAGTAACGAGGATCACATATAATCTAATCTAATCTAAACAAAAAGAGACTTTAGGATCACATTTTCACTCACTGTTGTTCAAGAAATCGCACTCATAAGTTGTGAATGAAGTGTTTTGGTTATGCTTGCCACATCTATCAATCTTACACAGTGATTTCTGGAAAGTATATATAAAGACCTGGAAAAATATAAACAACAAAAAAAAAAAACACATTTAACAGGTAGTAGCTTGAGTTTTATGAGTTCCAGCTGCAGGTCTGGTGATTGGCTTCGGTAATGGGTCCGTTATGATTTTTGTATATCATCTTACTATCAAAATTCAAAACTTGGGGAGAGGGTACAAATAGTATGTTTTATTTTAAGTACAGTTGTGAACCAAAGCCAGCATCAAACTTCTTAGTATATTTTAGCGGCTAACCTAATATACTTTCTATTATTTCCCAGTACTGTACACAAATTACCTGCTGTAGCACAAATTATTTTGTTTTCATCCCAGTCTTCTTTTGTCCTTTGGAGAACAAGAGTGCACTTTGTTCCAATTAGTTCCCACCGAGGTCCGATCAGTCACCCAGTTCCGAGTGCCCTCAGCATGATGAAACCCAACACACCTTCCACCGCTGTTACCACACTTTAAAACGAGCTTCGGGCTATGGAAACGAGAGTATGTTTTGGTAGTGTCGTGGGTTAGTCTGTAGCAGCAGCAAAAACACTAAGCAGCCCTTGAATAGCTCTGGAGCTGGTGCTTGCAGTGCACACAGCTCTTCCCCTTACCACATACTGCCTCTGTGGTGGTGGGAGGCACTTTTTATAGTACGTGGCTCCTCCCCCAAAACAATTAACAAAAGTTGTTATTTCATTATCAATAGACATAGATACATTACTTGAATATAGAAAAATCACAAATATTATCATAAGCAAAAATATCGTAATAATAGGCTCTAAGCACAAACAGGAAAAATAAAAATCTAGTACAAAAATGGCAAGTCACATGACATTACTTGCGACGTCACACGTGCGCGCCCTACGTGTGACGCACGTTCACTACACTCGGTTTGACCGATTGGCACACGCCATGGTGGCTAAGGTGAGAGGAATGTTTGAGCAGCAATCAAGTGTGAACCCCTGACTGCTGCGATGGCTAAGCGAGGAAAACTCGGGGACACGTAAACGGGCAGGAAAGTGAAACTCCGACACGAGTGTGCGTGTGTAGGTATGTTGGCACCGTGGCCTCCCCGCGCTGATTGATGGGACTACTCCCGCACAGATAGGCATAAAAGAGAAATGTAAGTTAAAAGGGGACAAATATCCAGCAAAATAGTTGAACGGGAAGAAGGCAGAAGAAAAAAAAAAAATACTGATCGGATAGATGGAGCTTGAAGTTGAAAGAGATGTGGGTGATATGAACAAAAATCCTCAGAGCCCACATCACAATTTATAAGTATTTTATTGAGATATCTCTGAGTTTCAGCGCTTTCATAGTCTATTTTCTATGTATGTTTTGTCTAATACCTCTGAGATTTTTACTTCACTGTGATTGGTTAAATCCACTTGTCACTCACTCAGACTGACCAGTAATGTAATTTTATGAAATGTTATTGATTTGCCTGGAATGCTTCACAGTATGGCATTAAACTCCTCACCATAAAGACAAGCAGGAGAAGCCACAAGGCCAAGTTACAGGTCATATTCATAGAAAGACGAACCCGATTACTGTAATGGAAGTATTTTTGAAACGCAAGATAGATACGTTTATTGCCATACTGTGTAACATTGAAGGGAAAGCAATACCATCTCCTGGATATGGTCAGGAGGCACTCAGTCCACCATATAGGTTCAATTTAATGCACTGAATTCGATATAATAATTTCAGCAACTGACCTGTACTTGCTATACAACTTTACTATCATATATCCTCTGCAGCCTCTTCTCTCACCTCAACTAACTGCAGGTCTCTTTTTTTACGTCTAAATCTCCTCTCTGGTCTCCCCTCCTGCCTGCAGCTCAAACCTCTGCCTCCTGATTTTATCTCTAAAACTTTGAGCTGTCTCTGATGTACTGAATCCATTCTCACTTCAAAAATGGAACTCAATGAATCAAAATACAATTACTGAATCATTCTCAATATGTAAGAAAATCTGCAAATATTAGTATGTGGCATTGCACAGACAAATGGAGAATGGTGTCAGGAAGGGCATCTGGCATAAAACCACATGCTAATTTATGAAAATATAAAATTCATGGAAAAGACTTTAAACAATGGATGTGAGCTGTTTAGTTTGGTCCTGCACTGAGGTGTGATTAATGGAATGCACCGTTTATTTGGCTCCGTCGTATTAACACTGAGATCCTAATGTAACACACGTTTAACAAGAAGAGCCATGTTGATTACTGTTCTGTGTAAATGTTTTCATCCGAGACTCCATAAACTTTTATTAGCAGCACAGAGGGAAACAAGGGATTCATTTAACATTCTTTACTCTGGCCCCACTTTCTCTGTCTCAAATGTTATAATTATACCAGGAGAGTTTCAAATATTATTTATAGCTCCCATATCTACTCAATGAATGAAAGAAAAGCCTAAACTGTAATGACAAATATAGACATGTACACTACCAGTCAGAAGTTTGGACTCAGCCTCTCATTCTCCGGTAAGGTTTTTTTTTTTTTTTACTACTTTCTACGTTTGATATACATACAGAAGCAAGATATATGGAATTATTTAGTAAAGAAAGAAAGTTGAATAAATATTTTTTCGAAAAAATAAAGGGTAATTTAAAGATTTGGCTATAATATATATATATATATATATATATATATTTTTTTTAAGTTATTACCTCCGCCAAGGAGGTTATGTTTTCGCCTGAGTCTGTCTGTTTGTTTGTTTGTTTGTTAGTTTGTTAGTTAGCAAGATAACTCAAAAAGTTATGGACGGATCTTGATGAAATTTTCAGGAAATGTTCCTAATGGTAAATCCAACAGATGATTAAATCTGGTGAATGAAATGGTGATGATCCAGAAGAAATCCTGGATTCTGGATCACTTTGAAAACTGAGCTGCTTGGCGGAGGTCTGCGCTCTCTGAGTGCTTTTCTAGTTTAACTTTTATTTCTTTGCTACATAATTCCATACATCTTACTCTATATATTTGATGTCTTCTGTATGTATATCAAATGTAGAAAGTAGTAAACCTATAGAAAATAACACTGAATGACATTTTGACATTGAACATTGAATAACATTTTGACACGTAGCGTATATAGTGACAGTAAGTAATCCAATGTGGAATTCGTCCCATAAGTTTTATTTGTTTGTTTATTTTTAGGCATTGCAGTAGATTGGATAAATGTTGATTTAATTGAATAATATGCGGTAATGGAAATTAATTTAAAAATTAGTTACAAATAATAATAGAAAATTCTGTCAACTGGACAAAAGTTTTATAATGAAGATGTTTCGCCACTCATCCAGTGACTTCTTCACTTCTGTTACAAATAATTTTTTTGTTAGAGCTGTAATTGTTTCAAATAATTTCCCTTGTGGATCAATAAAGTTTGTCTAAGTCTAAGTACACTTCAGATTTTAATCAAGATAAAGATTCTCAACTTAGGTCTTTTTGTCCACAAGGTCTTCAGCCAATCCTCTGTCAATAAAAGCATGTGATTTGGACCTGATTGAATTAGATTATTTGAGTAAGAATTGCAATGATGGAAGAAGGACTCACAGGTACCAGAGCAAAAAAATATCTCAAATGTACTGAAGTAAAAAGTATCTTAAAGTAAAGTACAGATACCTAAAATGTATACTTATTTATACAGTACTTTAATTCAGTTGCTGTTGGTGGTAAATTGCACTGATTAAAAGTAGCTCTTGTTTATGTTTAGAAAATACATATTGAAAGTGTTTTTATTTTTTTCTTGAATAAGATGAAATTTAATTATAAATTTTGGTCATTACAAGAAGAAAATCTTGACTTGTTTTATTTCCATGTCACCTAGCTCAAATTGAGTTTATTGTATGAAAAATGTAGACGTTATTTCACTTTAATCTGAATTTCACTCCTTTCACTGCACCTTATCCCATAGGTTATCTTATTCCAATATAAACCTTTTACTTCTTGTGCTCAACAAACATGTCAATTCGAACAAAGCGCTGCATAGAATCAAAATCTCTTTCTCTCCATCCAGGTTTATTTTGTCTTCACATTTTTCAGATTAACCTCAAATCATTCCCAGGGCTCCATCTTCTTTATCTCCTCTTCCTCCTCCCATCTGTCTTAATCTCATTACACATGTCAATAGAAAAGCTGCTTGGTTCCCCCAGATAAACACAACTATTAGCCTGCACTGACCCCAGCACTGTTTTCCATGTTAACAGCAATCCCACCCCAAACATGCTCCCATTTCCCCTTGTGTACCTCTTGTTTATGTACATTACTCTACATGTGTGCGTGTGTGTGCGTGTGTGTAGTCTACAGGAGTGACAGTGTTTTTTCAGTTGTCCCACATTATTTCCTGAAATGCCTGCTATTGCAAGAGGCAGAGGTGAAAGTGGAACTGGGGCCTGGTCCAATGCAATTAGAACTAGAAAGAACCTATTTGCCTACATCCCCTGAGAGTGCAATTGAAGTTAACATGGATTAAATTAGATTAGTACACTTTTGACCATCATAAAATGCTTGGAATAACTGCTTCAATTGAAACGCTGGAGTCAGAAGTTACCAAACGCATAGGAACAATTGAATAGGGGATTTTGGAAAGGGTTGCTTTTCTACTGCGCTGTTTTAATTGGACTAAGAGCACTTTATTGTATGCTGGGAAACAATTATAAAGCACTCAGGAACAAACTAGAACAAAATGGACATCAGTTAGGGACCTAAGCAGGCTCCATGGGTATCCAGTTATGTTAAAAGCACATTACAGTAGAGCTGTGGTAATACAATAATGTAACAACCTATTCGATTTATTATGGCTTTTGTTGAAATCTATAAAAAATCATGCCAATTTTTAAGAATTAGAAATCAAGAAAAAAAAAAATCTCGCAAAATAAGTACCTTAGACTTTTTTGAATTTCTTTTCTGGTTTACGCAGCTCATTCATATTTTGGTAACAACAGGAAAACTTGAGTCATGTGGTTAACCAGTTTGTCTTAATCTGCAGTGTATGAAAAAGGATTAAATTAAAAGTTAAATAATTATCTAAAAGACACATACCATACCATATAGAATGTTTTTACAGGAAACGGTAATGTATGACAAGATAGTTAGAATCAGTGAAATTCAGTGAAACCATTAAAGAGCAGTAAGCTACCAGGACTTTTGAGTGTTATACAAGTTTTATGTGTGAAAGTCATCATCTGCAAGTTTATTTATTTATTTTTTCAGCAGTAGATGGCAGATGTGAAACCTCTCCTCCCCTCTCCTGGTTCACCTGGGCTCTCTGGTGGTCTTCTTTCAGAACAAAGCCAGCACACTACCAGACAGCAGCAACGTAGACAGCATCTAGTGGTGATATGTGAGAATACAACAGAGGCGGGTCGGCCAATCTAATTACATATGGTAGCTTTAAAGTCTTGTTCTGAATGATCCTTTGTTACATATGAGGTTATGAAATCATCAATGTTCAGAATAATTCAACAAACTTAAGTCAAGTTCGATGGCTTGCGCTTGCAGTTTGCTTCCCTTATCGCAAGTACAGTTGTATGAAAAAGTTTGGGCACCCTTGACAATTGCTATTATTTTCATTTATAAATCATTGGGTGTTTGGGTCCACAACGTCATTTTGATCTATCAAATAACTAATGGACACAGTAATATTTCAGCAGTGAAATTAGGTTTAACAGATATTTAGGTTTAACAGCAATATGCATCAAATTTGGGCACCTTAACAGAAAAATCATATCAATATTTAATAGAGCCTCCTTTTGCAAAAAATAACAGCCACTAGACGCTTCCTATAGCCACTAATGAGTGATCATTCTCTGTAAAGACAGTCAATTATTATGCAACCTCAGAGGGGTGCCCAGACTTTTTCATACAACTGTAATTGGAATATGTGAGTGTATAGCTTCACATTTAAGTGGTTAATAAATCATGCATATTTGGATTGTTGAAATGCACCGATGACAAGTTCAAATTAATTCTTAATCACTTTAGGAAACTTCGACTGAAATGATGGAGTGTGTGTCATCTATTATGGATAAAGTATGCCACCTGTCTCACTGGAGTTTCTGAGCCCACACAAGGAGCCCAGCTAATGAAATACATGCAGTCACCAAGTCAGACAAGCAGACAAGAGTTGTAGAAAAAAAGATGCTGTTGACTACACCTGCTAAAATGACTATAAATTCAATTTGCCTTATTGATAGTCAATGATAAGTCGGTTACAAAATGGTGTATTCTGTTGTCTTTTAAAAGTGAGCTGAGCTATCATTTGACCTGATGGCATCACCTTCTTTCTATTGTCTCCACTGAGATTATAAGAATAGTGTAGAACATTACAGGCAAACAATTTCAACATGGGGACCTCCTTCTAAAAAGTTATGTAGTGCTCCTTTAACTCACCAAAACAGTTTGGGCTAATAAATGAATCAATAAATTAACTCGTAGTGGAAATGAAATTACATCAACACATTCATTCGTTCTGAACACCAGATCTCTTTATCAGTATTGATACTTTGCAGTAACATCACACTGGGGGTGTTCTACATGTATCTCTAATGGCTGAATGTTTACAATGCACACATGAGCAAACATGGTCAGAAAAGTTTTAAGATTGTCTGCAAACTCAGGAAAAAATACAAAGTGGATTTAAACAACACATTTTCGGGAGCATGTGATCAATACAAGCATTAAGGTTTAGGGGTTTGATTTTCAACAAAAAGGTGTGTGAGTAGGGAGTTGTAGTTCCAGGTAAGTCACTTCTTTATGGTCAGATGTGTTAAAAATTAAAATGCCGCAGATTAAAGTCTAATACAGCCTCAAACAGTTAGTATCACAGCCCCAGGAAATGTTGATGACATCAGCTGCAAAGTATCAATAGGTAAGACACTATTCTGTCCTTTGTTTTTTCATAGCCTGACTCCGGTTCAAACTGGCCAAATATTGTGTAAAATAGATGCGTGTGTGTGTGTGTGTGTGTGTGTGTGTGTGTGTGTGTGTGTGTATGTATGTGTGTGTGTGTGTGTGTGGGTTCTATTGTACATACAGTATGACTCATTTGTCAGGTGGGGATTGCATGTAGTGCCCTGAGCTCGGACTGGCTCCCATTGGGATCTATAGGGATAAGAACAGCACATGTCATTACCAAAGTATGAGCTAATTAACTGCTTTCCCCTCCCATCCACCACACACCACTTGACCTTTAGATCCTTCTGACATGGACCAAACTTCTCTGGTGTCTGCTTTTTGTCTTTGCTGTTTCACAGGCTAAAGTTAGTATCATATTTCCAAATTGAAGTCTGTGAAAATCTAGGGTGAAGACACAATCACACCAGAATTTCATGTTCAGAGACTCGTTTCCCAGTGGAGGTGTTCCTTGTGTAAATTCCCCTTGCTCTGTGTTTGACTTTACAATCAAATCAAATTTTGTTTAAATCTGGAAATAATTTACTCTTGAGTCTAATCTATTGTTAGGTCAGAATTAATCATATGCAGATTTCTATGGATGTTTTGTTGGGCATTTTATCATAATGTAATGTTATCCATTTTATTTCTCATAACAAAGATAACAAACCTAGTGTATTAAAGGTCCTATAATAATAGTATTTGACTCTTGTGAGCTTTAAGTCATGTTAGAATGTTGTTACCTCATCAAAAACATACCTGGAATTGTGTTTTGTTTTATTCACACATGTATTCCTTTATTATCAGTCTGTCTACATCTCAAAAAGCTCTGTTCCACCTTGTGATGTCATGTAGTGGTAGTTTTCAAATTAACAGCTACATTTTACCATTTGTTTTGTAGAGATTCAAAATGACAAATGATTCTAGTGAACATGTATTTAAAAACACAGTGGAGCACGTCCTGTATTCAACATGTTTTCAGTCTTAAAGAAGAACTTGGCCTAAACATGCAAGATTTGTGACTGAAATAAAACACAACTCCAGTTATGTTTTTGATGAAGGAACACATTATAACATAGATAAGAAAATGGCAAAATATGGGCCCTTTAAGTATATGTATGTAACACTCGACATTCACAACAATACTCTTAAATACACATCTTATTAACCTTTGCATTGACTACCTCAGGCATTACCCCAGAGATCTTCCCAAATTCTAATTATAAAGCCTATCTCCATCTGCTCCTGGTCTCCGGGGTCACTGTTGATTTGGGCAGGAGCTAAAGGTTAGAGCTGCAGCTGCAAAATAAAGTCTACTTGCACTGATATTGTTTCGTACTTGTACCTTGGCCCATATTTGACCCTTCCATTAAAAGAACCTGTGCTTCAGTGAAATAAACAAACTAAAAACATACCCTTGACAATATCCTCAGATAGCTGTCACCTAACTCCCATAGTCAGCCTCTACTTCTTTAAACAAATCTTTATTATCTTTGTGTACCTCCCCAAACGTGAGTCACGTATCAGTAGATTCCACCTTGATGTTGTCATTTGGTCCTTAGCGTTTTCAGCTTTCCACAGAGTTATCATGTATTTTCTTTTGCATTCTCTTAAGTTTTTCTTGTCTGTTGCTTGATATCCACTGGCATTTTAAGCATGTGTTGTTACCTCACAAATGGTAAACAAACGACTGGCAAAAGTCAAACTCAATTACACAAAAACAGACAGCAAAGAAACGAGGAGACTGCATGCTTTGGGGGCTTTGTAGTCGTGCATCTCTGAAGTGTAGGGTTTCATCTCAAGTGCAGATACCAGAGAGGGGAGGGTTCTTGCTGTCATCTATAATATGGACATGATTTATGGATGGGGCAAAATATTTAGACTTTGCAGAAGGTGTCATTGGAGAAGTGTGTCTGAGGTCTGGATACTCCCTCTCTCTTTTGTATGAATAGTGAGGATGTTTGAAAAAATCGAGGCTCGTCTGAGTTTGCTTTAAAATATGTTGCAATGTGGAAAGATATTTTAATAAGATTTAGAAACATTGAAAATGATCTAGCTACCAAAAACATGGAAATGATTGAAAAGGCTTCACTCTGGCAAAGTGGTTGCTCATGTTGTCCGTGTGAACCTTTTACATAAACACCACATGATCTGAGGACACACACTGAGAAGATGTCTGCTACAGACGCTCTGTAGACATCCATATGAAGCCTGGTCTATCCTCACAGCCGATCTGGCACCTCCCATCAGGGCTGCCATCTGCTGGGCTCTCAGCAGCTTGTTCAGAGGTTAATAGCTTCATGATCCCTCTATCAGTCTGCCCATCTTCAAATGGCTAATTCTTCCTCTCTGGCAGTGATTTGCAGGGCCCTACAGCGCTGCCTTCCTCCGTTACTTTTCAGAATCAGCCAGGCCCATCGCCGCTTGTTACCGGACATGAGATATCAGACCAAAATAGATTTTCACAAAGTGTGCTGCCACCGCTTTGTGGCACATTGGAGCCACTGGATAAAGATCTATATCTCATTCGGAAGTGGGAAGCTTTGTAACAACTCTGTTATGACAATGTCGACAGTCACATCTTCATATGAATGAGAGTTTATGAGACAATTACGTTTGATCATAAAGCCTGGATAATGTGCCTCTGGTGACATAAATCTGTTTATAAATGTAGTTCATGGCACTAAACACAATACGCTGGGTTTAGAAATAATGTTAAAATGTGTACGCTAAATGTTTTTTGTAAAGTGGCCTCAGAGACTTGACTGACACATTTGTAAGACAAGCTCTCCATGCAGCAGCAGGGTCCTATGGGAAATCTCTCTGAGATGGTGTTAACGTGCTAGTGGTGGGCCTCTACAGGAGCAGGAGAGCAGATCCTGTGTCAGGGCAGCGGGACCCTCCACTCCCAGAGGAGCTGCAGTTTAACTCTCTCTGCACCCCTCCATCACTGACTGGTGTTCTTAGGAACATCTCAAACTGCCTCTCAAATTAACTTTCAGGGGTTCACTGTGACTTTTCCATGACCCTAGAATTTGCATATTACATGGCTGAGAACTGAATATTAAGCGCTAGAGCGAATTACTGCCTCTCAGACGATATTCCCAGAGCAGCTCGAGGTAGTGCGCAGACGAATGGCATGCGTATAAAACCCCAGTCTGAAGATAATGTGATTTTTTTCATTTGGCTGATAAGGATGTCATGGAGTGTTTCATTATTTTGGACACTAAGCATATTTTTTCTTCTCCGTCATACCCCAGAAAGAGGGACCAGACTGAACGAACGCAGCCTCATGTGATGCTGGATACGATGAGAGATGGGGTGGAGTTATGCAGTGATTGGTGTCAGATGGTCTTCAGGGATGTGCTCTGATTCTGACGAGGCTTCACACGTCAAAGCGCTCAGAGCCATGAGAGGATACGCTTTCACACCATTGTAAAAACGCCGATCACTGAAGAGCAAAGGCTTGTGTAGAATTCATCCAATACACTCATTGCCATTGGGAATGGTGAAACTGCACTCATGTGTTTTTTTTGTATTTGGTAATTCCATATAACCATTTTGATACAGTATTGAGCTTTGATACATAACAGATCTAACTTGTACTTAAATTTAGACAAACTTTATTTATCCACAAAGGAAATTATTTGAGCACAGTAGCTCGCACATCACAATATATTACAAAAAAATAACAAAAGATATAAATTGTCATAATAAATTAAAAATAAATAGCAAACATAACAAGAGACTGGTGTCAAATAAGGTATAATTACAAGTAAAAAAATGCAATGTTGTACAGTTGTACGGAGTATGGCATGACTGTAGTCCTGTATGTCTGTATCTAATGTTTATTATTTAAAGGTGCACTAAGAAACTTTGGTGGTGGAGGGTGGGCCTGCACTACATGTTGTCTAATGAAAAGTGCCCATTGCAGACTTTGTAAAGGGCCTTTCTGCACTGGGTCCTGGGTAAACCGTATCCTGACGCCCATGAATTTAGTTCAAGGGACGGAAAACAGCCCAAATCACAGACATGAGCATTTGCATGGGAGGGGAATTACCTGAGGAGCTCTGACTTTGCTGAATTGCAGTAGGTAAAAGTTTTCACAGAGATGGACGAGTCACATGGAACTAGAAACTCAGACGACATTTGTAATGATTACAATTTACCTGAAGTCCCTGGGTAAAACTAATACGGCTTTAACTTCTAAGCAGACTCTCTTAAGTGCAAAACATGTTGTGCTAAGCAAACCTTTTTTAACATGTAAAATTGGATATGTGGTTTCTAATTATTGCTGCAGCCCATGCATATGCATTATATAAACATAAAAAGGCCCGGTCGCTCCAAGGGAAATTGCAATCTCTCAACACTTTCTAATTAAAACTCTATTTCCACATTGGCAAAACTCTGCTGCATTTCTCTTCCTAATATTCTCATTCCTAATTTTCTTTTGCAGTGTCCATTCTCAATCATTGTTTTTGCATTGTACTATGGAAAATATGATATCACAGACTTTAAATTCTGTCTCTGCTCCTTTTCCATGTGGGCGTAATGGATGATAATCAAGAAGTAATGCACATTCCTGCAGATGATATACTGGGCATAGACTCAATAAAGACGTGCACGGATACAAAACCTCTAACCTATTTTGGGCTATTTGTCTGCATATGTAAGCAAAATACATTCATTCAAGCATCACCACACACAAAAATATGTCTGACACTAAGCCAGTGCTGGCACAAAATGATGACTGTGATTGGCTGAGAAGAGTGAATATGCCAAAACACACATGCTGCTTCAGATGTGAGAAGAAAAGGTGTTAACTAACAGACAGGGAAGGTGCTATGTCTGTTCTCAAATGACACATGCTAGTGTGCAAGATGGCCTGTGGTGCATATTCAATTTATTAATGCAAACACAATTTTAGTCTTTATTTGCAGAATGATCCAAATCCATATTATGCAATGTAAACCAAAGCTCTTTTTATTGTTCTTCATCAGCTGATTTTACTTAAAAAGCCAACAAACTTTTATTGTTGGATCAAGAGATTTAAATATGTGGATGGTTTTTAAATTATTCTTTTCATTTTGGTTGATTTCAGTTTTCAGTTACCATGGATGCAAGGTTGTCAATACAGAGATAACATTTTTAAAGATTTTAAAGACGAGCTTCATTGGTCATTTTTTCAATTTTTGTGTTGGTCGTCCTTCCTGTCCTGGTCAGCCAGAGTATTGTGACTGGAGTGCTTAATGTGGACAAGAGGTAAGCTTTGCTAGTTTGAACCTAGTTGTTATTTTACATTATTCATTTATAAATGAAAATAGTTTTATCCTAAAAAAACAAAAAACAAACAAAAAAACCCCCACAAAACAATTAATACATGGTCTTAACATGTCTAAAACTGATGCTACTCTTACAATTTAGATCAGTCCAGCTAAGGATGCTGTGTTCAAGCCTAGTACAACATCCACAGATGGGTCTCTGAGCACTGTACAGCAGTAGCTCACTGCTCTGAGGTTAAAGGATGCGTCATATACAGAGAATGAATTTCCCTCACAACTTTTAATCTACTTCCACCCACACTTTTAATCTACTTCCACCCCATTTTAAAGCTGCCTAACAAACACAAGGTGGACTATGCTCTTTACAAACAAATGATCAACTTTTATGATCAAAATTTAAAATCAGGTATAACAACCAGAAACCTTCCTTGATCTGAGAAAATCCCTTTCACAAAAGATTATCCACCTTAAACTGGCACTGCACATTGAGGTCACCAATTATCTTAAACCTTTCCTAAATATTTAGACACCCTGGCCCAGAGTGCGTAATGCTGGAGAACTAATGCATAACAAATGTGGCTGGGCCTTTGTCATGAAGGGCACTTGTTTTAATGTCCTGGGATGCATGTGATTGCTGCAGTCCTGTCCAAACAGCAGAGCACAGAGACAACAGTCACCTCCAAAAGCTGATCATTCCGAACACATGGACCCTGTTTAGACAAACCTACCCAGGAATGCATGTCTGATTACTCCTCATCTCCTCTCCCCTTTCTTCTTTTTATGAACTGGGAGCCCATGCATTGTTTTGATATGCATTTTAATAGAAACTGGAATCCTGCTTAGCGTGGCATAGGCTTTGTGCCAGACTGATAAATGACAGTGGAACATGACAGGGCTGCGCTGAAGATGGATGTCCCCATTTACTTCTGACGATCTGAGAGAGTTTGTTTTTGTCTGATGGCTGCTCGAGTATGAGAACAGGTCAAGATGTGGCCCCAAAGGGTTAAGAAGACATCTCCGAGTGAAAACAAATGACAGAGGCGCAGTGAGTTGACTTTGGTAATGGGGGAGAATTACATAGGATGGAATGAACTTGACAAATGGCAGTATTTAAAAGTCACTATTAAGTCAATTTAGGGATGATAATTTGTATTTTCAGAAATATTTTAAATGGGGAAACATTTACTTTTGAAAGTATAGGCATTATAGGTTTTACAATAGCAAATGTGACTTGGAATGAAAGCTGGGTACCAGATTTTTAAAGGGCTCATATTACTCTATTTTCTCATCTCTGTTATAATGTTGTTTCCTCATCACAAACATATTCTCTAATACAGAAAACACTCTGTTCTACCTTGTGATATCATGTGGTAATAATACACCTTCAGTAGAATCATTTGAATCATTTCAGCCCTAAAATTGCCTATCTCTACTGAACAGTAAAAGAAACTTGACTTGAAAACTACCACTACATGACATCACAAGGTGGAACAGAGCATTTTGAGTTTCAGGGACAGCCTAATAATAAAGGGGTTATTCAAACATGTGTGAATGAAATAAAACACACACACACACATAAAACTCGAGGTATGTTTTTTAAGGAGCTAACAGCATTCTAACATGGCTTAAAGTTCATAAGAGTCAATTTTGTGTAATTTAAAACATTTAACAGTGAAAGGAAGAGGTCGGTACTAAATAATCAAATGTGTTTCTGCACTGCATTCCAAATTATTATGCAAATGATATTTTTCTCTGATTTTGCCAAATTGTCAATATAAATGACAGTCGTCATAATTTTCAAGTCATCAACCTTTAGAGTACAGTTTGAATGTTATTGAACAAACCTCCCAGTATTTTTTCAAAAATAAAAACTTAAAATGCGCTGTTCCAAATTATTATTCACAATAGAGTTTCAAGCCATGTTATTGTTGTAAAGAACTGAAAATGGTCATTTGTTTATTTTTCAATTAGAAGCATTAGCATATTAATGAAATCGATTTCAATCAAAACAACAAAATCAACAGGTCAAGTTCCATTTTAACACAGGACCCCTTATTTGATAGGAGCTTCACAATTCTTGCATCCATTGAACTTGTGAGTTTGTGGAGAGTTTCTGCTTGAATTTCTTTGCAGGATGTGAGACTAGCCTCCCAGAGCTGCTGTTTGGATGTGAACTGCCTTCTGCCCTCATAGATCTTTCACTTGATGCCGAGGTATTCCTTGCAGCATGAGATGTTGCATTTTCATGCATGAAGCACGAAAGCACGGTTCTTCTTTTTGTAATTTCGAAGAAATTGGTCAGTCAGAAACTCCACATACTTTACAGAGGTCATTTTCACACTTTCAGGGACCCTAAAGGGGCCGACCAGCTCTCTCCCCATGATTCCGGCCCAAAACATGACTCCGCCACCTCCTTGCTGATGTCACAGCCTTGCTGGGACATGGCGGCCGTCCACCAACCATCCACCACTCCATCCATCTGGACCATCCAGGATTGCACGGCACTCATCAGTGAACAAGACTTTGAAAATTCGTCTTCATGTATTTCTGGGCCCACTGGAGGCGTTTCTGCTTGTGAGCTTTGTTTAAGGGTGGCCGAATAGAAGGCATTTTAGCAGCTGCTGTCTTAATCCAATGTATTTGTCTGGCAAAAATCTTACTCATTGTGCCTTTATCTGCACAAATCCACATGTGCTAAGAATCAGCTACAAATCTTGTAATAGTACAATGATAACGCTTAAGTTTTTGTGAAATATCTAAGGTTTTCATACCTTGTATTAAACTAAGTTATTAAACTATTTCACACTTTTCGGCACTAGAGAGATCCTTTTCTTTCCCATATTGTTTGAAAATGTTGCTCTGCTTAATAATGTGGAACGTCCTTCTTCAGTCGTTTTTCCTTTAGTTGGACGCACCAGGCAAACTCATAGGCTCAGGTGTGTGACATTGATTTCACTGAGACACAAGATTATCCATGAGTTTCACTGGAAAACTAAACATTTACCTTTATGACACTTAAACACAATTTGCAGAATAATTTGGAACGTGGTGTATAGCTCACACAAACCCCTTGGCATATCACTGGTGTTCACATGCATGAATTTCTCAGACAAATGCTCAGAGGTGAGGGGAACAACGCTTACTTCCATATTTGCAAATAATAATTTGACTGAGATTTGATATTTTCTCTTGTACATGCTACAGCTTTAACAAGACTTGCAATTGAACAGCCATCTGGTCATTTTTAGATTAGTAAAGGTATATTTATTGCATTTGGTATGAAACATGTGAGTACCTAAAATAGAACTCAATAGTGTGAGTGCAAATACTGACTGGTTGGTAAGCCATGGCCCACCCCAAGCCTCTCTCCCATGGGAAAGTGGTCCACGTCAGCAGCACTAACGCACCTTGAAAATGTCCAAATACAGACCTTCTGGAAAACTGAGTGGTGCCTAACATGCTTATCCTATGGGAATGCCTATATTTATTATGGCTAATATGCACTAATGTGACCACTAACGCTGGTGAATTAGGTCTGTATCTACTGTGCCCTGTGTTTGACTTGGTTTATGTTGATAATTTTTGAGATTTTTACTTCAAACTTTTGTCTTAACTTGTCTAAAACAATGAGCTTATCTTAAATTGGTGTGTTACAATGTGTTGTTTACTTTCTTCTCATATTCCTCTTGCCTAAGTCCTTTAAGCTGCCTCAATTGGTTGTGGATCAGAGCAGTTCCTGATGCACTCTGATTAGAAGAGCTGTGCTTCTTCTTTGTTCTGTGGATTTATGGACATGTGCGATACATAACATGGGTGAGCACCTCTCGTAGCACAACAGCCCGTGGGCATGTGCTGATGGGAACAGGGCTGTCCTCTACATCAATGCCACTGCTTAAAGAAAGGAAAATAGACTGGAGGAATAAACCAAGGCAAGGATTGGCAATGACATAACCAGTAAACCAAAAAATCAATGTTCAAATCTTATTGGTGAAAGTATATCTTGTGTATTGAAAGCAATTGTGATCTATGAAAAAAAATGACATGGGATTGTGTGGTCCTGTCTGCAAAGTAGGGCTGAAAATTACAGGGTCCCTCATGATTCAATGCGATACACGATACATGGCTCATGATACGATGTTTTCACGATATGGCAATACATATGATAATTTATATTGCACATGATACTGTTATATATTGCTGTTTTTAAGAACCATATACATTTTAGCAACAATATTTCTTTGTTAAACCTCATTGTGTGGAAAGTTAATATGAAATGCATCTATTTTAATCAGCAAAACAGTGAATATGTGAATATCTTTACGTATTGTATAAACATGTTTTTTTACACTAAATAAGCAACAAAATTGTTGTGCAGTCACAAAAAAATGGCTAAAAGATACCAAAAAATACTCTTGGGCATATATTAATACAGCAGCCCACGGTAATGATACTGTTTCATCAAATTTAGTATCGTAATGTATTGATATTTCAGTATTTTTGCACGCTCTTGTTGCAAACCTGAACCTTGTGTGTAAAACAAAGTCAGTTTGTGTTGTCCATACTTCCAGACAAAATCCTATAAAGTTTTGTAAATGAGACCATATTACAATCGACTAATCAACATCAATCACAACATATCATCGGTACACAATACAAATTAACATGGATCCCCATAAACACCACCTCTACTAGTGTACGTTCATACACACTGTAGAATACAAGCCTTTCATGACCAAAGGATTACGAGACACAATGAAAGCAGAACCAGATGCACCAAGCCCCCACCACATCTATTGTAACCCTATTGTTCCAAGCTCATATTGTGAATGAGCTTTTCAGTGTAAGAGCTTGACCGACATACATTGCTGATGCTAGGGTCAAAGCCCTACCGCCCATACAGGCTTAGTGCTGTAAAGCTTGATACGATCATTCAGGAGTTAAGGTCACTTATTGTTCTAGTTAGCGCTGACTGTCACCAGACAACTCCCTCCATAAAGAGAAGTACGCTGTCCTTTGAGATCCCTGTCTCTGTAGAATCAATAATCCAATCTCAGTCTTCATGTTGAGTGCCTTGGTGTGTGTGTGTAATCCTATAGCCCAGAGAGAGAGAGACACCAATAACAAGGGAGAGCTCCTGTCTGACCTCTAGCATGCATTATTTTCCCCTTGTCTACGGGTTTACATCGTCTCCATTTGATCCTGTTCGTTCTATTCTTTCTCCAGCCATCCCTTCATCTCCACACCTGTCTTCATGCATCACTTTACTCTTCTGTCTATCATTTGGTGTGTCAGTAATAAATTGGTTTCTCTGTCTTCACATTGGGCGTGATTACCGTCAGGGCATCTGTCATCTTCGGTGTATGTCACGGTGATCGATGACATGTGCGATTCTCTATGTGTGGGACAGCATCAGTCGGGAGGCATCGTGGGGTTATTTTGGCTTTGTGGAAGGAAGAAGGTCAGATCTGCTCCAGTCCAATCGATGACTTCAGAGACAAACGGGCTACACCTTTCAATAACTATCCATTTCACAAAACCACAATAAAGCTAGATTTACTTGGTGATCTTTTCAGAGACTAGAAGCAGCCTTAAAGTAAAAGAAAAAACTTTACCAATAGCCCTTTTTTCTCTCAACTTCAGCAATACTGAAATAAACTTCAGACTTTCTAGTATAAGTATAAACTTGAACTTGGACTCTCCTTCAGATACATAATAAACTGGTCACTTTATTATGGTTGTTAAAAAAGATACTTTATACTTTATAAAAGATACTTTTATACTAAAACTTTAATACTAAAACTGGTATACTCATTTCAAGTATAAATACAGGAAAAAAAGAACAAAACTGTATTTTTCTTGGATTTTTTTGAATGTCATGATCTGTATTAGAACTAGTATACAACTATGTGATAATATTAAAGAAACTACTATAACTTTGTGTTAAAATTACATTTTATTGTCATTGTCTAAGCCAGTATTGTGTGTTAAGTCTATTTCGTAATATCACAATCGAGCTGGAAATGTTTGTATTATGTCAACACAACACTTAATACAACATTACACATCTAACATTTATTTTGTGCATATTTAACATTATTTGGGTATACCTGTTTTCTTTTCACTTGTACCTCACCAGTACTTTCTGGTAACTATCCATTACAAAGCCCCACTATTACAGACCTCAAATCACTGAAGCATAAAGTAAATGAGTGCTCCCTTCTGGCTGGTCTGCACCTCTGGGTCTGTGTCCAGTGTAGGGGTGACTGCACAGCACACGGGGAGCAGGGCTGAGATCAGAGGTGATTAGAAAACTCATGGGATCATTGTAATAAAGCTGCTAATGCCTTCCACAGTGAGAGCAGGATCAGACACAACACCTGCCTCTGTGTGTAAATGTAATCTCTGTATGTCCACTAGCATGTGAACAATCCTAATCACACTGCACATCTGAGGTACTAGACACTAATCGGACTCTCATTTGGTAACACGAAACAAAATTGGACTTTTTTACATTTAGAGAGAGTTCATCTAAGCCAGTGGTGGGCGTTTCCCAGATGATCTCAAGATAGAAAAATAAAATAAAATAAAATAAAAATAAAATAAGCAACAATTCATTTGATTCTTTTATTGTCAACGCTCTTATTTAACAAAATCAGAACTGAAACAGCCTCTTGGATGAGTGGTGACACATATTCCAACAAAAACTTTTTTTTTTGGATGACTATAAATGAGATCGACAGACATCTTGAAATTAGGTCAGAAAGGTACTAACAAACAATTTTAAACCTGATCAAATGTGCTATAGAAATAAAGTGGATTGGAATGGATTAAACTATACTGTCATTTAAATATGTATAGTGTGGAATATTTATCAGTGTGGTACAAAGTAAAGGTTAAATTTAAAGAAGTATTCTCCAACATGTACTCTATTAAAATATCAGAAGTACATTTGGAGACTAGATCTTTGTTACAGTATAAGAGTGAGTGGTGGAAGCAGAACTAATGGGTCATGAAAATAATGTCAACAGTGGTTGTAGAAGTGCTAAGAAAGAGAAGGAAAAAGTGTTTTCTTAAGCTGTACATCTAGAAATCGGAGCTCTCTTTTGTTAAACCCTTTAATTAATAGACTCATTAACATCCAATCTCCCTGCACCCATTCCTCTTTTTTCTCCTTCTTGATGAGGGCTGGCGATATCCTCTCCTCTCAGAATTCTGTCTCAGGAGACAAGAATCTGATATGGCAACCTTTTCTGTACTCGGGGTGTAATGAAGGAGAGACATCTGGTCAGTGGGCCATTGTCCTGTAGTGATGGATCCCAGTCTCAGCACCAGGCCTGCCCTCTCCCAAACAATGGTATAAAGTGATATTGATATTATAATAAAGTGATATTAGTTTTGTGGTTAATTTTATGGTCCATTGAGATTTTGGGTTTGAACTCAAACCAAGACATTCCTGATGTACTGTTAAAAAAACATTCTCTTGGTCAGAGAGTATTATTAATTTTGTATCCATCCATCCATTTTCTTCTGCTTATCCGGGGCTGGGTCGCGGGGGCAACAGTCTAAGCAGGGACTCCCAGACTTCCTTCACCCCTTCACCACACTTCCTCCAGCTCTTCTGGGGGGACCCCAAGGCGTTCCCAGGCCAGCCGAGAGACATAGTCCATCCAGCGTGTCCTGGGTCTTCCCCGGGACCTCCTCCCGGTGGGACATGCCCAGAACATCTCCCAAGGGAGGCGTCCAGGAGGCATCTGGAACAGATGCCCGAGCCACCTCAACCTCAGCTGGCTCCTCTCGACGTGGAGGCGGCTCTACTCCGAACTCCTCCCGTGTGACTGAGCTCCTCACCCTATCTCTAAGGGAGCCACTCAGCGGAGTGGCTGGGCGTTATACGTTTTTTCCCTACGTATACAAAATGACTCCTACACTTTGCCTCAAGTGGAGGAGTAATTTTATATACTTAGGTAGATCTTGTCGCATCATTGTGTCACATGACCCCATGCCCTTTAAAAGGGCTGAGTGGGTTGTGTATGCCCTGACACTACCTGTATCGAAATGTGTTGACCAGTCCCATTTCATCAATAAAGGAATTTTATAATATTTCCAACAGTCACTCGGACCTTTTTTAACCGTTTTTTCACTCTATCACGTTCATTTTTATACCAAAAGCATGGTCATGTTCACTGTTTGTTTGCTACAAAATGCATATTGGGATGTTCAGAATAAATGTGAATTTGGTCCTGCCCAATAATTGGAAGGACTTATGAAACAAACATGTTTCAAACAAACAGAAAATAACTCAATATTGTAGTTTTGTTTTAAGTTGTGTTTAGAAGAGAAGCAAAAGGGGCAAATTTATCTAAGTACACAAATGTGGCACTGTTTTGGAAGTATTTTTGACAAATGAAATTTTGTATATATAATTATTCAGGATTACACAAAAGGAAAGAGAAATTGTTTTCATAATTATCTGATTGTGTTTTTTTTTCTTATAAACAGTGATGTTTGGCAGAGAGAATAAATATGTGGTATTATTTTAGTAGCAGCTTTTATTTCATACATATTCCACTATACTTGGGATGGATGGCTTGAGTTTTCTAAGAATGATTCTCAAAATAGGTACAATGAAGTCTAAAAAGTAGATGCATGTCAAATTTGCATTCAGCAATAGTCCACATTTCCCCATTTAAAGACTGCATATTTTGAGTTGTTAATTGCTATGGCAACAGTAGTACACAAATTTTTCAGGTACAGAACAATGAATGAAAACAATGACTGATTCTATTGTCAGTGAAAAGGTCATGTGCACAGGATAGTGAGCACTTTCTCTGATATACGACACTATCTGAGAACACCCACTGGGACACTATATGACTATGTACATATGCAGATCAGTGTAAATTTGTTCATCACTTTGCAAGTCATAAATTATGCATATGGTGATGTTTTCCTGCCAGCCTGAATAGCCATTGCCTTAATGAGTGTGACTGTGGAGAGTTTCATTATTAGCGGTGCGTTCACTGACCATCTCTCGCTCTTGTTTTGTTTACTCCATCACCAGAGGCCATTTGGCTCTAATCAGTGAGCGCCTCTCATTGTCTGCTTTTAATCAGGCCACAGTGACCTCCAGATCCCCTGCTCATGTTGCCATATGAGAGACTGCACAATCATAAGTTTGTTACGCCCAGAGTTACAGGGCAATAAAACATGATCACATGTAGACTGTTTATTTTTTTTAAAAGTTTAATTAAGAATTAATTGATATTATAACCCACAATATTCTCTTGAGGCAATTGCAGAAGAAAACTGGAACTTAAAGTGAGCACACCAGGATTTAGATCAATATTATGATGCGTTACATCATTTAGGAGTCCCACCCATTGCATTATTACATTTCTAATACTAGTCAAAGTGTCTGTAACTCTAAAAAAACTAAAACTTGGTTTATACTTGACCCATCCACGCAGTCATTTTTGTAGATACGTCTGTTTGTGTGTTATCTGTATGGACCAGATTTTTGGGCCCTACAGGTGGTGGGCAGCCAATCATGTCAATACAAACTATTTTGTTTGTGAAAAAAATGCAGAAGGTAAGAGCTTTGTGCCTTTGTGGACAGGGAAGATGTCTGCTTTTCTCTTAACTGGATTTAAACAACATTTTTCAGCTTGTTCCACTGTTGTAACTCTTTGACCAATCAGAATCAAATAGTCATGATGCTCTGCGTTTTTTGATCACTTTCAGCGAGACATCCCAGATTGATAATGTGTAGAACTCAGTTTAGGGTGCTACACATATCAATCTGGCATGAGCCAGGTTAGTAGTATTGGCCTTTTCATTTCACAACCCAAAAACAACGTAACAAGTGGCACATCGACGTCAGTCAAGAAGCTGCTGCGTTTTGTTTCGGTCATGTATACAGACATGTGTTTTGAAGTCAGTCTTGTGTTAACATTTGTGGTCCATCCCAGCTCTGAATGGGCCTAACTGTGCCTCTTGTTTGGCCCACCCACATGAATGCCCTGGTCGTGTGAATAAAGTGACTACAAATACTACTACTACAAATACTACTACAAGGAGATGGATTGCTGCCACCTGTCACCATGACATCTGTAATGGTCCCATCCATTGTACAATGTCTGTGTCTCTATAGTCCTACATTACTGTAAGGACACATTAAGGCCACAGAACACATGAATCACTGAGAAGGCTGGACAATGTATGTAAATTAACCCCAATAGTACCATGGCTGTAAATCCTTTTATTTAGGATCTTTAAAGACTCTAAACTTTTCTAACACAAGAAGCTAGTACCCTCACACCAAAAGGTCAATCACTGAGAGACCTTAGTCACCGGGAATTTAAACAATAAATACAAGGCAGCATTGAAGTTGGTGAACAAATAGAATGAAGCAGAGATGCTGAAAGGGCTAAATGTTCAGTTAGATGTATTTTATAGGCATTTCACAAATTTACACTTTTCCTGAAAAAAATATGAGGAAATCTGTAAAATGCAAGCTCAATAATTACCAAAACAGACATTCCTTTAATACCTGTTCATCTCATTAGTTCTTTAGTTGTTGAATAGTTTTTAGCATGGATGTGGATTATAGTAACATGTTTTTGGTAGGGGGTATGAAGAAGAAAAAATGTTAAAGGTGCACTGTGTAACTTTTCTGGTTAAAGGCTTTCTATTTGCTTGTCTCCACGGGGATATTGTTAGAGACAAGCGGGTGACACCAACAGGTCACATTTCAGGCCAGATCTGTAGAGAATGTTTTCACAGAATGTTTTCTTCTTTCTTTTCTTATTATTAATTTGTTTACATCTCCAAAACTAAAAATGCTCTGGTCCACCTTGTTTTCAAGTTAGCTACCTTTTACCTTTTGTTCAGCAGAGATGGAAAATTCCATGGCTGAAATTACCCAAATGAAAGTGAAGGTGTATGGAGTTTTAAAACACAGTGGAGCTTCCTGTATTACCACATGACATCACAATGTACAACAGAGTGCGTTCTTTGAGAGAAAAACTCAGCCTAAATATGCAGAATTTGTGTGTTAAACATGTGTGAATGAAACAAAACTAAACTCCAAGTATATTTTTGATGAGTAAATAACATTATAACATAGAGCAGAAAATAGCATAACATAGCCCTCTAAATACATTTAATACCATACTGTACCAGACACCGCACCTGAAAAGTTACATAGTGCACCTTTAAATATCTCTACTGCAGCTACTTACTTCCAGCACACCTTTTTAACTTGAGGAAAAGTTTAAAAGCTTTGTATGCCAAAGCAGTGCCTATAAATACACTTTACTCACTGTACACCTTGCATCTCAAGTGTGATTTGATGTGGAAGAATATTAATTTTCTGCTGCTGACTGGAAAACAACCACTGTGTCCTTGTGAGGAGGTGCGTTTCTGCTAGCGTTGGCCAAAACCCTCCACACACTGTATATATGTGTGTGGGGGAGGAACTGAGTGAGGAGCAGAGAGACTGAGAGAGTAATTGATGATGTTGGTTTGAGCTGTTCGAAGACACTTAAGAGGTGCAGAGAGACAAAGACTATGTTTCCATCCAAATGTCAAAAGGATTTCCGTTTAATGTATTTCTGGTAATGTATAAAGTGCCTCCAGAATGAAATGAATCAAGAATTTGTTATATGTCAGCTGAGTTTTAGCTTAGATGACGGATTGGTACAAGCTGAAATGTGTGTTTGTTTCTGTATCCATGGTAATAAAACAACCAAATGAAATGTGGTGCTCAGACCTCACCAATGTCCTGGTATCTTATTGCGTATATATATTTTCTTCTTCCAACATGTGCATAAACATATACAGTAGCCAGTTGTTGTCTCCTTAGGCAAGACACTTCACCCACATTGCCTGGTAAGAAAGTGGAGTGTGTGTGTGAGTGAAAGTGGTGGTCGGAGGGGCCAATGGCACAGATTGACAGCCGTCTGTCTGCCCCAGGACAGTTGTGGCTACAGTAATAGCTTATCACCACTGAGTGTGGAGTGAATGACTACTGCTCTGTCATGAAAGGCGCTATATAAATGCAATGATTCATTTATGATTAATACTTTATGTTTTGTTTCATTCACATATTCATACACACAAACCCTGTATATTAAAGCTGAGTTCTCATCAGTAAACAACCTATTCTACCTTGTGATGTCATCTGGCAAAACAAGAAGTGCTCCACTGTGTTTTTAAACTCTATACACCTTCACTAGAATCATTTGGCTAATTTCAGCTCTGGAACTGCTGATATCTACAGAACAAAAGGTAAAAAGTAGCTGTTAACTTTAAAACTAACACTACATGACATCACAAGTTGGAACAGAGAGGTTAGCCAAACGTGTGAATGAAACAAAGCACAAGTCCAGGTATGTTTTTGAGGAGATAACAAAATTACAAATTATAACATGGCTTAAATCTCACAAGAATCAATTTTGCGCAATATAGGACCTTTAAAGCCTGGTACACAAAGATGACTTTGCGATAGGCCCAAGCTTACATAACTGAATAAGATCACTTAGCAGTTTGACGCAACTTGTCATAGCCTAAAATATTGCTGTTGTATGCATGAATTGTTTTGAATAGTCAATAATAAGTTACGGGCAGGTCTACGGCAAATCCTGTGTCACATTATTTGGAGTAAAGTTTGGATTTTGCAGAAATAAATGAGCTGTGTGTGGGTTAAACATTTATTTTTCAATAGCAAATATGTTAGTAAACAGACATTTGACTGGTATTGACAAACTCGGTCCAGACTTATTAGAGCAGGGTGCAGAGACTGGGGATGCAAGTAAACTTCTCCTTTGAGTCTCCACATCCAAACACAGAAACAAAACAGAAGCCATAAACAACCAGATTACAGATAATGCTTTAAATATAATTCCATTAGCGCAACAAACCCATTTGAACTTGACTCAATGCAACTCAGTTTTGTTTACCCATATGACACAGCAGCCACAGCCTCACCAGTCCCGTTTGTGTAGATGTGGGATACCATGTCCAAACACAAAGCAAACAGGATTTTCTAGCATCTTTCTCTCACTGATTTATTTACTCTGTGAGCGAGTTTGTGTGTGTGTGGAAAAAAAGAGCGCGTCTACAACATACATTGTGAGGCTGAATTTCCCAGTGCGGTCATCCAGATTGTCAGCCCCTGTGTACGACATGCTAGAGAAATCCTGTTGGCACACATGCATAACACGCAGCCAGGAGATGTGGGCTAGCGGGTTCAGCTTAACCACAGTGAACTCTGGCCCGGCTAAAACAAACTCTCCCATTGAGAGACAAGCTTTTAGCAATCACTCTAAGTATATAGCTGTGCATTGGTAACTTCTGGACAAATATGCAGTTGAAATAGTGAAGGAATCTGATGTATTCTGATAAACATGAACTAAAATCAAGAGTTTGATTTGTTCATCTCTTCAGTGGCTCGTCTTTGTTCAGAATATAAAGGCCATGGCTGCAACATTGAACGCTGAAATATGAGATTAATGTTTTATAGTTGCTCTAAGTATTTTTGAATGGCAATCACAGTCACAGTCATCTGCTTGTTTCTATGGATATGACATTGCTCTGCCTGGAATGTTCCACAGTATGACATTAAAACAGCTCTGCCTTACATTTATTCAATTACAGGTGGTTTTACTGTTCAAAAATATCTAGAAAAACAGGCATTCTGGCAGTTAGTGGGGTTGCTTCTCCACAGATCTGACATTTAACTCGGTCTGGTTTGGTCTCCATGACAATAAAACTGTGAAACATTCCAGACAAAGCAATAACTCCTCCATGGAGAAAAGCATTTGACAGACCCTCCATCAGAAAAGTTACACAATGCACCTTTAAATCTTCACTCAATGTATGCAGCCTATATAAACAAACTGTAAACAAACTTATTACTTAATACAAAGTTATTATTGTGAAAGTTACTTTTACAATTACCCTAAATAATCGGTTGGTATTTTAAATGCAACTATAGCAATTCCTTACAGGCACTGTACCTGATTTTTGCTATCTTAAAATATGAAAAAAGAACAAATTCATGTTACATGGTTTGCAGTGGTCCAATGTTATTCCTCACTTTTTCGTTATCTTATACATTCTGAACATAATTATTCAATGCAATTGAGTTTATAATTGCTTTTCACAACTCTCAGAGACCAGTGTGGCATTTTGCCCTGCCGGTAAAGGTAACAACAAGTAGCATATGTTATTATAATTATCGTCGTTATCATTATTTTTATGGTCATTATCAGTATTTTATTATCATTATAGTTATTGTATTATCTTTATCTTTATTATCATTATCATTATTATCAGACAATAAAATGCTTTCAAATCAGATGTAGACAAGCAGCAGACATATTTTGACCTCATGTACTGCTAACAATATATCTGTACTGGGGCAAGACAAATTTTGCTTGTGCACATTGTAACTTTTGTGGTGGAGAGTTGACCATGTGGTTGTCTCCATGGAGATGATATTGCTTTGCCTTGAATGTTCCATAGTATGGCATTAAACTCAAATCTTACATTTAATATAATTACTTTTATTGCTCATAAATTTAACAAAAACATGAATGCATACTGTAAACAGGGTACCATCTCCACAGATCTGATCTGTAACTTGGCCTGGTTATCATGGAAATAGATATGGTTGGTATGTCATACTGTTGAACATACCACACAAAGCAATAACATTACCATGAAGACAAGCTGGTGGTGGACCCTCCACCAAAAAAGTTACACAGTGCACCTTTATATTCATGGGGAAAAAACAGGTACAGGATCACTCCTGGACGAATGAGGGATTACAGTGCATTGCCTCATTTATAAAGATGATTTTAATTTGACATTTAGTTTGATTATTTTTGTATAAGTATTTTCCAGAATCAATGTTTTCCTAAAGCCGTCATCGTCCAAATTACACTTGTATGCTTGTGTGTTTCCTTAACCCTGCTTGTTTGATTTGATCTAAAAAATGAAACCACCGTGTTTAAAAAGCTGAAGGTCCGTGTGGGGTTTATTCATCTATTGGAGAGTTCATGCGCCCTGCCCCCAATCAACTCCTGTAGCTTATTTAAAAAGTGGAATTGATTTATTTTGGGTCTGGGTGCTCCTCATATCAAAAAGCCAATTAGCAGCCTCTTCTGTTGTTGGAGCAAACAAAGATTCTTAAATTAAAGAGCAAAGTCTGGCTCCAAATGAGAATCACAGTTGGAGTTTAATAACACTTTCCGCTCTATGGTGAAAAAAAAAAAAGTCTAAATAATTAAAAAAGGTATGAGGATCACGTAAGACTGGTGTCATAGTGTAAGGTGTAGCATCCAATGATATTATGAGAAAACAGAGCTGGGTAGAGGAGATGACCACAGTAGATGGGATAGACAATGCTAACGGGCAGGCAGTAGAGGCTAAGATTTCACCTGAATAATGGATGTTCTGTATTGTGAGCAGCCAAAGCTTCTGTGATGTGTTTTGACATATTTAGCTGTTCCACTATAGATACAGGGATAACAACAGCACAGCAGACAATGGATGGTTGTCAGAAGGTGATACACTAATCACAATGTAACGCAATCTATTGACAATGAACTAAGCGTGCTAAAGAAACTGAAGGTGAAGGACACATGGGATTCAACAGAGCATTCTCATCAGTAATGAAACAAACAAACAAAAACATGTTCGTTTTCTGTAAAAAAGACTAAAGTTGAAGCTGCAGTGTCAATTTCTAGTATTTATTTATTTATTTTATTTATTTATTTATTTTTTTTCGTTTTAAAAAATTTAGCTTGTTTTGGTTTTGCATTCACTTTGCTCTGGAAGTTGTTTGTCCCAGACGCCATAGCTGATGCATGCAAGACGATGGACTGCTAAGTTTAAAGGTGCACTTTGTAACTTTTTGGTTAGGGGTCTGTGACCTGCTTGTTCCTATGGAGATGTCATGGCTCTGCCTGGAATGTTCCACAGTATGACGTTAAGCAGCTCTACCTTACATTTATTAAATTATAGGTTGTTTTATAGCTCAAAATACCTAGAAAAACAGGCATTCTGACTGTGAGCGGGGTTGCCTCTCCACAGATCTGACCCGAAACTTGACCTTGGTTTGGTCTCCATGAAGATAGAAAGGTTTAACACCATACTGTGAAACATTCCAGAAAAGTTACACAATGCACCTTTATCTATCTATCTATCTATCTATCTATCTATCTATCTATCTATCTATCTATCTATCTATCTATCTATCTATCTATCTATCTATTTAATTCATTTATATTGGAAATAGATTTACAGTGCAAAATAGATCAAATACAGAAGAAGCTTATTGCTCCTTACTAACTGTTTAAGTCACTATTTAAACATTTTCAGCATGCACACTGATAATAATCATTTGTTTAAAGGTGCACTATGTAACTTTTCTGGTGGAAAGGCCGACGCAACCTTGTCTCCATGGAGAGGCTATTGCTTTGCCTGGAGTATTCCACTGTATGGCATTAACCATATTTATCATTCGATGGCAAGTGTGTTTCTGCTAAAAATATATATGGTTCTGTCTCCTACTCTTTAGAGATACTAGATAGGAATTTTACCACTATATGAATATAAGAATCAAATAAATAGAAATCCAAACTTTTAATCCCACATGAACATTATTTAATTGAAAATAGTTGTCTTTTATATCATTTTAGCATTCCTTTCACTCTTTTTGACACCTGCCACCACTGAGATTCTTTTGTCCACCAAATTTCCAGCTAATTTGCATAAAAGATCTTGTCTGAATGCTACCTATTGTACCATTGTCTCACCTCATGGATTATGTTTTGTAAAAACTCACAAATTAAGACTGGGAGCGGATTACTCACAGACGTTTATGTCCTGTGTCTGTGCACGAAGCGGCTGGCGAGCATTGAGAAGTGAGAGCTGCAGTATTGTGTCACAAATGGAGCATTAGATTGGGGTTAAGCGCCTGAATGACGACTGGTCCACTGGCTCTGCCCTGGGCTATGCATACAGGGGCAGCTCTGTGCATTAGCATAATTGCAGGACACCAGAGCAGCAGAAGGTACTGAAAAAGCTCCACTCCAACTCACCTCATTCACTCAGAATGAGAGGGGGGCAAACAGTACTGCTCCTCTATACTGCCCCGGGACAGACAGCTGGTATATAGGGAAAATATATGGTTTACAGGGTGGGTAATATTGACAAATATGAATATGTCTCTGTAAATTCTTCACTGAATAAAGTACTTTCTTAATTCTCTGCTGTTGAGATGGTCCTGCAACCCTCTTTATAAATTTTGTATTTTGGATCACAACTGGATGCTAAAAATGTAATCTTACTTTGACAGCACACAATGAATAAGAGTATAGAGGCTTATTTACCTGACCAGCCAAAACCACATGCTTTGAAAAAACTTTAGAAAGACGTGTGGATATGGAGCGGTATCCCGTCTCCCCCGATTTCACATGGCGTGATTAACAGGCGGACAGGCTGTTTACACATAAAGGAAAAGAGCTGAAAAATCTACATAAAGGACTAAGAAACTGCGGATTTTTACAGAATCAAACAACTGAAACACCAGACTATTACTTATTTCAGGCAAAAGAAAAGACGTTACATATTTTGTTCTGAATGTTACAAGAATTTTGGAGAGATGTCTTCCTCTCTTTTGTCCGATTCCAGCCCCTTCTGGATTCGAACAGAATGTAGAAGGGACTGGCTGGTCAGACAATAGGCTTATAAGCTTCAGTCAACAAATTGTTTCACATCTTGTTTGAAGTAAATAGTTATGCTCAAATCACTCGGAATCCATTCTTTATTTGTTTTGCCTAAATGTGAAGACATGCATACAGGCAAAACACCAAATGAGCTGTAAATCTTTGCCTCTTTGTGATGATGAATACAGTTGAACAGGGCAACTACTGTGGCCAAAAGTCTTCTCCCTCCAATTGGAGCCATAAAGAGTCTTTTACAGACGCTCTGCTCTCGCCTGTATCACAGAACAAGAGAGAGACGGAGGGACAGGTCTCACTTTACACAGTCACAATAGTTGGACGCCGCGCTCACTCCTCTTCTTCCTCCTGCCCTTCCTCCTGGGACCGGCCCTATTTTGAATTTAATGAAAGAGGAGACTGAAATGGGACCCGAGAGAGTCCCAAAACAATTATTGCCGGACAATGGAGCAAAAACAAAGATGTGATGAAAATGCTGGCAGGAGTAAAAGTGCACTGAAAACAGACTGAAACAGAGGGGGAATTCAAATTGGATGGTTTAAGCACTTTCTGTAACACAATAACAGTTTAAACACGTCCATACAGACAGGTTTGAAGCTGTCATTGTTAGAACTTTTACTGTACATGCAAGTGAAACGATTACTGCTAAAATTGTTATAGATTCATTTACAATTATTTTCTTATTTACTACTATTTCAAATTTGCACTGTTTCTCCTATAGTGGAGATATATTTGTATTACTATATTTTTACTTGTACAAATACATTTATATAATTATCCCTCATCTGACACCAGTCTCTTGCTATGTTTGATCACAAAGACTGCTGTGGGATATGTCTGTGTACCACAGGCTATAAAGATGTGCGTGCACCTCATGTCAGCTGTTTCCTGTCTACAGTAAAACCACTCGCTTTGAGACTCTGAAGTGTTCAAAAGATCAGAGCACTGCACTTCTAGTGTAGATACAAGTCAAAACTGTGTCATTATTTGTGAAATGTGGTGCAATATTTCAGATACATTAATTTTAAATCATAAAAGATTGGTGATAAAGTAAACAGGAAGTAGAGTCACTATCACTAATCTGCAGCTTCACCCTGATCCGTGCGCTGTGTGGATGTAAACAGACACACGTGAGGAAATACTCGCCTTTTTACTTTCAAAGAGCGCTTCAAACTGGATTAATAGAGCGGATTTGTGTACTGGATGTCATTATTTGTGGAGGACAATTGTGGATAATGTGGATGAGATGCTGCACTTTAAATTAACACTTTATGAGAGGTGTCCGTCACTCCTCTGCCCCTGACACTGTTTCATTGGCTGTTACCATAGCGTTGCTGATGTTTGGTGGTTACGATCTGACAGTGACACCACACACGAGGAGCACAGTGGCTTCAAAATCACACATGAAGACAAAAAGTCGGGTCACGACTCCCCGAACTCGGGGAGAAGAAATCGCAGCCAAAATTGGGTGTGTGGCGGCCTTTAGTCTAAGTCAAAGAATGGCTGACCACTTTCAGACAAACTTTTTTTTTGTTACTTTTCTGGTTCTACTTGTCTCAAAGAATTTTCCACAAAATATCATTGCTCAAAAATACCAAGAGCACTCTTATTGTGAGAGGGCCTGCTTCTGCACAGATATGCCCTGTATTTGAACCTGTAATTAGGCCCAAGCGCCAGAATCTGGTGAAGGGCTTATTTGTATCGCAAAGCGATGCAATGCTAACAGTAGATGGGAAGTGAACTGACGTGAGGTGAGTTCCCCCTAGTGACCCTCGCCATGACGTAGGAATGCACCATATCTTTCCGAAAATGTATAGTTTAATATATAGAAAAAAGTAGAGCATTGTTCTAGTATCAGAAACTTTTTCTCCTAACCAACCCACCCATTTTTCACCTAGTGAACAGTGGCGAAAACTCGCCCAACATTAAAAATTGCACTTCTCTAACTTTTGCCTATTTCCAATTTCCAAATATCAGTAAAATGGCACATGAGTGCCACCACACAAGAAAAAATTGCATTAGGGTAGGAAAGATACCAAAAAAAAAAAAAATTGGACGTAGAATCATAAAATTTGACACAGAAGTAGATCATGACAAGACGAGTAAAAAATATTATAATGCCAACGCCGTCTGCTCCACCAGGGGTCAGCCATATTGTATTAAACTTTGAAAAGCATTTTCTGTAAACTTTGTACTTTCAGTCATTCACCTGAACGGGCTCAAATTTGGTACAAATTTGGTAAAGGGTGGGGCATCAAAAGTTATCAAACTTTTTGACACACTTGTTATGGTCACAAAACTGATGACATTTTTGCATCTATACAAATGGCTCTCTCTTGCACATACAAACTCTGGTTTCAGTGATTTGCGTTTGCGGGGTGCGACGTTTGTGGAGCACGGCATTTGCGGGAAGCGGCGTTTGCAGGACGCGGTGTTGGCGCATGCAAGAGGCGATTATTGCCGTCTGTGGCTAGATTTTGACTTGTAACTGAACTAGTGGTGGCCATTGCGAGGTAAGGGGCCGACTCAACCAGAAAAGTTGTGCCAGTACATGTTTACCCAAATGTGAAATAAAATGCTTTTTAGTGTCTTATAAAGCTGTACAGTGTGAGTAGCTCTAACTGACACCATTGTAGACTTTTGCTTGATTTTCCATACTGCTGTGCCCTGAAGTAACTTGTGTGTGAAATACATCAGGCTAGTTAGAAATACAAGGTGTTGAATTGGATATGGTGGGCTTCTGCTGTGCCCTGTCGTAATAACATAATGATCCCCAAGGCGCTTATGACCACCGGGCACTGTGCACTTTGAAGATGAATAAAGCGAGTGAGAGATTGGTTTAACACTTTACCACGGCCCCCAGTCTCCAGCAGTCTTAATAAGTCTTAGATCGGGCCCTCTACACTGCTCCCCTAAACTTGGACAAGCTCTACCCCTCCTACTCCGCCATTCCTTCACTCCCTCTGCTTTGGATCCCTATTGAAGTTGTTTACCGTGCCACCAAGTCCATTCAAGCACCAGTCAGCAGGTCTTGCTAGATCCTTACAGAACTGCTGAACTCTCCCTAACCTGCTAATCGGACCTCTCCTCCCTTTCAGCCCGCCAACACAATGCCACCATCTTGACCACCATTTTGTAGGTCAGTTGCATTGAGTTTTTGTGCGGTGAAGGGCCCTAGCAGCAGCATAAAACAGCCTTCCTTCTATTGATGCTACCGGTGGAGTCCGCAGAGCCACCCAGATCTCCTCTCCCCCCGCTTTGCAAGATGGAGGCATCCAAAGGCATGCAGTTTATTAAGCTGTCACCGCGCATCTAAATCTGCTCTCTATTGCTTTGGTACAGGCCTTTCCACAGAGAGAGGGAATCCTTTGTGCACGACCAAGGTATTCACTGAGCTGTATAAAAAAGCACGCTCACACTGAAGGTAATGGACGCACACACACTTGAAATGAGATGCAAATCCGACGTTTCACTTGGCAGTCAGGGTGCGCTCTGCTTTGGGTATGTTTGTGTGGTTATAGCGTGCATGTGGTGTGGATGTGAGCGTGTGGCTAATTCTGATAGCATAGCCTAGCATAGCGAAGCGGTGTTCAGTGAGGAGCCGTAACACAGTTGTTGGTAGTGGGGCATTGTGTGAAGGTGGCAGGGAGAGAAATTACTGAAGAAGAGGCAACAATAGGCGCAGTTAGAGCGGGTTACAGTGAGCGGAGACAGCCAAAGTGCTAAGGATGAGCGATAAAAGGGTGTGTGTGAGTGTGTATGTGTGTATGTGTGTGAGTGTGTGTGAGAGAGAGAGTGTAATAGAGAGAAAAAGAGATGGGGCAAGGGTAGAAGAGGGAGGAGAGGAACTTGAACTTGCTCCTGGCGATCCAGCTTTATTTAAACAGCATTAAAATGTGTTTAAAGGGTCCATATTGCGCTATTTTCTGATCTATGTTATAATGTTGTTTTCTCATTTAAAAAAACCCCAAAAAAACAAAACATACCCAGAGTTTCATTCACACATGTACATGCACAGACCCTTCATATTCAGGGTCTCCTCTCAAACAGAAACACTCTTTTCATGTGGTAATACAGGAAGTGCTCCACTGTGTTTTTAAACTCCATATACCTTCATACCTGGAAATCTCAACTGAACAAAAGGTAATATGTAGCTGTTAACTTGAAAACTACAACTACATGACTTCATAAGGTGGAACAGAGCATTTTGAGCTTTGGAGATGTAGACAGACTAATAATAAAGGATTATCCAAAATCTGTGTGAACGAAACAAAACACAACTCCAGGTATGTTTTTGATGAGCTAACAGCATGTAATGTAATGGCTTTTCCTGTAATATGGGACCTTTGGGGACTGACCCAAAATATAGTAACATGCCCTCTTTCCAGAAATGAAAAAAATCTAGCAGTAGCAGTTTTTCACTGGAGCAAAGTAATACATTCCCTGTACTTTCAATAGAGCTGCTATACACTGCATATTTTTCGAACACAAAGTCAATGTGAAGGAAACAGTTTATCAAAATGGTAAGTAAAAAAATGAAAAGTGTATTTCACTCATTTGAATATAGGAGTTTGCAGCAGACATGTGAACGGGCTAGATTTCACTTTCTGTCTGGTATTGTTTTATTATTTATTTTTATATATATATTTTTTACATGTTTGTAAATTTAATCTAAAAAAACTGCTGTAAAAGAGTGATCCGATCCCACTGTCTTGTATTGTTCCAAAACAGAAGACACACTGCTGGTATGAAAGTGCCAAAAGTCCATGTGGCACAGGCGAAGTGAGTGAAGAAAGTGTGAACAAAAATTAAAGGTGTAAGAAAACAATTTTTCTCCATTTTTTTCATTTTTTCATTACTGTTTTATTGTAAAAATAAAAGTTAAATACTACTACTACTATTTTCAATTACATGCACTATATTTCTACAGGACACCTTCTGAGATATCAAGTACTTCTTCAAAAGCACTTAGAGATCCTTATGGGTGGCTTCACTCTCACTCTGTTTGGTTAAGCACTGGAAATTACAGGCTCACTTGTTAAAGCCGGTTTTAGAAAGAAAAATGACTGCTGAGCCTCTCTGTGACACTCCTGCTGTTAATGATCACTAACTAGGACTGGGTTAGCGCACACACACACACACACACACGCACACGCACACGCACGCACACAGATTGGGTTTCCATGCTTTTGGTAAACACTACATTCACTTAAATTTATTTCTTGGCTTAACCGCCTTGCCTAACTTTCATCTAAACTCTAACTTTAATTAACCCATGTATGAACTTAATGAACCATGTTGTTGGTCTGATAATGAAGGTTTTTGGTAATGGTGTCCCCGTATAGTGAGTGTTTATACAGATTTTGGTCCCCACAATGTGATAAATAGCTGCCCACACAGAGGAAATGAACGCCATCACGCCCACTAACTGTATCTTAGTTCACATGAGAAGACTTCAGATTTGGTTCTCATGGTTATGCTGACATACGATCACTGTCCAATAATTTTGAACCAAAACATGGTTAATCTCACCTGGGAGTTGAACGTTATTTTAGGAATTAGTTTCCAATGGTCACCTTTATTATATCTTTGTTTATTTTTTCGGCTAATAAATTAGGACATTCGTAGTTTCTTTTTCAGTTCTGTCTTTTGTCATGAACGTCACATGTAAACAGCATCTGATCTGAAAATCAATAGTAAATGCAGGTTAGTGGGACTCAGGGTCCATTTGCACACACTATAAACTATGGCAAAGCTGGTAAATAAAACCAGGACTTAAACAGGAGTCAGAACTAAACAAGTCTTCATCTGGACTAAATTGGACTACACCAACTGCAATGGTCATGATATCTTACTGAAATAACATTGCTATCTGATATTCTCAAATAGGGTTACACATTTAAAATACAGCGGTTGGATACGAGATGCTCTGACACTTAACTAACAGTGCCTTTCTTTCTTTGAATTTGCAGATTGGGTCTGGTAATCATTTTCAAGTGAAGTACTGAGCAAACAGTGGTCCATATGAGAGTTACAGATGGTATTATCACGTGAAAACAGGTATAATTGGACTAGGTTTCTTAAGTAAACCTACTGTACGGATAGAGTTGCTCCTTTGGCCTCCCTTGTGCATCACTCAATGCTTTAGCTTTCCAAACCAGACTGAATTAATATCACATAATCACAGGCAGAGGAATTTGCTGTACTTAAAGACTGCATTTCAACCTACAATATTTCTCATAAGCTTTACTTAACACAGAATGAAACAATAACCTTAATTGCCAATTCTTTACACTTTTGAAAGATATATAGCCAGTATGAATCACAGCTAGACGGCTAATGTATTAGAAGTACAAAAGTAATAGGCAAACAGCCCCTTGAGCTGCAAATAGGGAACACATTAAGGCCTGGAGCACTTCCAGACAAATCTTTCAATTACACAGAGTGAATTGCAGTCTATTTGGAAGGCGAGATGGATAAAGTATAGAGCAATGAAGTAAACTGTGCTATAGATTTAATTAGAATAGCACGGATGTGGGGCTTATGGGGCCTCGAACTAGGGGAGGGTGTAAAGGACAGGTGAACAGCAAATCAATGCACCCCAGACAAGAAAGTGAACAAAGAGCTGGGCGAAAAGTCCTTACAAAGGCAATACGTTCAGAAGCAAGAGGAGCCTGTGTTAATTGAAAGTGCTCAAAATCAGATTGAGATTGGACAATGTTATTAACCTTTGAAGGAAGCATGTTAATAGCCATCTAAAGTAATTGTGTTAAGTGGAAATTTTGTTCGGAAATGAAATGTATTATCAATAGATCTTGATCAATTATATGATTTCAGCAGCAACAGATGAAGCAGGATATACAGTTTTGCCCTTGACCTTTACTTGAGAGGTTTTGGTTGGAGTTTTATGAAGAATTTACTGGTTTCTGTGCCCAAAAATACAAACCAGTTCCTTTTGGTGATAGTCAAGCTCATATTAAATTTGACAAATTTGACGAAAGAGGATGTTTTTATTGCAGTGAAAAACTTAGAAAACCATCTTGACTCCGAGTGGGCTTGCATTTCCACAAACCTGAGTCTTATTTCGCCTTGAGGAGGGCTCCCACTTGCTTGTTTCCATGGAAATATTGTCCCACTGGCTATCTATCTCCATAAAGAATGTTTAGTAGTATGGTTTTAACTTTCTATTTCTATGGAATCATTCATATGACATGCCACCTCCAGAAAGTTACAGTGTTGCTTTAAATAAATCAACAGTGGGTCTTGACTATTGTGGTGGTGAAGAGGAGGTTAGAAAATGCTGTCTTTCAGGTTACCGTACACATTATTCAACCTGGAGAGAAATGATTAGTAGTTTTATTGAATGAGTTGAAAATCTTTAGCTCTCAGACCCCAACAGAAAACACTGTGATTAAGGGTGTGGCGGATTAGATGGCGTTTAGGAGAAGTCTTCCCCCCGGAGCCTGGACATTGGAGGCAGTAGAGGTGAGGCCGAGGAGAGTGAAGGGAACGATGAGAGGATGAGGAGAGTGAAGGGAACGATGAGAGGATGAGGAGAGAGAAGGGAACGATGAGAGGATGAGGAGAGAGAAGGGAACGATGAGAGGATGAGGAGAGTGAAGGGAACGATGAGAGGATGAGGAGAGTGAAGGGAACGATGAGAGGATGAGGAGAGAGAAGGGAACGATGAGAGGATGAGGAGAGTGAAGGGAACGATGAGAGGATGAGGAGAGTGAAGGGAACGATGAGAGGATGAGGAGAGTGAAGGGAACGATGAGAGGATGAGGAGAGTGAAGGGAACGATGAGAGGATGAGGAGAGAGAAGGGAACGATGAGAGGATGAGGAGAGAGAAGGGAACGATGAGAGGATGAGGAGAGTGAAGGGAACGATGAGAGGATGAGGAGAGTGAAGGGAACAATGAGAGGATGAGGAGAGTAAAGGGAACGATGAGAGGATGAGGAGAGTGAAGGGAACGATGAGAGGATGAGGAGAGTGAAGGGAAGGATGAGAGGATGAGAAGAGTGAAGGGACGGATGAGAGGATGAGAAGCCGAAGTAATGCTGGGGAGGAGCTGGTACAAACTGAAGCGGCCATGCATCTGCAATGGAGTTTTAAATTGATTGATTGATTGATTGATTATCAATTGAATTTAGATGTTGTTGTTTTTTCTTTGACTCACTCATGGTTGTTAAAGATGCATTGTGTAACTTTTTGGTTGAGGGTCTGTCACCTGTTTGCTTCTATGGATATGTCACTGCTCTGCCTGGAATGCTCCACAGTATGACTTTAAACAGCTCTACTTTATATTTAATTACAGATGGTTTTATTGCTCAAAAATACTTAGAAATTTGGACCATGAGCGGGGTTGCCTCTCCACAGATTTGACCTGTAACTTGGTCTGGTTTGGTCTCCATGCAGATAGAAAGGTGAAACATTCCAGACAAAGCAATAACATTTTCATGGAGAAAAGCATTTGATGGACCCTCCACCAGAAAAGTTACACAATGCACCTTTAATATTATTATACTGCTCACTTGGGTTCACTTTTTCCACCTCTCTGTTTATCAGATTAACTCTCTAAAAAGTGTTAACAACTTTAACTGTAACACATTTTACCCTGTCTCTCTTTTCAATCAAATAAAACCTTCAACACTCTCTTCAGATCGTTTTCACGCTCATTGTATTTATTAGCAGCAGACAGCAGAGCAGGTGCAAAGAGGAAGTAACAGACAACATCTCCAAATTCCAGAGGGCGCTCCAATTGAGATGTCTGTCTTCATCAGTCTGTCAATCTGCTCAGCTCTGCGCCAGGCCCTCTCTCTCTCCACCTGAGCCAGTGGTCTGTCAGTGAACTCCACAGCACTTTTGGTCCCACATGTGGTTCTGATTTCACAGCCAGAGGAGGTAGATTAACATAAAAGAGGGTGTGTAAGAGTTTGTGTATTGAAAACTGTGCCCAGGGCTGGAGGAGGAGAGGATTACCTCATTTAGGTTCCTCTAAAACACTGTTTACTTTCCAAAGTGTGCATCTTAATCAGGTATTAAAGTTACTGTGAGTGTAACCAGGTCAGTGGTATTGTTCAGCACATGCCTGGGATAGTTGCAGAGGACAGTCTAAGTGGAAACAGAGCTGTATGACATGGTACAGTGACATTATGTTTAACTCCACTGTATAACGCACTGCTTATAGTGTTTTTAACTGTCATGAAAGGGAAACAAGAAAGAGGGCTTTGTTATTGATTCAGTCTTTTTTTTTCATCTTATGTTTAAAGCAGACCTATGTAAGGCAAAATCTGCTTTTCAGACCTTTTAACCATAATCTTTTAACCATGGTTAAAAACTCAAAGTTTTATTTTTCAAGATCCCATATTGCAGATCAGCCCCTGTTTTCACAGCCTGTGGCATTTGCCCACTGCTCAGTACTTACAAAGTCTTTCTACAATACGTCTTCTTTAAGTGAAGGGATGCTAGTGGCTGGAGCATATGTCTGCAAACACTCATGGGCCTCAGTAGGGGTACGTATTGCTCTGTTGAAAATAATTAACAGTGTTGTCACAAACTTGATTTTGATACTACAATTATTATACTTTTTTTTTCAATTAGAACAATGTAATTTATGACGCAAAATAATATAGTTCAGATGTAGATCAAGAACATTCTAAAACTAGAATGCTTGTGTTTGTATGTGTTTTGAAAGAATCAGTACTTGTACAAATGTTTTTCATTTTTTTTAAGTTAAGGGCTACAAACCTACAGCTACAAAGTCAGCTACCACAGGCTATTCCGTCTCCATAAAATACACTATTGTGTTTCTATACATAGCCTATAGCCTAACAGACTTGTGGTGTGATTTACAGTTTAAATTTAATAAAATTCCAATAACTCATATTATTTCAGGTGCATGTTTTCTTAGACCTAAATAACTTTAATTGATGGGTGTGTAGCTGCAGTTTAACCCAGCCCACAGTGCAAAGGGTTAATATTGATCTATCCTTTCCCTCCAGTACAGTACCAGAAATACTAGAACTGTAATTTATAGTTTGATCTTTTCTTCTGCCAAAATTTACTGCCAAATGAAATAAAAGTTCAGCAGCCACACATCTGCAATGGGACCAAACTGAAATCCTGGAGCGCCTTCACAGGTGAGAGCGATTTTAAAGTTATTTCTCTGTGAATGACCCGCTGACCCGAGCTGGAGAGCTACTGGAGTACAGGCTCTGTGTGCATGTCTGTACATATCTAATGCACGCCTGGATATATGATTTAAAATAAAACAGACACACTGTACTGAAGGAACTGGAGGAACTGTCAATCCACACCATGAAAAATACTGTACTGTCAGGGCAGGATTACAATAACTTTTTATTCTGGACCTGTGAGTAAAAGTGAAAGTTCATAATTGTATGTCCATGTCTTTTTACTTATTCCGTGATAATAGTCATCTACAAGGGGCTCTGAAGTACAGTAGATGTTCTGACGTGAGCAGAACAGAAAATGCATTTGACTAAATTTGTTGAAGAGATTATGAAATGTCTAGTTATAGTGAAGAAGTACAAGTATTGTACCAAAAAAAAATACAAGTACCAAATGAAGGAACATGAAAAGTAGCAGTAGTATGGTAGTAGTAGTTGCTGTAAGTGTTGAAGTAGAATAGATATAATTTGTCACTGCAAACCTGAAGAATAATGATACCACTGATTTTTGTGTTGATCTGATACACTATGGCAAGAATAGCGATCTGATACTGATACTGATACTGATACTGATACTGAAGGCTACAGGAAGCAGCTGATATATAAAGCAGGTAAACAAAATTCTCCTGTCTGACAAAAGAATCATTATTTAATGCCAGTGAGTTTTGTTTTCATGAATTATTTTAGCATAAGAATCATTGCTTTCTTGTGCCTTGATGGACACTCCACCCATCACTAAACAAATACATCCAGTACTAGTAATAGCTGATGTAGAATCACCTATTTATATTAGCAGTAATAGGAAATATGATAAAAAAAATAAAAAAATCAAAAGTAATATTAGTAGTAGCATTGGAAATATAATCTACCTAAATGTAATTCAAAGTTAGAGAAGCCCTCACTAGCTTTTTTCTACTTTCTATATGTCCTATTACCTTCAGGGGAAATGACCCGGACGAGAGAACCGCTAATGTGTCACAGAAAGAAGAATGCAGTTTTTTGAATGTGATTAAATAGTAATACGACATGTAATGAATCTTCATCTTATCCATTTCATTACACTGTTCAGCCTTTATCAAGCCCTATGTATAGCCTCATCAGGTATTCCATTTCTTGCAGCTACATTCACGTATAGGTGGTATTCAGGTAGGTATTTTACTTTAAATAGAGCCAGGACCAGCACTTTGGAGTAACCGGGGTGAGCGATTCTGTAAAAAAAAAAAGTTAAAATAAAAATGTGAGTGAAATTTACTATTATAAACTCAAATTATTTGTCAAAAATCAGTTAATGTGATGTGTCCACTCTGGGTCAATTGTATGTGTCCAGGTTATTATGATAGCAAATATTGTGACAACACTATTCATTTAGTTTAAAGGTGCACTGCGCTGGTGGAAGGGCCGCCACCTACTTGTCTCCATGGAGATGTTATTGCTATGTCTGGAATGTTCCATGGTATGACATTAAACATATGCATTTAACATTTATTTGTTTCCATTACACAAAAATGCAGTAATTCCTTCTGTGAATAGGGGCGACTCTCCACAGATCTCAACTGTAATGTAGAATAGTGCTGTCTCCATTGTGGTAGATAGGTTTAATCTATACTGTGGAACATTCTAGACAAAGCAATAATATTTCCATGGAGACAAGCAGGTGGCGGACCCTTCACTAGAAATGTTATGCAATGCACCTTTAATATTTTGACTGAATTGCTTTTCAGTTTTAGGTGGTGTTTAGTCAAAATCTTTGAAGTAGTTTTAGTGGTTGAAAGTTTAGTCAGCAAAGTCCATACCGTTACTGTAATACATTAAATCATATTCAACCCACAAATTATTATTTTCTTATTTAAATATATTTAAAATCATATAGTTATAGTCATGGACTGCCTCCCACATAAATCAGAGTTTGTTCTTGACTGCTGAGTTCGTGGTTTGGGGCTCTTTGATTAAAAAGGAATAAATCCAAATTAACATTGGGAGGTTAGATCTTCCCGTTTTTCCATTCAGTTGTTTTTCATAGTTTCCAAACATATCCGGACATTAACTTTACTTTACTTATTATTTTGATATCCTTAGCAAAAAGCCTCCGTCCAGAATCCATCCATGTATGACCAAATGAACGTCAAAGGGGTGTATTGATGCTTATAATGCAAAATATATTCTGTGAGCATTTCAGTGTCTAATATTAATCAACTTTAACACTGGAATAAGAAGAGGGGTTGGATTAAATGTGATCTGTCATTAAACATTCCCTTTCTTTAAAGATCTGTCTCATTACAAACTTCAGCGCAGTATAATGAACTTGACCCAGGGTGACCAGATGATGTCCTAATCTGAGCCAATGAGCTAATCTATCCTGACAGAGAGGTCAAAGGTCACAGATGCAGCAGAGATAAGAGACAGAACTAATGAATAACAATGGCAGGATTAACTGAAGGCCAATCCTAAATAAGAATGCTCTGGACCAATCAGACTTCACACATTTCAGATGTGGTCCTTGAATTGGGAATATGATGTCTCACTTTTGAGCCATGTTGTCAAAATAACCAGTGAATAAAGATGGCGTAACATAAGTCCGAATCAATAACTTTAAACAAAATAATTATTGTGAAAAATGATGTTTGTAATATTGAGCTCTGAAATGGATTGCAACATGAGCTGGCTCTTGGGAAAACAAAGCATTGCTCCTATTGACCACAATGACACACACAATATCACTGATGTAAAAGTTGTAGCTAAAGATCCATATTCCAAAGGTGTATCAATGTAGGTGTTTATTAACATGTGAGTCTATAGTTTTGTAACAAACTATAGACTGACGCCAAGTCTTTATGAGACATTCACTCAAAACACACACACTTTCACGATGGGATGCAGAGAGCTTAAGACTTTATTTTTCTTCTTCTTTTTTGTATGATTTTTTTCCTTCTTGACTAGTCTTAATATGTATGGCAACAGTGCTCATTTGTCTCTCTCTCTGGAACAGATGGACCATTTCTTATGTAAATTGGAATAGTATTCTATTTTGTTATTGGTGCACTGCGCAACTTTACTAGTGGAGGGTCCGCCACCTGCTCGTCTCCATGGAAATGTTATTGCTTCGTCTAGAATGTTCCATAGTATACAGTGCATCCGGAAAGTATTCACAGCGCTTCATTTTTTCCACATTTTGTCATGTTACAGCCTCATTCCAAATTGTATTAAATTCACCTCTTACCTCAAAATTCTACACACAATAACCCATTATGACAATGTGAAAAAAGTTTTTTTTGACAGTTTTTGAATTTATTAAAAATAGAAAACTAAGAAATCACATTTACATAAGTATTCACAGCCTTTGCCATGAAGCTCAAAATTGAGCTCAGGTGCATCCTTTTTCCACTGATCATCCTTGAGATGTTTCTACAGCGTCATTGGAGTCCACCTGCGGTAAATTCAGTTGATTGGACATGATTTGGAAAGGCACACACCTGTCTATATAAGGTCCCACAGTTGACTGTGCATGTCAGAGCACAAACACCAAGCATGAAGTCAAAGGAATTGTCTGTAGACCTGCGAGACAGGATTATCTTGAGGCACAAATCTGGGGAAGGATACAGAAAAATTTCTGCTGCTTTGAAGGTCCCAATGAGCACAGTGGCCTCCATTATTCGTAAATGGAAGACGTTTGGAACCACCAGGACTCTTCCTAGAGCTGGCCGGCCGTCTAAACTGAGCGATCGGGGGAGAAGGGCCTTAGTCAGGGAGGTGACCAAGAACCCGATGGTCACTCTGTCAGAGCTCCAGCGTTCCTCTGTGGAGAGAGGAGAGCCTTCCAGAAGGACAACCATCTCTGCAACAATCCACCAATCAGGCCTGTATGGTAGAGAGGCCAGACGAAAGCCACTCCTTAGTAAAAGGAACATGGCAGCCCGTCTGGAATTTGCCAAAACGAACCTGAATGACTCTCAGACCATGAGAAACAAAATTCTCTGGTCTGATGAGACAAAGATTGAACTCTTTGGTGTGAATGCCAGGTGTCATGTTTGGAGGAACCCAGGCACCGCTCATCACCAGGCCAATACCATCCCTACAGGGAAACATGGGGGTGGCAGCATCATGCTATGGGCATGTTTTTCAGCAGCAGGAACTGGCAGACTAGTCAGGATAGAAGGAAAAATGAATGCAGCAATATACAGAGATATCCTGGATGAAAACCTGCTCCAGAGCGCTGTTGACCTCAGACTGGGGCGAAGGTTTATTTTTCAGCAGGACAACGACCCGAAGCACACAGCCAAGATCTCAAAGGATTGGCTTCAGAACCACTCTGTGAATGTCCTGGAGTGGCCCAGCCAGAGCCCAGACTTGAATCCGATTGAACATCTCTGGAGAGACCTGAAAATGGCTGTGCACAGACGTCTCCCATCCAACCTGATGGAGCTTGAGAATTACTGCAAAGAAGAATGGGCAAAACTGCCTAAAGATCGGTGTGCTAAGCTTGTGGCATCATATTCAAAAAGACTTGAGGCTGTAATTGCTGCCAAAGGTGGATCAACAAAGTATTAAGCAAAGGCTGTGAATACTTAAGTAAATGTGATTTATTAGTTTTCTATTTTTAATAAATTCAAAAACTGTCAAAAAAAAACTTTTTTCACATTGTCATAATGGGTTATTGTGTGTAGAATTTTGAGGTAAGAGATGAATTTAATACAATTTGGAATGAGGCTGTAACATGACAAAATGTGGGAAAAAGGAAGCGCTGTGAATACTTTCCGGATGCACTGTAGATTAAACCTATCTGGTTACAGCACTATGCTATGTTACAATTCAGATCCGTGGAGAGTCGTTCCTATTGCTGTATTTTTGAACAATAGAAGCGCCTGTAATGAATAAATGCTAGATGGATATGTTTAATGTCATACCATGGAACATTCCAGGCAAAGTTATAACATCTCTATGGAGACAAGCACGCGGTGGACCCTCCACCAGAAAAGTTGCGCAGTGCACCTTTAATTTTAATAAAATTAAAGGTGCATGAAGTAGTTCATGTAGTTAGACCTAACTACATGAAGTAGTTAGGTCTCAGAAGATTACTTGCATAATCATTGTTAAATTGTCAGTAATCAGTAAGAATACCTGCAATTTAATATAATTAACAGTGTTCATTTGTGTCATTCATGATTAGGTTTTTATATTATTATTTATTATCAGATGCAATGACATTTATTTTCACTGTACACTCCATCCTAAACAATGCCTTAAACATCTCTGTGTGGGTGTGCCTCTGCTCCCGCCGGCTCTTCCCTTCACATCTCCACAGAGGTCACAGTTTGGGGGGAGGACGTACCCACTGCTGACCCCTGGAGGTCACACTGCAGCTCTGTGTAGCTGAGATAAAGCCTGTCCCGTAATGGAATAAGAACACACTGGCTCATATAGAGTGTATAGGAGCCTGGATGAATCATGCTCTGGTGAGTTTGGCCTGTTCTTGTTTACAGTGTGAGTGTGTGGGCTTTGGATAATGGTCAGTTTTAGATTAGGAACAGTTTATCTTTGGTTATAGGTGCAAGTGCTGCAGATAACTGTGCTCACTACCAATCTCCACTAGAGGAAAGTCCCTGTGTACACACTCCATATATTATGCATGTTTACTTTACGGATTAGATACCTAGATAATTGAAGATAACACAGAGCTCTACCAGTGTTGCCGTCCTAGTTCATTTTTTCATTACAGATTTCATTTTGAGTCTAATTATTTTACCTTGGTTTTGGACATAAAATGTGACCACCACTTCATAACTGCATCTTAAATAGCCTTAGTAAAGCATAAACAAATTCTATTCATTCAAGTCCATTTTTTTATTTAAGGCTATAAAAAGTGTAGTCATTATAAAGTATTATCAAATATAAAAACGTCTAACATAAGTACATAAATACAAATACATAAGTAAACATATACCCTTGTGTCCATGTTGCTGTTAGAGATTATAGGTGTTGCCTGTGCCAGTACTGGGTTCATTCCTGTACGAAAATGTACTGACAATGATTCACTCTCACAACGATTTACAGTGAGCTATATATTGTCACCTACATTTGGATAATGATGGTACGCAGGAATTGAACCAGCCACTCTGATACTGTGCATCTCATTTGCTTAATCTCTCAAATGTAACAAATGACAAACAAGTATTAGCATAGCAGCTGTATAATAAATATTAACTGGACTACGCTAGAATCAATTTATATTTGAAAGAAGAGCCTTATTATTTATGTATTTATTTATTTATTTATTTTTTCAATTTTGAGAATATATGTAAATCATGGGGTTGTAGTATATTTTTTTTAGTGCTGCAAATTGACCAAATAAACTACTACTACCATTACCAATTCCAGGTACCTGATAACATCTATAATTTGATAAGATTCTGATAACATTCCAAAGTTTAGGGGCCACAACAGAGCAAGCTCGGCCTCCCTTGGTTTTGAGGCGGGATGGTGGGACGGACAGTAGGCTGAGAGAGTTTGACCTGAGAGACCGAGGGGCAGTGAGTGGAGTTAAAAGATCAGTGATGTATTATGATGTAATGGCGAAATTTATGCACAGAACAGTGAGACACATGTGCTTTGTCTTTCAGTCTCACTCACTCATTATATCAGGGTTAAAGGGTGACGGACGGACAATAAAAAACTGACTGGAACAGTTATTTAATATTGAAATCCAGTTTGTGATGTGTGAGCTTAAAGGGATCATTGTCAGAGAGGGATAAAAGAAATCACCATCAAAGAGAATGCTTTTGATTTGTGGGCGTGAAATGCAGTCTATTGCTGTGACCTATCCCATTGAAATTTGGACATTGTTGTGGCATGCGCTTTATTATTCTATGCACATTTCAGAATAAGTCTGGGACGATGACTTTGGTAATGACAGCTAATGCAATCCATGCTAATGTGGAGGTGGAAATACAGATATTTATTTTATTGTCTTGTAAAATGCCTGGCAGGTCCAGCTTTGGGAAAATCCATTTTTTTCTTGCAGGATGGCGGATATCAGTGAGTAAAGAATAACTATGCAGCAGATGTCATCAATATTCCCTGGGGGTGTGTTGCTAACCATAGGCTCTGCTCTGTCTGAGGCTTTGTTAGATTTTAATCTGAGCTTTTATTTTAACACAATTTGACCATAAAGAACTGATTTAACTGGAATACAACAGATGAGCTGATTTCAAACAGGACCATGAACACTTGGACTGATCACAAGCTCCTAAAAATGTGCTGTTTAAATCTATTTTGTATTTTTTATTCCATTTTCAGACGATCTTAAAACTTATTTGGTTGTGTTTGCTGATGTGTGCATTGTGTCTCCATGGTAACTGGTGAACATTCTGCCAATACACATACATGTAGAACATCCCCAGCCTGATCTCACTGCAAAGTATGAATAAGAACTCAGATTCGATCTTATTGTTTATAATCAACACATTTTAGTTCAGTAATTTTTGCAATTTTTACGTCTTCCAAATCGAGCATTTTTTCAATTTTCCTCTCTGTCCTCAAGAGTCTCATACAGGGCTCATGAATTCATAATTTAAATGTGTTTTCAGTTTGAAATATCCAAATGAATCAAATTTCACAGTAGAAAATCCAAAAAATTGCTTCACTGCGGACATTTTAATTGAGCTGTGATATTGAATGAATGCAATTATCCCAGAAACGACTTGGTGACCACATCAACCAAAAATAAATCCTCTGAATTACAGCCCCAAAAATATGAACGCTGACATCTTTACACCCTCACAGTCATTTTTCCATTCAGCGGTCCAGAGAGAGCTCCTAACAAAATCTTTGTGACACCCTTCAGATGAACCACAGCCCGCATCCGTACAATATGCTTTAGTGGGTATTTCCTATTTGATAATGAAAAGGCAAAGCAAGTGATCTACTGTGCAACGAATGACCTCTTTTCAATAGTGAAGTCAAATAGCCACAGTCCCACTTCCTGAAATGGTTGATTGAATTGTGGCTTTAAGTTGTAGAAACCTGTCTCAAGACATTATAGTCACTTTGATACTCTGATTTGATGTTTTGCTATCTTTGCGTGTTGTCTGATGATATTGGTGAGAATGTTTTTTGATGAGATATTGAATGTTCATTAGAACACAATTTTTCCAGTAAAAATGACTTATATTTGAGTAAGGTGACATAAACCTAAACAGTCTAAACAGCTTATCAGTATAAATGGTATAAATGCAAATGTGAAAGTGTCACAAAACAATTAAAAAGGGTGAATGTTCATAAAGCTGCGAGCCCTGATTCCATCTGCGGGAAAACACTGCGCTGAGCAGCTCAATGACTTGCTCACCAGACTTTTCCGAATGTGCTTGGATAGTGGGCACATCCCCAAAATGTGGAAAACATCTACTATTGTTCCCCTCCCCAAATCCCAAAGGCCAAAAGAACTAAATGAATTTAGGCCTATAGCACTTACCTCTCTTGTCATGAAAAATTTTGAGAGAATTTTAAAAGGAATTATCTTTAGTCTTGTGGAGGGTAAACTTGATCCTTTCCAGTTTGCATATCAGGCTTGAAAAGGAGTTGGATGATGCCAAGATTTTTATCTTAAATAAACTTTATGAACACCTGGAGAAGCCAAAGTACTTTGCAAAAATTTTATTTGCTGATTTTTCCTCTGCTTTTAAATAAGATAAGATAAGATGCAACCTGACATTTGAATTGAACGCCTAGCTACGTATTTTAACTTCCCTGATCAGATTTTATTGTTGCTCTTAGATTTTTACCTAACTGAGAACAATGGGTTTTAGTAAATGGACAATTGTCTGGAAGTGTTTTCTCTAGTACTGGTTCTCCCCAGGGTTGTGTCTTGTCTCTGATTCTGTACACACTAATTCTGTATATAATGTACACAATGAACATTGTAACATTGTAACATGTTTGTAAAAACGTGCTCAAAGAAAATAGGTGTGCAGATGCCCAACCTCAATTCCTTATGGAGCAGGCAGGTGCTCCAGAAGGCCAAATGTTTCATTGACAGCTCAGATCACATTCTAAAAGAGAGGTACTCCCTGATGCCCTCTGGGAGGCGCTACCTTGCCCCCAGCAGGAAAACAAATAGATTTTCAAATTCCTTTATTCCCTCTGCCATTCGGCTCCTAAACACAGAGGTAAACTAGGCAGAGCCAAGTGTCTTTTTTGTCCTTCGTTTACTGTCCTGATGTTGTTGTTCTGTTTTGTATCTTGCCTTTGCACTTTGTGCCACATTTGCACCTTATGCCTCATTTGCACTAATGCTCAGCTCTGATGCCCATAATTGTATGAGCGCCTAACCTGTGTAAAATGTTTGTGTGTGTTTTAATGCTGTAGTCTGTGACTGCAAACAGAACTGCAAACCTTCTATGACTCTGTGGTGGCATCAGCCATCCTGTACGGTGTGGTCTGCTGGAGCAGCAGCGTCACAGAGAGGGAGAAGAAGAAACTGGACAAGGTCATCAAGAAGTCCAGTTCAGTCCTGGGCTGTCCTCTGGACTCGGTGCAGCAGGTGGGGGACAAGAGGGTCCCTCATGTCTATGCTGGACCATGAGGGTCACCCCCTGCAGGACGCCCTGTCTGGTCTGGAGAGCAGCTTCAGTGACAGACTGATTCACCCTCGCTGTGTAAAGGAGAGATTTCGCAGGTCTTTCCTTCCTGCTGCTGTCAGACTGTATAATGAACAATGCTAGTCATGTGTCATTGCCATAGTAATAATAACAATAATAACAATGTGCATTACTATTTAAAGTCACTACCTGCTACTTATTTATTTATTAACCACCACTGTCCATCACTGCACTGGACACAATATTGTGATTGTAAATACTTATTATTATTTATCTTGTTTTTGATGTGTGCTCTTGTTTTCCTACTTTTTCTGAAACTTGCGTTGTGACATTGAAATTTCCCCACTGTGGGACGAATAAAAGATTATCTTATCTTATCTTATCTTAAACAGAAGTACCTCAAAGTTTGCATCGTGTAACTTTTCTGGTGGAGGTCACACCATTTTTTGTCTTTTGTGAGATGTTATTACTTTGCTTGGTTGCACAGAACGGCATTAAAAGTGCCTCCATGGAGACATGTGCAGCACTTTGGGACAGTCTAGTGGATTAGATAAAACTAAACACTGAATTTTTCACTTCTTCATTGTTGTTGTATCACAAACATGTCCGTGGTGTGTTCCAGTGTCACATCTCTCCTCCCTCTCTCTCCGCCCCTATCGTACAACCACAATTGGAGGACTAATGTTGGACTAATTGCAGCAGTGAAGCGTCCCTCGACTGTTTTTCAGGAAACTTAATCGTGTGGACAGGCAGAGTGAACTAATTATCTGAACGCCGTTTTCCCAGCCAAAGCCGGTCATTTAGCAGCAATTGACCTCCTGCAGTTTTGCCAGCAAAGGAAAACATGTAGGCCAGTCTGCTAACGAGGGGCCCATAGACCCCCAGTCCAGCAGAGTGGACTACTGTGGACTGCAGCTCCAATTTAGATCTGAGCACCTCCAGGACAGAGAGAGAGGGGGGAGGGAGAGGGTGACAGAGGGAGTAAGATAGAGAGATAGATAGATAGAGAGAGAGTTGTCAGAGGGGGTAGAGACAGAGAGAGATATATAAAGAGAAATGGAGAGAGAGCGGGGGAGAGGGAGAGAGGGGGTGAGAGATGAACAAAGAGAAAGACAGAGAGACTCCATACTTACACCTGGAGTGACCGTCCTGAGTGGGAGGAGGTCTGTTGGGACCAAAAGTCAATGCTACAATTGTCTGAAAACAGGATGTAATTCTAAAGTTTGGACATTTGGACCAGACCCAAAATGTCCCACACAATCCTTCACTCGTCTCACTGTCCGCTGTGATTGGCAGCTTCTACACTCAGGCTTTCAGAGCAATTAAAGTGAAGAGACTTACAGCAGGACTGGAAAATTAATCATGTTTCTAGTCCAGCAGATTTATTATTCATTTGGGACAAACAATTCTTCGAATTATAAGCACGATTACATTCTTGGCAATTTGTTCTGAATTGTTTTTATTGTCATTTCATATAAAATGGATTTAGACAAGCTTAATTAATTTTGACAGTAAAGCTTCTTGTCAACCTGTATCGTAATAGCAGGGTATTTTCTCAAAAACATTACATTTAAATGCATAATTCTTTTATGTCAATCACCATAAATCTATATATTTTTTTCAATATTAAAGGTGTCCTGTGTAACATCTTATGGGGGTCCGTCACCATGGAGATGTTTTTGGTTTGCATGGAATAGCTAAACTTATCCATTTGTTCAATTGTATGTGTAAATGCCATAGACTTTATATATAAAGGGACATGCTGCGTTCCAAATAGGAAATGTTCACAAGCGCCCTTCTGGCTCCATCGACTGTTTCCAATTGACTTTACATTGAAAAATTGTCGCCCCTCTCTCTGTAACTGCTGCAGTGAGCTTTAAAATGTTCGTATTAACCCACTCTACATGGCCCTGATGTTTCTATTTCGCCATTTTCTCTGTTAATAAATTCCTTCAAATCTACGGGTAACATTTCTTCTTTACCCAGTCTATGGTATATGCACATATGTCTCTCCAAGTTCATTCTTTATATTTTCCATTGAACCCTTTTCGCTGTTTTCTCCTAACATGTCAGTTTGATGGTTTGTATTGACTCTTGGATTACTGCTTTTATTGCCCCATAAGCACAATAAGACAGTAAAGCTCTGGCTGACATCTGTTTATTCGTCCTTCACAGTGATTTGTGTTATTGAATATGCTCAGTCTGTACGCTCCTCTGTCTGAACCAATGTGTGTGAGGGAGAGAGATAGGGTACACCCCGAGAATTGGCTCCTAATTTCCTTTGTGTGGTTAGCTTAAGTAAACATAGCAGCTTATAAAATGTGAGTAAGAATGCAGTCATGGCGCTCTAACGTTTCTCCCTATGTGATGTGTATAGTATTGGGTGAGTAACGTTACCGCTGTGATGCAGTAATGGGAGTATTTTATGGCTGTTACTTTGTGATGCCAGTAAAGTGAATGAGACAGCGGACGCCTGGTGTCAATATGAGACCATGGACAAGCTGTATATCATGTGTGTCGTTTTCTTTGTACTGTTTAAATCAAGTGTCAAAGTTTCCTGGAGGCTTCACAAAACATTTCATATTTGCAAAGCCAAATTTATAATACTGAACTCATGGACTTATTGTTATTTTGCAGTAGTGTGGTAAGTCATTATTTTGTTCTAGTAATTTGCTTTAAACTTTTCCAAAACATGTTTCACTAGATTTTGGAAACATTTATTGATTCATTTTTTATTCATTTTTTTCTACTTTTTAGTTTTTTGAATAGGTGATTATATTCGCTATTTTCATAATGTCGTTTCCTCATCACAAACATACCCGGAGTTGTGTTTTGTTTCATTCACACACAAATATTTAGACTGAGTTCTTCTCTCAAACTGAAAACACTGTTCCACCTTGTGATGTCATGTGGTAATACAAGAACTGCTCCGCTGTGTTTTTAAACTCCATACACCTTCACTAGAATAATTTGGATGATTTCAGAACTGGAATTGCCAATCTCTACTGAACAAAAGATAAAAGGCAGCTGAAAACTACTGCTTCATGACATCACAAGGTGGAACAGAGCATTTTGAGATTTAGAGATGTAGACTAGATGTAGAGTATTGTGTGAATGAAACAAAACACAACTCCAGGGATATTTTTAATGAGTTAACATTATAACATGGCTAATAGCTCACAAAATCCATTTTGCATTATACGGGACCTTTAACTACTGAACATATTTTCCTGTATTTCATTGTACTTGTACATATATTTGTGCTTTTTTGCAACTTTAATTCTAATTTGCTCTTTATAATTTCCTTGCGGATTAAAATTATTTATCTAAATCTAAGTGTAATAATAATTTTGGATGGCAGTAGCTCTGTTGATACAAGGTTCACTCACAGACCCAAAGGCTGGCGGTTCAGTTCCACACTCCCATCAGTCCATTCTGTTTTACCATTTCTTTACCATTTAAGTTCTTTTAATAGTTGCAGTGCATTAGTGATGATTTTGTGCCAGACTTGTTGTGAGTATAAATAAAAAAAACAAAACAGTAATATCTTGCTGATTATTGTGATTTTTAAAGGTGCATTGTGTAACTTTTCTCCATGCTTTTCTCCATGGAAATGTTATACCTTTGTTTGGAATATTTCACAAGGTATTAAACCTTTCTATCATCATGGAGACCAAACAAGGCCAAGTTCCAGGTCAGATCTGTGGAGAGGCAACCCCGCTCACAGTTAGAATGCCTGTTTTGTTTGTTTGTTTGTTTGTTTGTTTGTTTTTAAGGTATTTTTGAGCTATAAAACCACCTGCAATAGAATAAATGCAAGGGAGAGCTTTTTAATGTCCTACTCCGGAACATTCCAGGTAGAGCAATGAAATCTCCATAGAAACAAGCAGATAATGAACCCTCCACCATAAAAGTTACATAATGCACCTTTAAAGTACGTTTTCAGTAATAATACTTAAATTAGTACACAACTTTTAAATATGTCCCCCTTGTTTGTTAATTGCTTAAAAATGGAAGCTTGTTTGGATCAATAGGCACACCATTAAAGTGCTGAATAGTCTTTTTGTTGTGTTTCTCTGCAGACTAGACTGTGAGAAGTCGATGCACTCATAGATTTTTATCTCAACAGGAGAAAGAAACAGTAATGGGAAAAACTGATTTTCATAATGTGTCTGTTGCTTCTATCCTGGAAAAGTTTGAACCCACTACATTTAGTGTCATCCTTCTCAGTTTATATGTCAAAATAATGGATTATAGGAAATAACTGTACCCCATCTTTCAGTGTTTGTGGACAAAGATGTGAAGATGGAGCCAATGGGTGGAGGCTGTTCTTTGAGTTATTTGAGGTCTAGTTATTTTCCTTTATGAAGTGTCATGTATTTATATTTGATTTTCTACTGCGTGTACTACTACTACTTTGAAATATTGAGGTATTTTATTTTTATAGCACTATCCTAGAGCTAACCACTAAATTAAAGGTCCTGTATTATATCCAGAGTTGTGTTTTGTTTTATTCATAGATGTTTGAGTAATCCTTTATTATTTGTCTACACCTCAAAAGTTCCACCTTGTGATGTTCCACCTTGTGATGTCATGAATCAGTAGTTTTCAGTAGTTAGTTACCAACTACCTTTTACCTTTAGTTCCATATAGATTGGTGATTCCAACATAATTACAACATAAATCTGCAAATAGCCTAATATGGGAACTTTAAGCTAGAATACTTATAAACTATTTGGAATGGTTTGATCTATAAAAGGCTCATAGTTTCTAGGTAATGCTCCACTCGTTATCTCTATTTAAAATATGAAGGATATATGAATACATGTCTTGCCCAGTAATTGCTTCCTTGTACTGCATTCTTTGATTGTATTGTTGCAGGTTGCAGGAGGACATGTCAAATATAGCCACTGAAGTTTGGATTTCATATCCATGGACGTGTGTTTTAGATTTAACATTATGTAAACTATGTGTTATTGGAGATCCAGCCTTAAAGAGCATGCTAACCCCAAACAGATGTCACCCACATATAACTATGAATGAGTTTATTCTCCTCACAATATGAAGTCTTACACACTTGTCAAAATACACAACAAACATCTGTGTAAATGTTTGTAGGAGAGAAAAAAATAGCTTTGAATGCAAACATATTCTTTGTTATACAGGAAGTTGCAGGACACATTTGGTTTGGAATTTTATTTATTTAGAAGTTGTTGGTTTTTTTCCATTTCAGTGGTGTATTTATGCCTGAGGATTACCAGAAGTACAAGAAGAACGGTCTCTTCACCACCACAATATGCGTGCTGATGTGAAATTACTCCACAAAAAGAGTGAAGGCGTATTCAGCTGTTGATACGCCGCATTGACATCACGCTGGAGGTGTTCTACGTGTATCTCTAATGGTGGAATGTTTTTGGAGTTTGGTAATACAAAGCACACAATAGCAAACAGAGCCAAAAAGTTTCAAGATTGTCTGAAAACACAAAATGGATTTAAAAATACAACTAGCTTGTGGCAGTTTTATATGTGAGAAACTTCTTTAACAGTACAAATCAGCTCACCTGTTCTTCGTGTTCAGATTGTGTCAAAATAAAGCACAAATTAAAGTCTAATAAAGCCTCAGACAGAGCAGAGCCTACAGTTAGCATCACACGCCCAGGGAATGTTGATGACGTCAGCTGCTACGTATCAATATTAAGGCAACGTCGAAGTCAGTAAATACTTAGTAAGTTTGTTGAAATAACGGTTACTTGCTTTATTATAGGCACTATACACTAACCGTTATACTGCATGGTCCACATGTGCGCTTAAACTTTTGCTTATCTGAAATAGTCTTTATCTGAAAGTGACAGTTTGAGCATCTCTTAACAAATGCCTGTTTTCTGCCCCTGTTTAAACGCTCTCCAAATATTTTCACTGCACATCCCAGTGTCCGTAAATCATTGTTATCTTTCTCCTGGATTCATTGTTCTTCGTGTGTGGAGGGAGGTAAATATTTGTACACTGCAGTGAGTCTAACAGCTTGTATACAGTATGGCAGCCCGTTGTTGTAATCAGGACATAGACGTGTTCCTTATGTTTGGACAGTCCCTCTTGTTCCGAGCTGCCGGTCGCCATTACTTTTGATTAGTTTTCATTTGTTCCTCTGTGTTTAGACATCAATCACAGTTGTCCTTTAGAGCGTTGTCTCACAGCCGGCTGCTCCGTCACCGTGGTTTGTGTGTGTCTGTGTGTGTGTGCGTGGTACAAGTCCATAGGAGATCATCAAAGAGAAACAATCAGAATGTAAATGTATGAGCTGTGAGGGAGGAGGGGGTGTGGCCGGTGGTATTGGCAGAGAGCCTGCATATGTTAAAGAAATACTTAGAAATTACATTTTCTGAAATGCCTGACAGGTTAGTTACAAGATGTTTTTAATGTTGTAGACTGGGGGTAAAACAATTATAATTCAAACCCATAAAATAATATGTCTATAGTGTAAAGAAATAAAGTTGGAAGTTATGTTGGAAGAACAGTGATCTGTCAAAAACCTGTCACATGCAATCAAATTTTCTGTCGGCAACAGTGAAAAGTTAAAGTGACTGATGTGAGCTTTTAGCCATGTTATAATGTTGTTACCTCCTCAAAAACATGCCTGGAGTTGTGTTTTGTTTCTTTCACACATGTTGAGTAATCATTTGTTATTATTATGTCTACATCTCCAAAGCTCAGTATGCTCTGTTCCACTTTGTGATGTCATGTAGTGGCAGCTTTCAAGTTAACATCTACCGTTTACCTTTAGTTCAGTACAGATTGCCAGTTCCAGGGCTGAAATCATCCAAATGATTATAGTGAAAGTGTATGGAGTTTAAAAACCCAGTGAACCATGTCCTGCATTACCAGATTACATCAAACCGTGGAACAGAGTAAAACAAAACAACATTTATTTACATTATTGACTATTTTTAATTCACATGATAATATTAACAATTTTCTCTATACAGTCACTCAGACATAGCACTTTGATGTTTAAAATCATCATAATGTACAGTGAAATGAATCGAAACCAAGGCCTACAAAAATATTATAAATACATCTTCTTTGCTTTATGTGATTACATACTGTGCCTTTTCAATAACGGTGAGCATGAACTAAGTCCTGTCTCCTGTATAAGCCCTTGACCAGCTCCCGTCTGTCAGCTGTTTCTTATGAGACAGTGGAGCCGGCGCTGCCCTGGATCCTCCACATTTGATTGATTGCTTTGAAGGAGGGGCAAAATAAATCTAACTCTGAGCTTTTCTTCTCTGTGTGGTACGATGAAGAGATGCAGAGTTTTTGGCACGCGACTAAACGGGGCCGAGTTTGCATGAAAGCCTATGAGAGGATGGGAGGATGAGGAAGGGGCTTGGCAGAGGGCGGTAACAGCGGGAGGGATGCTCAGAGTGAGTTGTCAGACTTGTGGCTTAGAGACTTTTGGACCTGGCAACGCAAGTGACGGTTCTGGCTCCCAAGTGTCGAAATAAGGGAGGAAGGAAATGAAGGAGTGATGAATCATGGGTGGAAAAATGCAGAGATTGTTCAGTTCAGCAATTTTCCCACTAAAAACTCCCAGTTCATTTAAAAGGAGTTGCTGGAGGTAACTGGCAATAAACTAGATCAAGGTCTCTCTTACTAGTAAGTTTAGTGTAATGTCTTATTTTTGACAGGCAGTTATATGGTTGATATATTTAGTCTGGCCACGCAATGCTGATTTCTTATGCCAGATGCCCTCCCACAAAGCGTTCACTTGATTTGTCCAGCCTTGGAAACTGCCCAGACCTAGATCTTAATATGGCTTCGTTTTTTTGGCCAAGTGGAATTAAACCTTCAGTCTCCCATATGGCGACACCATGGTTATCGATAAATATGCCAAGATGAGAGAAGCTACATTGGTACGGCAGATGGCATAAATTTGTTCTTAATTCATTAATGGTCTTATATTACACAAAGCTGACACTTGAATTTTAAGCCATATTATAATGCTGTTACCTCCTCAAAAACATACCTGAAGTTGTATTTTCTTTCATTCACACATGTTTGATCATTTTAGTTAACATAATTCATGAGAACCTAGTGGTGATTGGAAAGACATTCAGCAAAACCAACGCCCAACATTTGCAGTGTTTGATAGTATGCACCTTAAAACCTTAAAACAGCCCTTACAACAAATATGCTCTAAACATGGTGTATTATTATTACAATATTCAACCTAGCAGATTATTTTGTAGTTTTTAGTTCCTTCTTTTAATTCCTTCTCATACTCCTCAAAGACAATTGCTAAATTAAAATTCCATCATCACCACAGTTGGAGGAGTTTTATTTATTAACAAAACACTCTCTGTGAGCTCTTTTTATTAGTTAAATCCAACCACAAAGCTGTTTACTTAGATATCGCTCAAGTGCTTAGACCTTGGCTCCGTCTCACTCGCTGCGGACAGATACGGGAGTGGAGAAGAGGCAGGGAGGAGATGGGAGGACAGTGCATGTGCATAAATACGCTTTGTTCAGCTGGCAAAGCGAGTGGTATCTAAGTGGTGCCTGAGTATCCTGGCAGACAGCATGGCACCTCCAATCACATTCAATAAATCCTTTTGGGAAAACCAGGAACAGCAGCCCAAAAGCAGAGTGTCCACTTCTCACATCGGACTGTTCAAAGTGATTATCCGAGCATGAGCTGTCGGATACAAAGGCACTTTCAGCCCAACCAACAAGCCAGAACAAAATTCACTCCCTCATGACTCATGCCCACCAAGAAGTTTCAATTCAAATGGCTCAGTATTTGACCTCTTCAAAGCTGTTAGTAACACACATCGATCAATCAGGCAATATTATACTCCTTATTCTGGAAGTTCCTCTTTGGGGTTTTTTGTTTGAAAATGTCAAAAATCTAGCCCCATCTTTATAGTTATACTCCTAGATGTGGAAAATGAAACTATTATTATGATGCCAGATACATGTCTCACGCTGTTTCTGTGCTGGTTCTTGCGTAGGTTCGGTGTTAATCACGATAAAAAATGCATAGAAATAAGAGAGACAGAGAATCGGTTCTTTTAAAAAATAAGATCCGCTTTGTTCCGTTCATGTTAAGGAGCTGTTTGAAAGAGTTGACCTCTTCACGACTGTCACATTGCTAAGTTCAGTTATTTTTGTTAGATTTTGCTAACTAGAGATTCCAGTAAAATACTCTCATAAAGGTGTACTCTTCAACTTTTCTGGTGGAGGGTTTGCTACCTGCTTGCCACCACGGAGATGCCATTGCTTTGCCTGGAATGTTCCACGGTATGGCATTGAACATATCTATCTCCACTGACACAAACAGGTGATGTCACCAGGTCAAATTACAGGTCAGATCTTACCTGAGCAGCCAGAACCACACGCTTTCACAAAACTTTATAAAGACGAGTAGATCTGCACCATTTGCGTCAAAAACAAATAAGGCTAAGCAGGGGCGGTCCTAGGCGGCATTTCATGGGGGGCGGCATGAGCGCTTGAAAAAAAACCACCACTGAGGCTAAGGACTGAGAAACAGTGCAGATTTTTACAGAATCAGCAATCACGTAACAAAGTATTAATTATCTCAGAGAAGTTATACATTTTGTTCTGAATGATATGAGAATTTTGGAGAGGAGATGTCTTCCGCATTTGAGAGACACGTGCTACAAATTAGTAACTGTGGTTGGATCATCTCGTCTAGAGTTTTTTCGCCTTCTGTGGTCCGGTTCCAACCCCTTCCTGGTCAGGCAAGGTCAGATCTGTGTCAAACTTAATGAATTTACCGACAGGCCTAGCTTGCTCATTGTTACGCATGCCTGAGTTTCTGACAGTGGTGGATGACCTACATGAAGATCTGATAGTAGTTTTCTTAGGAGACATGACATCATGGAGGCGAGCATTAATTGCACTGGTCTGGTTTTGCCATCTGTGTAACATGCTTGAACAGCAGAACTGAGCAAACTGTGTGATTACACCAACTTTGCAGAGGCGGCACTAGGACTTTTTGGCACTCCAGCTACAAATGAAGAAATATAAAGCAAAATCAAACCCGGACAAACAATATGGCGTTTACATTGGGTGTGTGGGCTCCTGACATGTCCGTGCCGAGAGGCTGGGATGGCGTGATCTTCACTATGTGTCAGGGAGATGCCAGTGGCCTTCACATTATCTAACAGTGCAGTGAATGTTGGTCAGACTTAGCACGCGATCCGTCAGCCCTCAGGCCCATCCTCTCTGTGCTTACATATGCACAATAATACATGGCACTGGGGACACTATTGTTTGTGTCTGCCCGCTTTCAACCTTGTATAAACAGTGATGCATGGCCAGTTTGAGAAAATGATGCTTGTGTAAGAGATGAGAAACAAGCTCACTGTTTTACGTACTTTGTTTTGATTTATTATTTACTCTTCCGTGAGCTTCATAAAGGTCTTCTCACACGTGACTCTTGTTATAATGTTGTTACCTCCTTAAAAACATGCCTGGAATTATGTTTTGTTTCATTCACACATGTTTGATTAAGCCTTTAATAATACTCTGTCTACATCTCTAAATCTCTAAATGCTCTGTTCCACCTTTTGATGTCATGAAGCAGTAGTTTTCAAATTAACAGCTACTTTTTACCTTTAGTTCATTAAAGATTGGAAATCCCAGGGCTGAAATTGTCCAAATGATTCTAGTGAAGGTGTATGGAGTTTAAAAACACAATGTAGTACCTGTATTGTCACATGACATCACCAGTGTTTTCTGTTTGAGAGAAGAGCTCAGTCTAAATATGCAGGGTTTGTGTGTTTAACATGTGTGAATGAAAAAAACACACTACTCCTGGTACATTTTTGATGAGGAAACAACATTATAACATAGATCAGAAAATAGCATAATATCAATAGTATAACCAGTCAGGATCCAATAATATGTCTGGACCTTCTTCTAACAACAATGGTCCTGATGAGTTCAAATAAAACAACTGTGCAATCTGCTTACCTGAACAGATGCTTATACCCACCCACCATATAAAACAATACAAAATATACTAATTGGTCACAGTTGGTGTAATTTTTGTATTTGTTTTCTGCCACAATTACCCCTGCTCTACTCTGCCATTTGGACTGTATAAGATGTTATAGACGATGAGTGCACAGCTCATAATGTGAATCACAGGCAATTGCAATCACCCGCATTGGAGCGGATCAGACTGGCTCTTTCTGCTCCATCAGATCTCCATTCACACGCGCATTCAAATCAGTCGGAAGTTCAAAACCCTTTTCATCAGCCCGATGTTACAAGAGGAAACTGAGAGAGTCTTTTCAGGAAAATGTTTGCTGTACTTGACATGTGTAATACTGGAGACGTCATGGAGACTTTACAGGACCAAATGTACACACACGATTTTCAAAAGTACATTGGAATACATGTTCAACAATGCTTTTATGTCAGCAATCAAAATCCATACATACAAAAGCTGGTGAAATGCCTGCTACCTGCTGTGCATTCTCAGGCAAGTCAACTATGTATCATACTTGCCTATAACAAGTAACTCAAGGAGGAGCAAAAATGTAGTGACTGAAAATACTCAACAATTATATTTCAAGTTCCTCAATTAAATATATTTGACTAAATCCAACTGACTACAACGCACCACATAAATGCATTATACTGTTATTAAAGGGCCAATATTATGCTTTGTTATAATGTTGTTTCCTCATCAAAAACGTACCTGAGTTGCGTTTTGTTTCATTCACACAGACGATGCATATTTAGGATTTAGGAGTTATTCTCTCAAACAGAAAACTCTCTGTTCCCCCTTGTGATGTCATGTGGAAATACAAAAAGTCTCCACTGTGTTTTAAACTTCATACACCTTCATTGAATCATTTGGATGATTTCAACTCTGGAATTACCAATTTCTACTGAACTAAAGATAAAAGGTAGCTGTTAACTTGAAAACGAGCTACTACGATTTCAGTTACAGAAGTTATGATCAGTGCGAGAGAGGATAATGTAATTTTTTAATGTAATTCTTGGATAGTCTTGAGAAGCGCTGCAAATTTGAGCTTTAAAGCATCTACTCATTTGGAACTATATTCTACCTATGTTCAGTTTTGTCCACATGTGCTGATAAATGACCATGATTACAATGAGAAACAGCCCGCTGCATTGGGGATTTTCAGGCTTGTTTTTCTTGAATGCTTCACTTATATTTGATGATGTAGTATTAGTGCATAGCAACATGAAGTATGAGAGTCAAAGAGTAGTTCCTCTCCAGCAGCATGCCATTAGTCAAACACACATGCACACAGCTTTATAGATCCCTTCTGTGGTGTACTTCAACTATCTTAGCAATTACAGCAGTTTCCCACGGGCTCCAGCAAAGGGTCTGTTAGCTAATATGCTAATGAAGACAAATGAACATAATCTGCCTGTTCACAGTCTATGGTAGCACACACACTTAGACTCATGGAAAAAGATATTGTGATGGTTAACGACAGGATATAGTTTCCCGATGTTTTTATTCTAATCAAACGTTATTTCCGAATTTGTGAGTCACTGATGCTGACTTAAAATCATCATCACAGAGGTACAAAGCAAACAATGTTATAAAGTGGTTCAATTAGACTCCCCTAAAGTCTTTGAGTCAGCTGAATTTAAGATAACCAGAAACAATGATTAATGCATTACTTGCACCATGTTGTTGTTATAGTTACCACATCAAATTCTAGTTTTAGTGGACAGAGAAACAGAAAATTGAACAAATGTAATGTGGTTTGTCATATGGTGGGGGTCTGCAAATCTGAGCCCAGTGCTTGTTTGAACAGTGGTTTGAAGTATTTAGGATCAATTGATACATATTGGCAGAGTGGTTCCTGGTCCAGTTCGTTCCACCTTTAATTCAGGTTTCCAAGTTTTTAGTTTATTTCACCTCCACATGGAGAAGTTTGCTCAGAGCAGGGGGCAGTAGCATTAAAGGGACCATATTATGCTATGTTCTGATCTGGAGTTGTGTTTGTTTCATTCACACATGTTTAACACACAAATCCTGCATATTTATTCTGAGTTCTTCTCTCAAACAGAAAACGTCATGTGATGTCATGTGGTAATACAGGAATTGCTCCATTGTGTTTTTGAACTCCAGGCACCTTCACTGGAATTTCCTGTGGATTTACTCAATTCTACTGTGACATCACAAGGTGGAACAGAGCATTTTGAGCTTTGGAGATAAGGAGAATTATAAAGGGTTACTCTAACATGTGTGAATGAAACAAAACACAACTCCATATATGTTTTTGAGAAGGTAACAACATTATAACATGGCTTAAAGCTCACAAGAGTCAACTGATTTATTGTATTTATTTTCTTTGGATGATAAACTGTAGCTATGTGTAGATTAGAGCAAATGTAAAGATATTATGTTTCAGATATATATATGTTGTTACTATAATATGCAGATTTTGATGCTTCATACTTGGACTAAGGACTATTTTTTCCCCTTTTGGATACTTTATGCAGAAAATACAATGTTAATACACCACAAACAGCCATTTTGCCCCCAGTGTGCAAAGCTGACAACACTACACCGTAGAATCTGAAAACAGTCAGTAAGAACAAACACAAAAAGAGAGGAAACCGAATATGTTTCTGTCATAACATGAAACACACCCCCATGTTTACAATCTGCAAAAGTTTTATTGTGTGAAACAGGAAGCACCTCAGACACTCTTTACACGAGAGCTGGTTGCCGTGACGACTAATAAGGATTTTCCCGCTCCCTTCTCCGTGTTTCAGTGATGTGGTCCAAACGCACTCATCGCTCCACTCTTCGGCGTGTATACTGTGTGTCATAAAGGCAGGCTGCGTAATGACATGGGCCCATTACACTTGGTATTTAGAGATTAGACTAACACTGAGGTTTTGTGGTGTGTGCAGTCATGCTGATTGTAACCATGTGTTTGCCTTAGTTAAACATACTCAAAGTGCACAGACAAATAATAGGATAATGGATGCTAGCATACCTGATACGTGAAGCTGAGTTGCCGGAATAAACATTGTTTTTTAGCTCCATCAGATGAGGTTTTTTTTAGAATTCCTCTGTTTTGTATCCAGTGTAGCAGGTTTATTTGATGAGTAAGGGATCCACTCGAGGTTGTCTGCGATGTATAATCACTCATGTGACATCCTCTCATTAGGAGCCCAAGTAATTATTTTCCACTGAGCAAAGAGAGCCATCCAAGAAGCACATATCATTGTTCAATTTTCTACATCAGTAGCTTTGACACTACTTACTTTTTTATGACATTAGTTGCTCTATACAAGTCAGGCTGTAGATGCTGAAGGTGCTGTACCTGATTTTTACTGTGCTTGTGTTTGCTATAATCTATGACACCCGTGGATCATTATGTTATAATTTGCATATTTGAAATCGCAATATTGATCTAAAGCACCTTAGTAAAAGAAACAAGTTATGCTGACTTCCACGTTAGAAAACCGTATTGCCCAATGGGAGATGATGTAGCTGTAAACGTCATCACAGCAGTCAACACTTTTGATCGATAGCTGCAGATCACACTAGTGAGCAGCAGATTTTTAAAATTTGGACCAAAACGCCTACGCAACACTGGTGAATCCTATGCATATCACAGGTTAAGAAAATAAAGCTGAAGTATAAAGTAAGCACAGAGCAGTGGGCTTATACCAGTGGCAGTGAAAATGAGAATTGATCAGCATTTTAAAAATAAGTGATTAAAGATGGTCAGATATGCATGAATCACTCCAAATACAACTTTGAGAGAGTAAATAGTGAGGGGAAACAATTATAACACGGCTAAAAGCTCTGAAAAGTTGATTGTGCATAATAGATCTGCCTGAACATGAAAAACTGAAATTGTCCACTTTAAACAAATTCCAGTGGTCCAAAGTTATTCCTCTCTTACCTCATGTATTCTAAGCATCCTAAATATTCAGAGTGATGAGTTTATAAGCATTTTTCCCACAACTTTCAGAGTGGAATTTACAGCCAGAATAAAGCTAATAACAATTAACATGCTAACGCACATTTCCTGATTACTGGACTATAAAACTCTTCATGATTAGATGTAGACAACATACACTGGACATATTTTGACCTACCTGTATTACTCTAAAGTGACTCTTGTGAGCCTTAAGCCATGTTGTAATTGTGTTTCCTACTCAAAAACATACCTGGATTTCATTCTGTTTCATTCATGTGATGTCATGAAGCCAAAGTTTTCAAGTTAACAACTTTTACCTTTTTGTTCAAAAGAGACTGGCAATTCCAGGGCTGAAATCGTCCAAGTAATTCTAGTGAAGTTGTATATAGTTTAAACAGAGTGGGGAACTTCCTGTATTACCACATGCGTTTTGAGTGTTTTCTGTTTAAGAGAAGAATATGCAAGGTTTGTGTGTTAAACATGTATGAAAGTAGCAACACACATAATAACATAACATAATATGGCCTCTGTCACTAGTTCAAGACAAATTTTGCTCAAATACATGGGGGAAAAATCGGATAACAGGGCATCTAAATTCTGTAAATTCAATTGCACCATTTAACTTTTCTTTTGGGGGTTAGGTTCCACAGTATAGCATTAAAAGTACAGGTGTTTTTATTGCTTAATTACTTTACATTAGGTGGGCTTGTCTTTCCATAGATCTGACATGTTATAGTGTGATAGCCTGGTGGCATTTCTAAAACAAGCAGGTAGTTTAGTTTTTCCTTTAGCGTTCAATTCTGCTTTTAATTATACAATCAGTTAGTAACATAGCCAAAGATAATGCTAACTCAGCCTTCACCGTGACTTCATATTATTATTGGAAATGTATTTGATTCTTATTCATTGCCAAAACCTCATCAACTTCTATGTTACAATAATAGTCCTCATATGCTGACTGCAGCTGTATACAAAACCTGCATCTTAGCATACTTTGGGACTTGTTACCACACTTGACAGTTGTTTAAAAGAAGCTGGCTCCAGTGTTTACCCTGTGATGTGAACTAATGAATAGCTATATTGTAATACATGTTTATATTTTCAGTGGGCTTGTAATCTGCGTAATATGCATGACTGCGGCGTTCAAGTGAGGCCACAATCAAAATGGCATCGGGCCGAGGTTTTTCCAGTAGCTCTCTCCCGGACATGCTGATGGTTCTGCTCTTCAGATGGATCCTATAATGTGCAGATAGTAGCCACACCCAGCCTTGAGCACATTTGACAAATACTCCCTTACCAAACTAGAGAGAAGAAGATATAGGAAAAGTCAAATGGTTTACAGTGCAGAAAAATCATATGACTTTGGGAGCACTGCATTACATCTTAGGGGTGTGCTAAAATATAAATTTTTTGGTATTTTTTTGATATCTTTTACTAAATTCTTTCGCGACAGCACAAATGGTCACATATTTATATACTTCACTCAAAGTGCTTTACATCAAGGAACCACACACCAGTGTACACAGACACTGGGGGTGAGGTGTCTTGCCCAAGGACATAATGACAGCATGATATTTATGTTGAGAGCCGGAATCGAACCACCAACCATCGGATCAGAGGACAAACACTCTACAAAATGAGTAGTGTCGTCCCATACTGACTTTGCACAAGTAGTGGTTTAACAAATAAATACTGTAGTTTTTAAAAATACTGAAAATATTGTAGAATATCATGTGCAATATATCAATTATGGTATATATCACCATATTGTGATAGTATCATATCATGAGCCATGTATTGAGTATCATATCGAATTGTGAAGGACCCTGTGATTCCCAGTCCATCCTGTCTTACATGTTTACCCAAGTAACATAAGTAGGACATAGGATTAATTGCATTGTTGTATTTATAGAAGTGTGATTCAGGGGCTCCATAGCAAATCTGTAGTTAAGTGCCCCTAATGAGTAAATGTTGAAATAATATAAATAGATGAACTAAGCTTGACTGGTGTCACTCAGCTGCCATGTTCAAGTCTGGCCCTGTAACTGTGTCAAGTAAAGTTGACATTTCATACTAAGCATATTTATTTTAATAATAATAATAAAACAGGGTTAAAAATGCATCTAGCAAAGGAACTACTGATGAAAAAACAGCTATATAACAGGGGCTCATATTAGGCTTTTTTTTTTAATGTTGTTTCCTCATCACAAACATACCTGGAGTTGCATTTTGTTTCATTCACACATGTTTAACACACAAACCCTGCATATTTAGCCTGAGCTCTTCTCTCAAACAGAAAACTCTGTTCCACCTTCTGATGTCATGTAGTAATACAGGAAGTGCTCCACTGCATTTTTAAACTCCATACACCTTCACTAGAATCTTTTGGATAATTTCAGCCCTGGAACTGTCAAGCTCTCTCTACTAAACAAAAAGTAAAATGTAGTTGTTAACTTGAAAACTACCACTACATGACATCACAAGGTGGAACAGATCATTTTGAGCTTTGGAGATGTAGTTCCTCAAACATGTGTGAATGAAACAAAACAACAACTCTAGGTATGTTTTTGAGGAGGTAAAACATTATAACATTAAAGCTCACAATCCATTTTATGTCATATAGGACCTTTAATAAACTGAGCAAACGAGTGGAAAAGTGAAAAGTCAATTTTTATTTTTTTTTTTTATTTTTTAACTAAAAGAAACCACATGCCTTAAATTTACTAATAACTTTCTTGAATTCAAGTCAGCATACTGCATTCACAGATAGAGTCACAGTTCAGTATTTTTCCTCTATAAATTAGCTTCATGCCTCTATATGATTTTAATTTTTTTTCCCCACTCAAACTAATTTCCAATGTAAATATACTTTTGTATGCCATGGTGCCATTGTGTTTGTATGTGGGCGCACTCCTGCTCCTCTGTGTCATGTCTTCCTGTTCCCCAGCAGCAGAGGTAAACAGCTGTCTGTGTGTGCATAGGCTTTATTTATGTGACTGATGTGATGGGAATGTCATATTTATCCTATGTGAACTCTGTGCTGTGGCTGCACCTTTTCCCCACTGCAGACAACAATACGTCATGAATAACAACAGGAGGACCACCAAGCCATGTGCTGCCACGTGTGCACACTCTTAATGAAACGCAATTCAGTTCTTATCAGTCAACAAGTACAGCACATATATTTGCTCATGAGCAGTGGTGGAACGTAACAAAGTAAAAGTAGTAAAGTATTGTACTTAACTAAAAAAAAAAAAAGGTATCTACTTTATTTAAGTAGATTTTAAAGTGGATATTTTTACTTTTTACTGAACAATATTTCTGAACAGGGCTGAAAAGCTAAAAAGGTGGAGGGGGTTATTTTTAACACGTTTGTATTTTGAGAAAACAAAAATATATAAATAACAGATAGGAAGAAACTATCAAACAAAATTCAAATCTTTATCAAAAACAGTACATTGATGCTTTATAAGATCTGAAAATCAGTGCAAAATACTTTTACTTTTTACTCTGTAAGTACCATTAAAAATACAGAAGTAAAATACTTGTGATACTTTTACTTAAGTATTTTTTGCTCCAGTGTCTGTACTTTTACTTCAGTAACAAGTCTGAGTACTCGCAGAGATAAAAGAGGATGGCAGAGGCGTTCTGATTTGCAGTGTGTTTATTTGTGGTCACGCCAACACGTTTCAACTGCTTATGAGTCTTTATCAGGGCTGATAAAGTGAGCAGCAGGTGTGACACTATTTATAGAGCTCATGTGACCAATTATCAAACTGTGATTATTAAAAACAAAATATGCATATACATACACAAGAATTCAAGCCCCCTTGTCTGATGAGCACCTGCGTTTGTAAGTTTTGATCCAGTGCAGCACTCCAGTATCGTAATTTTTAAAGACTGAGTACGTCTTCCAACAATGGCCATGAAATAATCAACTTTCACTCATTTTTTTCAATAATACCAAAAGTGAAAAAACAAAACAAAAAATAGCAAAGATTTTGGAAGCCGACTGTAGCTGTCAAGATTCACACAAACCCTAAACATATGTACAATGTGTGCAGTCTGTTCGTGTGTGTGTGCGTGTGTGTGTGTGTGTGCGTATGTGTGTATGAATCTAATCCTACAGCAGATGGAGGAAAAACTGTATCCAAGACTAGACTGTGCAGGAAAGTTAAAGTAATGTGCATTCATTCAGTATTGGACATGATCTTGTATTGATTTCAAAATAATATATGACCAGAAAATAACGCTGCATCAACATATGGCTTTTCACTTTTTATTTATTTTTTTATTTTGTAATTTATGGTTGAAATTATTATTATTATTATTATTATTATTATTATTATTATTATTATTATTATTATTATTATTATTATTATTATTGACAAAATATAATGAATGATACTATAACTTAATCAGCCTTAAGAAAGCATGAGCAGAGACTTAATAATAAATAAATAGTTAAGGAGTAATTCAAGCTTAGTAAGTACGTAATTTTCTTACTGTAATACATCAAATTTTTACATATACATTTTGAACAGAGCAAGAAAAGACTAACGGTGCTCCCTATATTTTTAGCATTGCAACATAAGCACAGCGCCTTTGCAAAGGTCCCTCAGTTAGTACGTTCTGGACCTTATCTTTGAAGCAAAAACAACAGCCCTTCATGAAGTGATACATCAGATTTACGACCAACCCAAAACCTTTAATAGCCACAAAGCAAACTGCTCCTGGATTTATACTTCAAGCACCAGGGTCATTAGGTGGGTTACAGCACTGCAGCCAAAAGAACTAGATCTGAACCCAAATGGAAAAAGCATGCTCCTGTCTGCACATTTTCATTCTTGTGACTAGACCACAGTGCCATCATGGAGCCCCAGTGTTGTTCTCTCCCTCTCTAATTACCCACGCTCATGGTTTGGCCTTGTTTAGGGCTGCTGCAATAAATAAACACATGGTTGTTTTTTGGTAAAGGGCTCTGCTTGTGGCTTCATTTTGTTTCCAGGTAAGGTAGGGCGCTGTGGGGAGGAGCTCTGATCCGAAACAGCTGGATCTGACTCCAAACAGGTAAATATTTAGTGCTCAACCTGTTAAATTGGCTAGTATCTTAAGTATGGGAATGTAAAAAAAAAACAACAACCCATAAATGCTTAGACAAAGAAGTATGCGCAATTTTATCCATGCAGGGAATTGTATTTGGCATTCACAAAGCCTTTTCCCCCCAAAGAAGCTTTAAAAAATGAGTTTATGGACTGGGCTTTATGAATAGTTTTTATTATTGCTTTTAAACAAAAATTTTTTTAGAGATTGTGCAATGGTGAAATGGGTCACTGCAGGGTAAGTCTTGAAAACATTTAATTTTGTTGCTACATAACTAACAGTAAAACCAAAAAAAAAAAAAAAAGTCTGGATGGTTGTGGACTGGAAAGCAATATTTGAAAATCAGACCAACTGATAATATTGTACTTTGCCATGAAATAACCAAAAGGCAAAACTGCAAATGTTGAACTTGATCATTTCTATTATTGTCTAGACCCAGGAACTCACTGTACTACAAAAGTACCAATATTAAATTTCCATTTGTAGTAAATATAATTGGACTATAGTGTGACGTCATCTGAAAAACAGCACCAGGAGTGTCCCAGAGAAGACCAAAACGTGACCAAACTGACTGTAAATAACTTATTGTAGTATTAATTATGTAAAAAACACTTAATGTACACAACGCCTTAACATCCCAAGCCACTCTACCCCAAAAAAGTCTTTCATTTTTACAGCTTCGGTTTCAAAGAGTCTACAGTATTTCCCACATATGAAAAGCCCAAGTTAACTGTCGCTGGCCCAAGTTAATGTGGCCATGTTTGTGCAGACCGGCTCCCAGTGTCCGTGTATGTGTCTGGTTGTGGGTGTCTCAGTCTCACACACAGATGAAGTGCCTCTCCATTTCCTGCCTATGCACCACTGAATAATTGGGTTATGGATTTGTATGGCAAACTCAGCTCTTTCACCGCACGGGGAGAGCAAATGCGGCTCACATTGGACAAGGGCGAGGACGCACAAAAAATTGGGACACAAAAAAGAAAAATATTTTGTAAAAATTTGACAAGCACATGTGAGGTGGATATCTGCTTGAATCACAACAAGATGGGCTTTTCTATAATAAAAAAAAGGTAAAACCACACTCTGTAACATTTCACCCAACAGTCTAACATAAAAGACCTTATTTTTAGATGGCTGTTTTTATTGCTTAAAAATAACTTAGAAAAACATGTATTCTGTAGATGGGCTTGCGTCTCCATAGACCTGACTAAAACTGGAAATTGTGAGCTTTATTGCCTGTAATGTTACACAGTGGGGTTTTAAAATGGATCTAATGACTCTCTCTTGATGTAAATATGTCAACAAATATGTTTATGGCTATAGAAAATTATACACGGTTTAATGTTTCAAGTATCTAAATGCAATGTACATTTTTAAGTGAAGCTTTCATGTTGATCTCATGTAACTAAAACACTTAAGCTTATTTTGATATCCATATAGCATTAGCTCAAAACCACAGGCCAGTTTTAATGTAAGCCAGGTTTTTTTTGGCAATCATAAACAAAGATTATTGCAGTTGTTTTAAGAGGAGATAAAGGCAAACAGACTTCCTCCTTTGGCCTAATGAGTTCAATGCTGTAAAAGAAAGAGCTTGTGGTTTATATGAAAAATAATAATGGTGCCAGTTTAGCATAGCACAAGGTAATGGGCAACAGAAGTGGTGGCAGTGCCTTTTGGGGTTTTCACTTATTGAGCTTTGATTTTTTTTTTTTTTTTTAACCTATATTACTTATTTGAAAAAAGTGGAATCTTACCATATACAAATAAAAAATAAAAGCACAAATTTGCAAAAAATGAAACGATTTTAAAATCTGATCTTCTTTGATAATCCACGTTTCTATTGTTCATGAAAACATATAATAATTTCCCCTGCATTTGCTTCCTATCCCAGTCTGGAAGTCTAGCTGTAAGTCTAGGGAGCTGCCTCTCAAACTGCCCCAGCCTGAAGTGTTCTGTTGGGGGATAGAGTTACATGGCAGCCGCCCGTAGCTTCTCCCCGGTCCCTGCTCTGCGTGAGTGTGTGGAGGAATGTGAGCCATGAACCTCGGGAGACAGCACCCTCAGTCTATGTCACTGTTTATTTATTTGTTTGTTTCTGTGAGTGTTACTGTGCAATGGAGAGAAACGCCTAACCTTGGCTCCCTTCAAAGCTGCTACTAAACAACATCTGTACTGGCCTGTCAGGACCTACACTGACTTAGAATTGTGGCTCTGAATCAGTATGACCCTCCACCTCACAGCAGATTGTTCCACTGGCCTGGCTTCAACAACGGACAAGTATAGTCATTGAGAAGAGGGAAGAGAAGTTTTTATGGAGCACAGCGCCTGGGGTGGGAGGGATACATGCATTTTTCCAATTTATCACAATCAAAAGCACATTTTTAGCAAATAAGATGAACAGGTTGGAAATAGTGACAGAACTCTCAAGATAAATATATATATTTTTTAAAGTTTACAGTCTAATGTGTATAGTATTTTTTACTCATTCCCTTTAAGAATTATAATTACTTTAAAGTACTGACAAGTGACATTCTTTTATTTCAGTGAGGAAATTGTGCAGTAGTTCATGAAGTGGACAGTTTGCTACAAAAACATGCGCTTTATAATGGTCCGATGTGAGGTAGGGCATCCAGAGCACCTGTCATCAAGGCTGTTTGGGCCAAAAGGTGGATTATCTGCCCAATTAATTTATGCCTGAACTATTTTGCTTAGGTAGTCTAACCATTTCCTCCTTATAATGTACACTTTAATGGCCTATTATAAACTGACTGCTTGAGACAATAGAACTCTCTCTCTCTCAAACTCCAACCTCTGCCTTTTTCAAATTTACTGCGTGCCGTAAAACCCCTTGTATCAATCTTTCTGGAGGTGTAATAAGTGAATTGGTGCTCCGTGCGCATAGAGCATGATGTATAACTGGAGCTGGCACCTCTAAAGCCCACAGTAAATCCACACGCCAGGGCCACTTAATGCACCACGACACCTCCTGGCATGGCCCCTCTCTGTCTCCTCTGACAAGAGCCGAAACCGGAGCTGGACCACTGCGCCCACAAGTCAATCAATCACAACCAGCTTCATTATGTCCCAGATAAATCTGTCCGGGCCATTTAAAACTTCTCAACTGTACCCTATGAGGAAAGTGTATTGTATAATGCGCCGCTGTAAATTACACATGCAGTAGTTTCAAATGATAGGTATAGATTTGGATTCAGATCACTTTAATTCTGTTTTGGTCAGAGGTTAGAAAAGTAGGCTACTCATGATAATGAAATATTTGAGATAGTTTTCTTTGCTCTGGGGTGATCTAGTTGTTAAGTTGTTCACAGGCATACCTTGCATGTTTTTCTGAATGTCGTCACCCACTCTTCACTCCATTTGGTGCTATACTTAATTCACATTGGATTAAAGTACTGTACATGTGTTTTTCAGGACTGATATTCCTTATGTTGAATTTGAGCCATTTTCCCCACACACCCATAGCCCTGCCTCCCCTTGTACCTCCCCCCCTGAGAACAGCTGGCGTCTCAGCGTGGACCCTCTCTCCGCTGCAGTCCAGCCTTTCACTGCGGATCAACGACTTTGTTGTGGGAGGCCCCTGGCGGTCCTCACAGTGGAGCTGAATGCAAAAACAACATACGTCCTTCCACACTATGATAAATAGGCTTCAATAAGTGGAGTCTGCACAAAAGTGCTGTCCTTCTGTTTGCCAAGTGGCAGGAGTGCTGTCATAATGTGACGCTTTTACTCAACAGCCCCAAAAACAAACTTACCTGTCTGTCTTCAGTGGTAGTACAGCTGAAATGTGTTATACACAAAAGCTCAACTTATTCAAATTAAAATATGGTTACTGATGACTTGAAACATAAAACTTTTATTGTGTAATTTTAAATGTTTAAGTAGCCTAACATTTACTGGTTTGTTTGTTTTTTATGACATCCATGTGCTCTAATTTGATTAGATTTGACTTTTTTTGGAGAAGTAACTGAATACATGTAGGCCTACTGACATACCGATATACATATTCTGAATACTAATTTTGACTAACTGTATTCCAGTACAGTTATTTGATCATGTAATTTAGGCTTCAAACTTATCAGTACGAAAACAGACAGCTCTGTCCTTATGGTGAGTGCATGTGTGATTTTTCCATCTCCAATTAGTGATATGAAATACTTTAAAATGGTGAAACAAATATAAAGCTGTTATTAAAGTAAACGACGTAAACGTATTGAGAATGCAGTACTCTGATTGTACCATGTATCAGAATAACATTTATTATTATTTATTTGCTTATGTATTTACTGGATTTCAAATTTAATGCAGTAACGTTTTTCACACTTGATGATAATGATCTCTTAAAACATGGTATTTATTATTATTGCTTTTAAATGAACCGTCTTGATTACTAACACAGAGATCCTGATCCATCGATAACGTGGTGCTCGTGTCAGTGCGTCGCGTGGTACTTGTTCACCTTCTACTACTGAAGGAAATTCCCATTAACTCCCTGCTCCGCACGCGCTTCCCTTTGGCCTCTCCCGGTGACCTGTGTTGAACCCGCCTCGGCTCTGAACCGTCTCACTGCCTTTTCTGATTCTCCGCTGCGACTCTCTAGGACCCTGCGGAAAACCGTCTTTGCGCGCACGAGGGGACGGGGGAGAGAGCGAGAGGAGCGCGAGCGAGTGTGAGCACAGGAGCACGAGCACGCTCTCAGATCCGCGAGTGGCTTCATGGAGTTATGTACCACTGATCCGCCGCCATGGATTGCACTGCGCGATCACTTCTTTTTCCAATTTTAAGTCTTTTACTGCACTACGTCCCTCTTGCGTTCTCCATCATCTATCCCCCCAATGAAGGTAAGATCACTCGTTTTGTTTTACGCACAAGGGTTTTGCGCGTCTGTGTTTGAGAGACACTGGAACACCGGGGACTGACTGACCCGGTACACTGTCCCAAATATGAGTAAGACCAACAACGACGTGGGGCGTGAAGGTGACTCTGTGAAGACATCGGGGCAAATTGTGGACGAGTAAAGTTCAAACAGACAAAGGAGGGCGCGTGGTCTGGGATGAGCGGGGGATAAATTGGGGTGAACACGCGCAATGACGGCGTGACAGTTGGACAGAAAGACGGAGACAGTGGAGTTGTGTTCCAAGGATCGCGATGGGAACTGCACTTTTAGGATCTCAATCATATTTATCCAGTATAATTCAGCATTCAGGAATATAGGTTACAGACGGCCGGGATGCAGACCGACAGACACTCATGCACATTTAAAGACTGTAAACAGAGTGGGCAGAGACGTAAATGCGTAAAACAGGAGAGATTTGGGTTAAGCAATGTTTTAGAGGTTGCTTATTTATTATATCAGTTTATGGGTAAGTCAGATAGTTCGTCTAAGCGGAGTTCTTCACTGGAGAGTTTAGTACAAAAAATAGACGCATTTAACTAGTCCCCATGTTTTTAGTTAGTGTCGCTCTACGGACGGCAGCTCTGAGATGACACAATCATATTTGCAAAGTAAATCTTTCAGTCGTGTTGTGTAATTTTATTTTTATTTATGTATTTGTTGTATGGCATCATTTATTACAGCGCGTAATAAAGACTTTGATGTAACTACTGTTTGATGTAGTTGCGTGCTGCGTAAACGCCATAAAAACATGTGACGTTAAAAACATAAAATAAAAAAAAATCTAAGTTATTATTTTGTTGCGTCTATGGTATATTTGTTTGTTCTCTACCCTGTAACGCAAGCACAAAACGTGTATTTGGAACTGATGAGAGTTGGATAACTGGAAAAAAAAAGTTTCATAGCTTAAATAAAGCAGACTGCGGAGTGGGTGCAGGGACAAATAAAAGAAAATACACATCACAAAAAAGTTCTGAAAGTTTAGGAAACATAGACTATAGGCCGAGGCCACGGTGAGAGGTCAGAGCTGACAGAGGGGCAAGCTCTGCCCGACATGACAAGTGCGTAATTTTGTCTTTTTACATTTCTTTGACACTCTCATAACGTACAGCTTATACTTTCCTGAAGTTATTTGAACATGTTTTACGATCTTTGATTTCTGTGACGGTTCAGTCTCTCTATTAAACGGCGTCTTTCACTTGACCGTGACCTCGGCTGTGTGTTCAGTGGTCCAGATTAAATTCAAATGCTAAGGGTTATAGCAGTCAAGATATTGGGATTTGCATCTTGTGAATGTTTTATATGGAACAAATAGGCCTAATAGCTTAATAATAATAATCATCGTGTGCATTATTGAAGCTGACAGCAGAAGTTGTTGAAAAGAGTGACGAAAAAGTGGCTACTGTGGGTGCGAGACAAGAGACAGGACAGAGACAGAGACAGAGACAGGGGCTTTGAGGCTACTTCTGAAAAGTGAGAGGGAGAAGTAGAGGAGATTGGGAAAGTTGTAGATACACGAACACCAGTCATGTGTAAATGTTTGTCACGAGTTTAGACCATTTGAACACATATTATTACACATATTTACGCAAAAAACATGCGTAAAATGTTAAAAGCTGCTTTGGAAATTCTGCCAATTTGCTGACTTTGTGACGCTATAGGCTACTTTCTGGAAACCAGGGCAAAATTGCTATTCTTTTTGGCATTTTTATTTATTATATTATTAGATACAGACACATTCAGGCTCTGCCCGTCCGTTCAGTTCACATTAGATTTAGGCTTTATTATTCTTATTATTGTATCTGATCTACAGAGTCACTAACGGGTGAATTTAAGACACCTCCAACAGCTCTTAAAAATAAATAAAACTCGCTAATTGTTGGTGTTTAACGATAACAAGTCGTTCGGGCTCATTTACTACAAAGTGGTGGGAAACTTAAACCATTTCCTTTCTTAACAAGAGCCCGCATTTATTTATTTCGCTTTTATGTTTTGTGTGACAATTCGAAAAAAAAAAGTATTTGTGGTGTGGCTTTCTTTGATGGTTCTGTATAAAACAAAAGCAACAAAAAATCTCAATTTAGACCATTTACTTCTTGAAATATTTCCTCTTTAAAATCTAAAGTTTGAGTTTCTCTGACTCTGGTGGGAGCTCCGTGGGGCGTCGAGGAGCCTTGAGTATTTTTAGCCGCGGATGGTGAGGCTTGGCCCGCAGAGTCAAGCGCGCACGCCCCGCTGTTACGCACGACGTCAGAAAACTACAGCAACTTTTAGAAGACCCAAAACTCCTGTTAAAAATAAATAAATATATATATGAATAAAATAACTCTAGTCTTATTCACCCAGGTAAATCTATAGGCTTACAGTAGAGTGGGCGTGTGCTTATGGGAGGTGCTTTTGCATTAATTAATTTTTTTCTGGTCAAGTATGGCGCTCAAATCAATGTGAGGTGCACTGAACGCACAAGGATATGAGTCTTTTTGTAGTAATTTTGGTAATCAACGTACCACTGTTTACTTCAAAAAATCTCCACACAACATTTACAATCATTTTAGTGTGGCTTTACAAAAATTTTGCCTGCACCTTTAAGAGGGAGTGCGTTTCTCTGCATCAAAGGTACATTGAGCTTTAGAGTTGATGAAAAAGTAAGTGCACAAAGACAGGTGAAGGAAGTGGAATGACGGAAAGATCGGAAAAGGAGGAAGAATGGAGGGAAATAGGAAGTAGAGCAGTGGAGAAGGCAGCAGCAGTAACATCAGACAGAGCCTCTGTGTGGACTTGAATAATTCATAATGGGAGGTGAACACTTCACCCTTACACAGACACAAGTCGCCTGGCTCCGGGTGCACTGCGGCCTGCCAAACTCCCTCCTCTCCAGCTTCGACGCCACATCACATATCAAGACAACATGTGCTTCCATTATCATGTGCTGTGCTCACTTCACCATGTGCTAAACTGGACTGGCATCTCTGACTCATAGCTTCACTGTACGCTTTTGCAGTTTTAAGGCTGAGGTAGGCCAGCTAGACTTAGATTTCGACAAACTTTATTCATCCGCAAGGGAAATTATTTGGACATAGTAGCTCACAAAGAGCAAAAATGTATAGGAAAAATAGCAAGACTCTGATGTCAAATAAGGCATAATTATATAAATGTATGTGCAAGTAAAAAAAAACAAAAAACAAATATAACTCTAAGCTATAAGAGAGAGAGAAGCAGTGCAAAGATGAAGTAGTGATTGACAAGACAGAAGGTTAGAATACATAAGAGTGAATTGTTGTACAGTTGGATGCAGTATGGTATTTATATATTGAAGTCCAACTGAGTTTAATAAATGGAATGAATTGAATAGATAAATTGCTGTGGAGAATCTGTAGTATTAAAGAAGTGTGCATCAGTGTACCAAAATTAGAGCATAAACCGACAAGGCAAGGTCCTTCTACCCAATGGAAAAGATAGCACCCAAATTTGGACTTGGGAGAAGGCTTTTGTCTGTTGCTCATGGCTTTTGAAAAATATTTGTAAATAAAAATAACTTCTTCTGACTATGTGGTGAAACAAAAAGTTGAACCAAATGTTTCTCAGTTGTGCCAGTGCAAATCTGTTCTAAATATTGATTCCAGTTTCTTGGTTGTTGATGTTTAGCTGACAGACCGTGGAGCTCAGGCGTCTATTAATACTGAGTCCTGCTTTAGAGGCCCTCCCTGATGGGACAGACAGGGGCGGCAGGCTCTGCTCACACTCACTCGCTCCAACAGTGTGTGGGGAGAGTAGGGAGAGCGCTCAACTGCTTTTGAGGCAAGTGTGAAATGTTCTGTTGAAAATGGAAAAATGTTTTGCATTTAATAATGGTAAATTCAAAGTAAGTTGTCTTTGATTTGGCTTGCCTCAAAGTAGAGGTCTACTGTCTATGACATATATTTGTTTGTAAAACAGTTATTATATTTCATAGTAATATATTTACATTTTATGAGGTGTTATGACCTAAGTGTCCAGTAGTGGCAGGATGCATGAAAGTACATCAGGCTAGCTTCAGTCTAAAGTTTTTTGTATATTTACGTTAGTTTGTAGCTCAAACGTTGGGAGTTTGATCCTGCTGTTATTGTATCCTTGAGCAAGACAGGCTTCCAGTGTCTACACTAAAATCATGTATGAAGTCAGTAGTGGGAAGAGTATCTGATGTGTCACAGTTTTGTCACCAGTCACAGTGTTTATATAAGTGTGGGTGCACACTTCTCCACACCGTCCAGAGCAGCTGAATGATATGCGCCTCATTTTCTGCTCTCAAATTCCCGCTCGGCTCAATTTGAGCAGAGGCTCTGCTCGGTGAGAAATGTAAATTGGAGGCAGTGGTCCTGTGTGGAGCTGCTATTATCTGACATGAACAGATAGCTTCATTAGCCGCTAATAGGGACGTGTCTGCGCCCACTCCATCCGACGAGTGGGCCTGGCCTGGCTGCAGATCAGGTGGAGAGTTTAGACATTTTGACGTCATAATAAGGCTTCCATTGTGTGAATATGGCCACTCCATCAACCTGGCAGATATTATCAGGCCTGCTGTGAGAAAATGATCATTTTCATCTCAATCTTGATTCTAATGTGCACCAAGAAGTGGTTTATAAAATTGAAAGGTGCAGTTGGCTCTTCCCCCATGAATTAGTCTTAGATGAATTTACCTAAATGTCTATGGAGCTTCTTCAAATGCTTTAACAGATCTAAGCTGACAGTTTAAATTAGATCTTAAAAGATCTTAAAAAAGATCTTTTAAAAAACAAGGTTATGCATTGCATTTCAATATTTGCCACAACTTTTAAAATAAAGATTTAGAGGTTTCCCATATTTAGAAATCACTACAATTTTTTTGCTGATGTAAAATCTTTGTGATGAACTTGTGAAATTATGGTATAATTTGGGTATTTTCCTTATTAAGCATGTGTGTGTCTGTCTGTGTGTGTCTGTCTGTGTGTGTGTGTTGTTTGTGTGTCCAAACTGACTTACTGTAGTGCTAAACTGCAGCCTCCTGAAGTGGGACGTCCACATAACACACGTTCCCTGCTCCATATGTCACTGCTTCACACACAGGGATTTCATGACAATCATTCACACTCTGCCATCTGCATATACCAAGAATAGACTCTGTTGTGTGTCATTTCTGTATGTTACACAAAGATTGTTGTATAGATGTATTTGGTGGTTTTTACTAAAGACACAAACTTTTCAGAGCAAATACAAGCAGAAGTGGAAGTGGCAACAGCCCTTTAACTTTTTAACACGGACTACTAGTGTATGGGGAAAATCATATCACCAAAACTGTCTGATTTTAAAGTTGTGGAGATTTTGTTTGTTATTTTTATATTTAAATTATTTAATACTACTACTAAGATAATATTGTACACATGGTAGAGAAAGTATGATCTTAAAACTATTCTGACCATGAATCTGATGAACAAACTCCACACACAAGACCATACTATGACAATACAATGTAGTATATGTAAAAAGGTAGATTTAACGCCAAGTTTACAAATCTCCAGCTAACTCATGCCATGCCTTCTCCTTTCTATCTACCCTTATCCTAATAAAATAAATGTATAGATAATAAAAATGACAAATTAATCAAATAAACAACTAAAGAATACATACAGGTTTACAATAATAAAATAAAATAAAAAACATCACCATTCAAATTTGGGAACATGTTGTTATGAAGCAACAATGGCGGATGAAGTGCTCAATTTAGTTACTTAAGTAAAAGTACAGATAGAAAGGTAAAAAGTTACTGAAGTAATAGTAAAATATTACATCAATGTACTTTAAGAGTAAAAAGTATTTTTAAGAACAGTTAAAGGATGAAATATAGTGATTTTGAAAAAAAATTTAAGTAATTCAATTGATTTCTTCATTTTTCTATCTGCTTTTGTGTATTTGGTTTGCTCAAAGTTGGGACGGAAACTCAAATTAAATGTGCAAAAAAAGTCTGCCATTTCAGCAGGTCTCACACAGTAATGAAAAGTACTTTTTACTTTTCAGCACAGGTCTAAAATGTAGTAGAGTAGGAAGTACAGATACCTGCTCTCAAATGTAATGAAGTAAAAGTAAAATGTAAAGTACAGATATGTAAAATGTGTACTTAAATATTGTACTTCTACTTTTGCACTTCCACCACTATGAAGCAAATGTTCCAACTATTATGCCACTAAGCCATTACACTACCCAAGATGCTTTGCTTGGATTTCGATTGTTGCCAAAAATCTGCATTATAGACTTTGCACTTTTAACAGCATCTGTCTTATTCCACGATGATAACAATTGCAACGCCCCCTGTGGCTCCGAAGATCTTTTAGCTGCTCCAAAACCACATGACATGCTTTTACTGTTTAGATGGGATCAAAATCCTATGTGCAGGGAGTGAGTGTGTGTCTTTGTGTGTGTGTGTGTGTGTACGTGTGGCAGCTGGGAAAACAGAGAGGATCAGAGGCGCAGGTTTGGGGTCCCTCCGCTGGGATTTGATAAGACCTAATAGAAGCTAACAAGGGCTAACAAGGCCTGTGCGCTCAGAACTTTCTGTGTTTCTCTCCACAGTCAACCTGCTAGACTCTAAAGCCAGCCAGGGCGAGTTAGGATGGATCTCCTACCCAGCACATGGGGTGAGTATTTATTCATTTATTTTTTTAAATATATTTTAATATAATTGTGTCATGGTGCATGTTTTTTTTTTTAATTTGCATGATTTCACTTTGCTGTTTCAACCAACCCAAAACGTATTTCTCATTTTCTCAAGTTTTGATGCTGTTTCTTATGCTAGCAAGATAACTCTAAGGATCATCTTTGGTAAAATCCTAAAAATATATAATAATCTTACTAAGTGCACGTACATAAAAAAATTATAACAAACTGGAAAAGAAATGCACTGAGACACTTTCAACGTAAAAGTATTGCAAGTAAGTCGGCCTCATTGAAAAAAAACAAACCATGTCAAAATAGGGTTAACTTTCATCATGTTTTGGTCGCCATTGGTAATGGTCTGAATCCTTCTTTTTTATTTATTTATTTCACTTTTAGAAATTGACATTTTAGACTAATTTGTTTGTTTATTACTGAGTAATTTGTTGACAATTAAGTGGCATCATTCCTTTATATTTTTATCTTAATATTTTATCCCATAACCATCTCTAGACATGTTTAAATTGCGTATTATGACTGTGCATGGTGTAGATTATTGGTATAAAAGCAGGATTTCCAGAACTCCCTCTGTTTTCACTGTGCTCTGTTGATTCAATGAACCAAGTGCAGATTAACCCACTTTTCTTTAGGCGTTTTTGTCCGTACTCTTTCTCACAGGTTAAAGGTTAAGCATTCGGAGCTTGCCATATGGTCCCAATGCTTAAAGGAGAAGTGTCTGTATTCGTGAGCTAGCTGTTTGTGGATGTGTTTTAAGAACGATTATGGCTTTAGCGGATTTTAGGATGTAGAGACAGCGTCTACAAAAATGGCCCAAAAGCTTACCCTGATTTTGACTACATAATATCATTGTACACGTAGGAATTTGGCTGTGACAGTGAAGTAAAGCTATTGTTAAGATTTTACTTGTTAATCCATGTGTTGTGTAAATGTGGCAACCCAGTCAGTATTACGTGATTAATTGAGTTTAATGCACATGGATCATTAAAAGGGTATTTTGGGCTTAATGGAGGTTTACACTGTGGATTTGAGTAATTCTCATCCCAAATCATTTAAGTTGTATAATGATCCCTTAACCACCACTGGCTCTTTGAACATTTGCCAATATTTCATATATTTTTTTCACAAGTCACAGTTTTATCATGCATCACACAATGTAAGTCAAATGCTTATGTTTTTTATATTAACTATATATTTAAAGTGCTACCAAAAAGAACATTAATGCCAACATGTTTAGTCCCAGAAATTGAACCTGCAACTCCGAAGCCGAAAGGTCTCTGCACTGAAAAAACCTGTTTTAAATATGTGTTTGGAACTGCAATCAATGACTCAGTAATGCAATCATCAGTAACAAACTACGCCATATGACCAACAAGAGAATTCTATTGCTTATCATTGCCGTTCAGTTGAATGAAAGATTTCTCTTAAGTATCTTTTAACGGTGCACTGTTTAATGGGAAAGAAATGTGACCATATAATATATAAAACAATCCAGCCTTTCTGCCACTTGGAGGAATAGAAAAAAAAAGTCCTCTGCTGCCTCATCCATCAACCTCTCTGCTACCCAGGTCCCTCTAGTGAGCTTTAGCTTAGTGTTTATTTGTCTTACTAGTTAGACTCCTGTGCCCCAGGGCTAGCCCGCTGACACACACATGCACAGACACACATGCACACATAGACACACACGCAGCACACTTCCTACTTTTTTCCCTTTATTAAGTGTTAGAATGACTCCCTGGCAATGGCTTTAGGTAATCTAGTCATTTGTTCCATTGAGCTGACAAACCTTGTTCCTCTCAACATCGGCGCAGTCATAACAGAGGAACCAAATGTTATGGTCAAGTACAATTGTAGGTTAGAGGACATGAATGTTATGGAGAAGATTAATGTTGTATTGGAATTTGTTATTTTTTCTTCTCTTAGCGAGCAGAAAAATATGCATACTAATATAAGAGTCGATAGTGCGCCGAGCAATGGAATGTGCGTTGGTGGATACGCAGATCTGCTTTGTTTCATGTAATCGGCTTTGAACAGGAAGAAAAGGCAAAGATCAGGCTGGAGTCTACACAGTTCATAAAGTCATGGAGACATAGCATATAAAATAAATGGGCCAGATGACATAAGATCAAAACAGAATGTATCAGAGTGTGTGTGTGTTTGTGTATGACTAAGCATAAGAATTTACCCTCAAAGTGCCCCAAGCCAAGCCACAATTGTTGATAAATTTGGTTGTGTCAGGAAGTGTGAGAAATTAGATAGAGGATATGCTTTGTGAATCCAGAAAACATTTTGAGAGAAAAGATTAGACATAAAGTATAAGAGACACAAATGTTAACACTTTATTGTCAGTATAGGGACATTTGCTTTCTGCATTTGACCCATCCTTTATCCTTGTTTTACCTATAGTGCATGGTTTGGGTTGATGGGGAATACCAAAGTGCCCAGAGGAAACCCACCGAGACACAGGAAGAATACAAACTCCACACAGAAAAGCCCCAAGATTCTTGTTGTCAATAAATCAATAAACAGTATTTTTTAACATGGCAAAATGTCCAGCAATATACACAAAACTAAAAAAACTAACAAACACACACAAAAAACTGCTACTCACAATACAAAAGTATAAAAATAACACTGAACAGAAATGAGATCTTACACTGAAATCCTAACATTATCATCTGCCTTCAGTTTAAGGGTTAAAATATCCCGTATAAGTCATGAGGAAATCAAATAAGAACGACTTAAGACAAGTCTCAAACTGCCTGTAAGATTCTTGTTATCAATAAATCAATAAACCAGAATTTTTTTAACATGGCAAAACTTCCAGAACTGTATGCAAAATAAAAACTAATACAAACCATATACTGCTACTCTCTCTATATAAAAAATAAAATAGTAAGTAAAAGTATTTCTTTAAAGGTGCAATGTGCAACTTTTCTGGTGGAGGGTCCGCTACCTACTTGTCTCCATGGAGCTATCGTTACTCTGCCTGGAATGTTCCATGGTATGAAATTAAACCTATCTATCTATTATTCATTTATTACGCTCAAAAATACAATAATTCCTTCTGAAAATGGGGGCGCCTCTCAACAGATCTGAATTGTAATGTAGCGTAGTGCTGTAGCCTGCTCGTCTTCCTCGTGATAGATAAGATAATCTATAGTGTGGTTGCTGTTACTCAGTGCATCTTTAAGTAACAGAAATTACTGAAATCCTAACATTTTTAAGTAAATCATTAGCCTCGAGCTTAAGGGTTAACATATCCAGTATAAGACATGAGGTAATCAAATAAGAACGACTTAAGACAAGCGCAGAGGACAAGATCAAACCTGGCACAGATAAGGAGGGGAGTGACGGATGGAGGAAAGATGAGAGAGAGCTCATGATCAAGTCCTCAAGGTGAATCATGTGTAATTACTCACGTCATCCTGCTCCGATAAGCAGCCTGCCCTCAGAGACTCCGCTCACAAATGATTTCTCCTAATGTGGCAGTGGCAGCGTGCCCAAATACACAACTCCTCATACTGATGGACGGAGCCAGAGCCAAAGGTCTGTGGAGAGGCAACAGGCTCTGGACAGGGAGAACTATGAGAGCTAAGATGTCCCATGATAACAGGGCTACATGATGGTCAGTAATGTAATGTGGAATAATAGATTGAAGAGTCAAGGTGGAGGATCTCATTATAAGATTGTCATACTAAAAATAAGTTGGGTTGAAAGGAGTAAATGTATCAGTCATTGAGGAAAATGAAAGAGGAAAAAATAACTATTTTCTTTAAGGTGCATTGTGTAACTTTTCTGGTGGAGGGTCCATCAAATGCTAGAGATGTTATTGCTTTGTCTGGAATGTTTCACAGTGTGGCATTAACCCTTTCTATTTTCATGGAGACCAAATCAGACCACGTTGCAGTGCTTCTACATTTCATTCTAATATGTGGATCTTGGTGGTCAAATGACAAATTACTCTTAACACATAAAAAAATAAATTTAATTAAATGACAAATTTCTCTAAGATGATAATACAGTTAAGATGTAACATAAATAATAAATAAAATAATAATAAAAATCAAACAAAACAAAATAAAACAGTAACAGCCACCCTCCGTCACCCACACTGATGTAGAGGCTTCAGTCTTGGCCGATGGAGACACAACATGGTTGAGTCTGAACAAATGAAGAGCTCAGACCTCCCCATGACAACGGGTCCACTGCACCGCACAGGCCCAGTGTGTGATCCAGATAGAGTGTTATCTGTGCTGGAGGCAGGCTGACCGAGTGTCCAGGGGGCTTATGGACCAATACACAGACAAACTAACAGTCTTCAAGATTATACGCTCTGCTTAGACTGCATTCTTCACCCCAGACATGCAAAGTGAAAGCAGTTTTGTGGATGGAAAACAATAGTTGGAATCTGGCTCTACAATGACCTTGTGTTTAATAAGAGAATGTAGTGGACCACAACACCTATGGGAGTTTGAATTCAGTGTAAATGGCCTTCAGCTATTCTCTGTATCAGCAAAGCGTCTGGCTTCTACTACACAGTGAAAAGTTGTTTCGCCAAAATTTACTCTGGATGCTCTTCCTAAAATTATTTTCATTTTTCTGGGCACATCAACATTTTACTGCTAGAAAGGCCTTGCTGTATTTTTTTTTTTTTCTTTTTCATTTCAAGAAAGTTTCAGGTTTTTTCTCAATTACTGTTTCAAATCCTGCTACCATTAAAATTTTAAATCGGATTTTTTCAGATAATTTTCTTTTTCTAACATAGCTACACACATTGGCGTTTTTCCTACATCTTTGGCCTGTACAAAATTGACATATTACTTAATACCATTGGATTGACATGATATTTTTCAAGAAATTAACTGCTACTGACGTCAAACACTGAGGTAGTATTCTTTTACTAGTTGACACTTTCTGGGGTTTACTTTGGTACCAACATTTGTGGTTTTGGAATCAGCCATTACAACCTTTCACTGCAAGGTCATCGGGCACAGTTTTGGAGAAGGCTTAGTCCACTTACATATTCCAAAGAAAGCATTATAGGAGCGGTCTGGCCATATACAATAAACTGTGATGTATAACTTTTAACTGTATACATAGCTGGACTTGAGTCACCAGTGGATTCAGATATATTTTTTCGGCGTTTTTCCTCATCGACCTTAGCGGCTGTTTCCACTTCTCCAGTCACCCAGGGGCCCTCCTCGACTGCTCCCTCCCTTGTGCAGATTCAGCCTGACCAGAGTGAACCGCAGCCCCACACCAGAGAGGAGAGCGAAAGAGAGGAGAAAAGCCCATCCATAAACGCGGATTAGCAGGTCCAGGCAAGGAACAGGGGAGGAAGTGAGGGATGTATGGAGAGTTATATATAGGAGTGCATCGGAGGAAGAAGTACCTGACCTTGTACTACAGTAAAAGTAGTGTTACGTCCAAACAAATAACAATGCCGTAGAAGTAAACGTAATAGAATTTGAGTTTGCAAGTCCTTAGGTACTATCCTCCAACAACTACTACTACTGTTATTACTTCTACTATTATTACAGTTTCAAAAAGAGACACATTTTCGATTGGCATGGAGGAATGGACTTGGGAAATTTGAGTTCATAGACAATAACTTCAATAACATACCATGATTTTTAGCTTTTAATCAGTCTTAACCCACAGATATTGGACAACATATTACTACCCTGAATGCTCGTACATACAAAAAGTCTAGATGTCTTTGCAAGAAAAAAAAAATTGTCGCATAAATTTCACAGGGGCCTATATAGCTACGCAAGACAACCAAAAGAGGGTCAGGTGGTCACCCTACTACTGCTACTACTATACAATGACTGCTACTACAATACTATAGTACTTCTTCCTCCTCACGGGTAGTTTAATCACCATATTCCAACAGTCAATCATGTAACAGCATGTCAAGCATGTTACAGTGACTTTTCGCCACAGCTGGAGTGTCTTTGTCCTTGAAAAGAAAGCTTAATATACTTGAGGACAGTCACCAAAGTAAATAAAACATAATGCAGTGATATGGTATGGGGCCTCAGATGTTGTCCGTGTGTCCTTGGACAAAACTTATACGCTGGATTAGGAGAGAAAAGCATTTCAAAGAGAGAAGGAAAGGACGCAGGAAGGATTCAAGCGTATATTTTAGGATATGTCTTTGGTCAGACTTTTTGGTTACTCCTCACAAAACAATCTAGCATAGATATTAGCCAGTGTTTAGTTAAATCTTCTATAGCCACTGAGGTAATGGAAAAGTGTGGATTTTGTATATGTTTCTGTAATTCTGCTGAAGCGCACATTTTACTATATTATGAACAATGACTAGACCTAACAATAAAGGTCTATTGTAAGTGGAAAATGCCATATAAAGATTTGTGTGCCCATTGTAACTTTGCATGATGATGAAATATTTATACACTTTTTTCCTATGGCTGTTAATAATGACTTATGAATTAAAAGCAGCTGTCATGTCTTTCAGCGACATGGAGACAGATCAAAGGAACTTTTGATTTCAACTAAGCCCACAGTACACACTGATGAAATAAAATATGCATAACACAGTACAGGAACAAGCAATGTCTGCAGTTTTGATGTTAAAATTGATGTAAAATGAAAAGTGTTGGTTTGGCTGTGATTAAAAAGGGACTGGGTTTATTTATCACAAAGCATTAATTTTTCATCAGTTACATACAAATATAACACAGGATCTTTGGTTGAGAAATTGAAATGCACATAATATTTTTCATGTTTACACAAATGTTGTTTTCAGATGGGCTCATGTCTTATTGAAGAGCACTGTGTCCCTGTAGCTCACACTATGAATATGCACAGATATATGACATGATTAGCAACAAAAATATACTGTATTTCACACAGTGACTGAGGACTCAATGACAAACTTTTACTCCAGCTTCCTCAATATGGGAAAATACTTTGTTCTGTGAAAGGATCAACGCTGAAAACCTGCAATTTAGGCCCTGGGCTTGGAGTTGTGTTATGCTTTAATTTAGCTTAAAAAATGCAACATAATAGTGTACATAATAATTTTAACTAAAAACTAGTGGCCACACAAATACATAATAATAATAATAATTTCAAACATGTTCCCATTTGAAATGATAACTTATCAACTATAGTCAGTAAAAACCATGGCCAAGCATTGCCAATAAGCAGCAAATCATGGTTTAAAGGTCCTTTTTTTGCCATGTTATAATGTTGTTACCTCATCAAAAACATACCTGGTGTTGTGCTTTGTTTCATTCTCACATGTTTAAGTAACCCTTTATCATTAGTCTGTCTACATCTCCAAAGATCAGTAGTTTTCAAGTTAACAGCTACCCTTTACCTTTAGTTCAGTAGAGACTGGCAATTCCAGGGCTGAAATCATCCAAATGATTCTAGTGAAGGAGGATGGAGTTTAAAAACACAGTGGTGCATTTCCTGTATTACCACATGACATCACATGAACAGTGCGTGTGAGTGTTTTCAGTTTCAGAGAAAAACTTAAATATGCAGAGTTTGTGTTAAACATGTGTGAATGAAGCAAAACGCAACTCTGGGTATATTTGTGATGAGCAAACAACATCATTACAGAAAATAGTGTTATACGGGCCTTTTAATTACTGCTACCCAATGGCTATAGACTGTAAACAAAGCAATGGGCTACTTCTAAACTTGCACGCCTTTATACTTTAACCTTCAGTTTTACTCTAAATTCCAACAATCTGTCCTTCTTCAATGCTGTTTGAATACGCATCATTCAAAAAGAAAGTCCAAAGACCGTTTCCCTAAATGTTGTTGTGGTGGTGTAGAATTCCTGAAGCCCAGCTGGTGTGGCGTGGTGCATTGTTACCCTACACTTGTTCAGCTCTGGGGTCTTTGAGGGCTTTGAAGTGAGTGCTGACTGGGTGACTCTGAGCTGGGCCTGTTGCCGTGTAGTTCAGATCAGGTTACCTCTCTTCACTTTACTGTCCGCCTAACCACTTCACCTACAGCACAGATCAGAGAAAAAAGGGGGTAGGATCACACCAAACCTCGCCCTATCCGTGGCCGAAGAGGTCAGAGATCAAAGGTTGCTCAGGCTGGTGTAGCAGGGGTAGTAGTGTTGTTATATATCAATTAAAGGGTACGAGGAGTGAGGTAACTGCCCCCCAGAGAGAAACAGGGTCGAGCTCGTGCACCTTAGACCTTAATTTATCCTTGTTGTTGGAGCTTCTGTGGGTTTAAGCTGGGAGCTGTCTGACAGCAATATCAGGCAATTACAAAGTACCTCAAACAGTGGTGGAACGTAACAAAGTAAAAGGAGTAAAGTACTATACTTAAGTATACATTTGAAGTAGTATCTGTACTTTACTTAAATAGATTTAAAAGTAGATACTTCACTACATTTGAGAGCAGATATCTGTACTTTCTACTCCACTACATGTTTTAACTGGACTGAAAAGTAAAAGTATTTTTTTGTTATAGTTTGAGATCTGCTGAAAAGGCTGAGGGTTTTTTTTGTAACACATTTGTAGTTTGAGCAAACACAAATAATAAAAACAACCGATTCAGTTGTTTCTGTTGAACAAAATTCAGCACAAATCTGCATCAAAATCACATTTGTAGCTTTATTTGACCTCAAACTCTCTGCACTTTTTACTCTTTCAGTGCATTTTTAAACAGGTACTTTAATACTTTTACTTAAGTAGATGTTTTCATGTGATACTCATGTGATCATGTGATACATGTGCCCAAAAAAGTAAAAGGTAACTCTCAATTGTCTTTCAGTAAGGCATGGAGCTAACCACTCTACTACTCTTAAGTTAAGTTCCATGATGTAATGTCCACAAATAGTCTATGCTGTAAGCCTTGTGTAGTTATGCCCCATGTCTCCTACCATCAAAGAGGAGGCTAACATTGACTTTGGCTGAGTGAAACTGTGTTCTCTGGATGTGGATAAGACACAGATACATAGACACCTGGCTCTGATTTGAAAGCCCATGTGTTAAAGCAGTACACACCATCACACTTCTTTGTTTTACATTTAGTCCAGACTAAATATTGTCGGACCTAAAAGGATACACTATCAACACACACTCCACTACTGGCACAGACTCACTACGTCTCTGTGGTGTCATCCAAAAACAGGTGTCAAAATATGGACTATGTTATGTGTAAATCCAGTTGTAAGCAAATGGCTCATAAAATTATCAGGTATACACATAGGCTGTATATATATATATATATATATATATATATATATTTATATATATATATATATATATATATATATATATATATATATATATATATATATATATATATATATATATATATATATATATATATATAAATGGACATAGCTAACCTGCTAGCCACCGCGTTCTAAATAGAAAGGGAACATGGGCATGCTTCTGGCTCCATTGACTCTAGCTCCAATTCACTTTGTATTGAAAAAATGTTGCTCCTCTCTCTGTAACTGCTCCAAATTCGCCCATAACTGCAAGCTTTGTGAGTTTCATTTGACTGGAGCCGAATGCTATGGGTATACAGTCAATATTTTGGGCAATATTTTCCCCAACGTATTTTTTCCCACCGTTCATATGGTATAGAGAAATATAAGAAGCACTCAGACCTTCACTAAGGTTTTGGCCTTATCTTGCAAATGTAAATATGTGCTACCCTTGGACTAAATCAAGGCTGTGCAGTCCTTATGTCTAATACTGAAAGAGCATACTCCTGTTTTAGAATGTCTTATGCCTCAAATTAACATAATTCAATTTGAATCCAGACCAAAGACTTTAATGCATCTTTCATATCTTCATAACTAACTAACTTTTACACAGAATGGCATTAAATTTCATTATTTATTGAGTTGCTAGGCTAATACATGAACCAACCAAACTAAAGAACTGACCATCTGAATGTGTTTCAAATTTGTATTTAAAGGTCCTATATTACAGAAAATTGACTCTTGTGAGCCTTAAGCCATGTTATAATGTTACTACCACCTAATAAAAAAAAAAAAAAAAAAAAAAGAAGTGATATCATGAAGCGGTAGTTTTGAAGTTAACAGCTCCCTTTTACCTTTCGTCTTGTAACGATATGGCAATTCCAGGGCTGAAATGATCCAAATAATTCTAGTGAAGGTGTATGGAGTTTAAAAACACAGTGGGGCACTTGTACCCGTATTACCACATGACGTCACAAGTGTTTTCTGTTTGAGAAAAGACCCCTAAATGTGCAGGGTTTGTGTGTTTAAAGTGTGAAACAAAAACACAACTCCTGGCATGTTTGTGATAAGGAAACAACTTTATAACATAGGTCAGAAAATAGCGTAATATGGGCCCTTTAAAAAGAACCCAACTTCATTTATTTTCTAACCAATTTTTTCCTGCTAGCCTTTTATTTAGACTCAGGGTTTTCTTGCATCACAAAAACTGCTTAGAGTTACATGTATTTCCAAACCTGAACCGCTGGTGTTTAACTGTGCCCACTGTCTTATCAAACTGACTGTCAGCAGCTGGATTACTCACGTTGCCAGATCTGTTCTTTCTTCAGCCTTGTGTTGTCAGGTCAATGTCATCAACTCTTTTTGGCACGTCATCGCGTCATTCCCTCCACTACTAATTCAAAACCTCATTAAACTCTTGGGTAAAAGTGGGTGAAAGATATGAAAAGTCTTGGTATGCTCCACTATTTTAGTCCCCTTAACTTGATTGGTGGTTGCGTTTGACTTGTTATTGTTGGACCAACCAGGAACTCAGCTGATGAATGAGGTGCCGTTGAGCAAGGCATGACAGAAGAGACTAAACAGAAACTTTGTGCCTGGATTTTTCCTCATGTCTTATAACTTTATCTAAATGCCAAAGATCTTCCAGGGCTTAATTAATCACATTTTTTTTTAAACTTCTGTATATGTGCGTCGGTGTAACTCTATGTTACAGTCTAATTTTATGATTTTTAAAAAATAATTCCTGAATTTCTTTGAAGGTTTGAGTCAGTATGGGCGATAGAAAAGTTTTTATTTAATTTCTTAAAATCTTATTGCAAACTTGTGATGGAAGAAAATGTTATGTCTTTTTTTTATTTTAATTATAACAATTTCTTACGCTATTCTTGCTGCTGCTACTTCTACAAAATTCTACAATTTATTTCCAGATTTTTACCAGACAAATATATAAATGCTGAATTCTTGTGTATGATAAAATAAAAAATCTGAAATATTTGCTTGAAAATTCTTGACCCTAATTTTTTTTGGAACAGGGGTCAAGAGGTTATTTGGAGTTGGCAGCTGGTCAAAAACACCTCATATATACTTCTTTCGTAAATTTTAAACAAGCCATATCGACCCAGCCTTTTTAGATAATACATTGTAAATATTTTAAGATATGATACCAAAGAATTTACAACAACAACTATTCCATCTGCTCTTGTTTAGCTTGTCAATCTCCGATGTTCTTTGGAAACTTTGCTCGCCCATCTGTAAACTCCAAACCCCACACACTTTACAATGCACATGGCCTAAGATTACTCAGAGTGAAATAGAGACTCCAGCCTTCTTAGCTCGTCATTAATTCCTGTGTTCTGGCTGAGAGCACCTGCTGTGTCTGCCAGCCTCGAAACCTTAAACACTTCACATGAGCCCTATGTGAATGTATGTGTGGGGTTGTGTTTCCATTAAGGCCCTATGTGCGAGAGAAGCCATCATTCAGTTTCCCCTTACATTGTTTTACTCCCTCTCTCGCACTTGGGCATTCATTCATTCAGAAAAAACTACACTACACACAACAGCCATTTACACATGCTGCCCCATTCGTTTCAATGACTGTCATATACGCACAATGACGCCAATGTTTTTAGCTGTTTTGTCCATTTATCATCATTCATTGTTTATTTGCCCGGACAGCCGAAGCCAAAGCACATGATCTATGAGTTTGCCCGCTGTGTTGAATTCACAAAAGAATGACCATGCTCTCTTCTCTCCTCTCCCCTCTCATTGCTTTCTCCCAGTGGAGGGAAAATGTAAGATAGACTCAAACTGGTATACTCTTTTCTCATGTCTATACTGTCCATAGATGCTTCTTTGTCGTTCTTTTTAATGTGTGTTTAGTCCATTCAGCACGTTTCCGTAGAAGTAGAAATTGTGATGCAAATAACCAACTCTGCAGTTTGAAAATCTTCACGTTGTAGATAAATAAAACTTCGTAGTAAGGGGTGGAAAACAACACTAGGAGATCTCACTAATATTTATTCACAATTACGCTTGCCCGCATACAAATCTAAACCAAATGAGCCAGTAAATCACACTTTATGAGCGTTTTCACAGTTGGGCAAATTGGAAAAAAAATCTGGCAAAGGCAAGAAATTTACTTTTAATTAATTTGGGTGTTTCACAATGAGATCTGGTAGTGTGATTTTTCACCCTTAGTGTTTGTTAGATGCTTAGTATTCAGCTAGTGTTAGAGTCTAAATAATTTATTTGTAAATGCTTACAGGCTGGAAATAACTTTTATTTTTCCTGTTCTATCTCCCCCTTCTCCCTTATCTCCTTCCTTCCACATTCTCACTAACCCAAATATTTCAAACTCTACAACCTTCTGTACCTTTCTATCAACTTTATCTTGCTCTGTCTGCCCTTGTGCCTCCTTGCCTCACTTCCTTTATCCTCTTTCCTTTCCGTCCTTCTGTCCTTTCTGTATTTTCAGTGGGAAGAGATCAGTGGTGTGGACGAGCACTACACACCTATCCGGACCTTCCAGGTTTGCAACGTTATGGAGTACAGCCAAAACAACTGGCTTCGAACCAATTGGATCCCTCGCCAGTCGGCCCAGAAAATCTATGTAGAGCTCAAGTTTACACTAAGAGACTGTAACTCCATCCCCCTGGTCCTGGGCACCTGCAAAGAGACCTTCAATCTCCTTTATCTGGAGGCAGACGATGACCAGGGCAGCCATTTTAGGGAGCACCAGTTCTCTAAGATTGACACAATAGCTGCGGATGAGAGTTTTACACAGATGGACTTGGGCGACCGCATTTTAAAACTCAACACTGAAGTTCGAGAAGTTGGACCCCTGTCGAAAAAGGGCTTCTACCTTGCTTTCCAAGATGTGGGTGCTTGTGTCGCCCTAGTTTCTGTACGTGTCTACTTCAAGAAATGCCCGAACACTGTAAAAAACTTGGCAGTATTTCCTGATACAGTTCCAATGGACTCCCAATCTTTGGTGGAGGTCAAAGGGTCATGCGTCAATCACTCCAAAGAGGAAGAGCCGCCGCGAATGTACTGCAGCACCGAGGGGGAGTGGCTCGTACCGATCGGGAAGTGTCTCTGTAACCCGGGATACGAAGAGAGAAGCAGCACCTGTCAAAGTAAGTCCCTCCAATCTTTTTCCAGTTCATTACATTTGTGTCTAATGCATCTTCTGCGCTCTCATCTTGGAAATACCCTTGATTGAATTCCCATGCATGATTTGATGAAGCGACTCTGCTACTTCATTGACATCAGTCCAGAAGTACCCAGTCATTACCTATGGCTTTGTGTGTCCATATGTTTGCCTGCATGAATTCCCTTGTAGGTTTGATGCGTTATCCAGCAGTCCTTTGAGCTATAGCAAGGATCGCTCAGCAGAACCTCTCCATGTCACCTCATTAGCTATATGGAAAGATCATAGTCATAAGAAGCTACAATAGGACTGATAGAGAAGAAGAAAGAAGAGGGGTGGAGTGAGTAATGATTGGCGCAATAGTTGTGGTTCTGGTTGTGGGCATGTGTGGAGCCAGGAAGTGTCTGGAGATAGTGCAACATTCGTGAAAGTCATATTATCGTGCATATTTTGTTGCTCATGCCTCACACACATCGGATGGAAATTGAAATAGCAAGAATTTCAGCTAAACACATTTCTATTGGTGTTTCATAAGTTGTGGAGTTGCAGTTTCCTGTTAGCTTAGCCAAGGTTAGCTGAGGTGACAGTGAGGAGTCATCCTAATGATTTTAACAGTCTTTTGATTGTCCTTCATCCTCTTTGCTTCGTTGCAGAACATTAGGCAAATGATGTCCCTCTGGTTATGCTCTTATCCCCATTAAATTAAACAGCCAATAGGGTCAAAGGTTAACATAGCCCAGCAAGCCTTTCATCTTTCAAAATAAGAACCACTTTGTTAAAAACTCTCAGAGGAATGACAAACTTTAATTAAAATTGGCTAGCATAGCATTAATTACAGCTTTGGTTTTACACTGCGCTTATGCCTTAAAGTTTTTTTTAACGAAATGCAAACATATCATAGCTTGTATGTTTTACAAAAGTACACATGGTGATAATGGTTAGTATTGGGGTGTGCAGAGACATTAATGGCAAGAAATTGAACTGTCTTGCCTAATGACACAAACATAATATGTGCTGGTGGCAGTGGAATCAAACCTTAGGCAAACTTGTCATCATTCGGAGGTGTTTGTGTTGCTTTGTAAAGATATATAGAGTACAACAGACATTCATCGGTGGCAGCATTTCTCAGACTTGATAAAGTACTCTGCCTTTAGCTTTGTTAGGCCTATTCTTGCTGTTCCCTAAAGCTCTCCTCTCCTGAGTCATGTCTAGTGTTAATTAAAGATCAAAGCCAGTGTCCCAGGTCAAGCCCCTGCTGAGGGCCAAGGAAAGCAGCTCTTTTCTGGGTATGTCGGCTCCATGTTGTATAGGCCTACCTCAGCTGTGTGGAAATGTATTTTCTGCATGTTTTGTAGGGTCTTACAATGTATTAAAAACCACAACAGCATCAACAATGTGATTCTTTACTGTTCTATACATTTATTGTAAAACAGTATACCAGTGACAGTTTATTCAATAGTTTTACCATCATGGGCAAAAACACTGACAAAGTTACAGTTACAGTGTGAAATATAAGTAAATATACTTTCTTCATAAAAACACTTTATCTGCAATTAAACTTAAATTCTATAATGAAAAAAAAAAATATTTTGTTACAATATATACATTTGCTGCTGAAATAATAAATATTAGGAAAACTTGCAAGACAATTATTGATAGGTGTTTATAACATAAAAAGTATAAGGACCGGCTATTGGTTCTGATAATTTAAATAAAATCTTCAGACACAGTGTAGTGTGCGTCAGCTCCTGCCCCCAATGACCCAGTCTCTTTCCTCTTCCTGTCTTTGTGACTTGTGTGAATGTTTGGATGTATTTGACAATCTCTTATTAGTTTCTGAGAGGTCTAATGGACTCTAATAAGGTCTTGTGTTACCCTGTAGTGGGACAGCTGCACCAACAGGCCCCTGTGCACTAGCATCAGGGGCCCCTCTGCAGGCTCACTGTGCAGCCCTGTGGTGTTAACAGATAGATGGTGCCCGGCCTAGGTCACATCGTAGCTGAAGATGGCAAGAAGCTTGAAACATATTTACAGTCTGAATCCAGCTGACAACATCCCCCTCAGTCCCATCAGTAGTTCAGCTCAGCTGTTGTCAATGGGAATGAAAATTGTCCAGTCTAGACAAGGTTTATTTTTGGAACGATTAATTAGCTTGACCTCCTGAAGGGCTCCTCAGTGTGCCATAAACCTCTTTAAATTGTTGTTTAGAGCTGTGCCAGGATGGGCAATGAATTCTGACGAGAAGCTGAGGTTGTGAAACATATAACCTTAACTTAGAAGGATTTTTAAAATTTGAATTTTCCCGTTGAATAATGTGTACAGATTGTGCAGGTGTGATTCAATTCACAATTGATTTCACAGCAGTTTGATGTGTGCAAACATATTCAGTTTACTTCTGGCCTCAGTCCCTTGCACTTCCAATGGTGCTTATCAGAGGAAGAGAGGGAACAGGAGCGCTTGGTATTGTTTATACAGGACATAGAGTGTTGAATGGCTTGAAGAGTGTGCCCTGTATTAGACTGTCATTATCCTGCTGCTCTGTAGGATGTGTGCGTGTGTGGAGTCAGATATGTTTGAGAAAGCGAGGATGTTTTTTCAGTGGCGCCGCCGACTGAACACATGAAATGTGTCTGGCTTCAGCAATGGGACACCAGTGGCATCTGCAGTGATGGCTGCTGCGTTGAGTGTGTTACATGTGCGTATAGGCTCTGTGTACATTACAGGAGACATATTTTGATATTTCATCATCCTTATCAGTGCATCAGATGTCATCAGATCTTTGTCAAGGACAAAATAGTTTGAGTGGAAGTGCAGTTTTGTGGCTGATTGGACGTGTCTGTCTTCGTGTGGATTACTGTATGTGTTCTGGTCGTCCTCAGCCTCTCACAAAGACGCACAGTCCCATCTCATCGCACTAAGTCACTCTTTCATCTGTCATTAGAACGGACTGCAGCAGGTGAAGCAGCTCCTATCTGTGATCAGTGTGAAATTCCTGCTTTACTAATTTGATCCTACAAAAGCAAGCTGATGTCTATTGGGTTTCGCTGTGTGCTCTGCCATTGCCAGCAGCTGTTCTTTTGTTTCATTGAGGAGAGACACAGGTTTGCATTCTTGCAGGATTTATCAAGATACTCAATCCCCCAAGTTACCAAGGCCATAATGCTTAGAACAATGATGCTAAAGCTGTGTTGGAAGTGCCAGACCCATAAACGCAAAGGTGCTACCCAGATTTAGTGGGAAACACTTTGTACATCTCAGTTTTAGTGTTATACATACCCTTCTTACCCTTAACCCAAAGCCTACATATGTAAGGACTTCTGTTCTCTATCTTCTGTACTTCTTTGTCCCAGAACACCAGTATACACCAGTGTCCAATATTAGCTGACAGTTCTAAGTGTCCAATGTTACATGTTTCTAATACTCTGCTTTGAGTGATTTAGCAAGTCACAGGCCACAGTGACTTTTGTATTCTTTTCTATCTTAATAATAACACAGTATTTAGCTGTTGGTGCTGTAAATTTCAGACCCAATTCATCAACATAACATCAGCACAAAGTTAAGCCTTATCATGTTCAAAGCTTTGACGCAAAATGATATATTTGGAACGACATCATGTCAAAGAACCTATTCAAATGATTCACAGATGTGACCCCTGAATGAAAAGAATTATCCTAAAGCAACGTTCTTTTGTTTAAACAAGTTCAAGTTATTCTGACAATGTTAAAATGACTGGTTTGCTTATACTAGACTTGTGACATATTCTATCCTCAGTTTTGTGGGGTTTCTCACATTTTTTGTCCGACAGTTGGGGTTGGATGCTGTGGATTCATTGAAATCTTGGCTTGGCTCTTGCCCCTTGGAAGTGTTCTGTTTGTCCTGGCATCATTATATAACTGGCCACTAAAGCCTTTCCATCTCACAACACAGAGAAGCCAATGAACACACTTAAATGCAATGTCCCACATCTCCTCAATGGCATTCCTCAAGTAGCAGTTTTTGGCTTTAAAAGTTTTTTGAACATCATTTCAATTTTTGCTAATTATTTCTGCAAATGTATTTGTTTAGAGGATAAGCCCCTTGAGATGGGCCATCTCGTTTCGAGGGGGTCCTCAAAGTGACAACAACAAGGAGGAGAGATACAGAGACAGTAGGCCACATAAATTCAAAATAAAACTGAAAAAAAAAAAAAAAATGTTGAAATTTTGTTTGTAATTGTATGTATATGGGTATTGAATGAGAGTGAGGAGTCGAGCCATAAACCAAGATATCTAAACAGTTCAACAGCGATAAATGGTGATGAATCAATAAATCTTGAAGAATTTCATTAACAGAAAAGGGACGGACTTATTATGTGAGCAAACAACAGTGAAATACTACATTTCCTTCCGTTCACATTGTCTGTTGTTCCAATTCCTTTAGTGTGTGATCGATCGTCTTTATGAGATCAACTTAAATCATATGTTAAAATTATATAAAAGTCCTTTGCATTTAGAATTTCTTTTGTTGACTTGAATTGAATCTGACTTAATTTTATGTCAAAAACTAGCACAATATTTGTTTTGTTCTTACAACTATATTTTGAATAAACGTAGCAATTAACCAAATCGTCTTAACACCCCTACTGCATATAACCATATAAGCCTGTTCTATTTTCAGGAAAAAAGGCTGCCTGTTTTCACTATTTTCACACACTAGCAACAGGAGCAAAAGTATAATAGACAATAACAACCCTAGTTTTGCAGCTTTCATTCAGGAAAATTGCAAAGAATTGTCATTTTGCTGCCACTCCATTCAGCTTTGTTTGTTTGGGTCAAATGCAGGGTTAAACTCTGCACAGCTTTGTCGGGGGCGAGTGCTCATCTCATTGCATCAGGGCTGTCCTCTCCCTTGTCACTTTCCTTTACTGAAGAGGCGCTCTCTGTTGCAACATTTTGGCTGTGGGCTTTCTGGCACTTAGCCTTTTTGTTGCATACACCCAGCACGAAGGCCTGGAAAATAAGGGGTCAGGCCTGGAGCGAGAGCTGCACTGAGACATGTCTTGTATCATAATGTTAACACTGTGTTGTGGCGCTTGATTTTTGTACATCTAGGGCATCTTTTCACCTAAGTATCCAGTGACAAAGGTTATGAATGTTAGAAAGAAACAAGGTTTATGTTTTGTTTTTTCTCTTACTAAAATGTATGAGTGAACCTTTATGCTTGTATCTCAATTCATAGTAGTATCTCAATTAATGTGTTTCAGCTTCCTGTTGCATGCAATGTTTTGAGGACTTTATTTATTATAAATTATTAGTGATATCTATCAAGACTGTAATGATTAATTGATTACTATATCTAAAAATAATTATAATACTCATTAAAATTCATGTTATCATTAAAAAATATTACATGCAATCTATTATAAGATTGAATTATATGGATTTTTGAGTCTGGATTCCACGCTGCCTTGTGCTGACGTACAATGATCTTCAATAACCTTGATATAAATGAAACAGGAAAGCTACAGAGCTCATTAGCACATGTTGGGAAGCCTCGAAGCAATCTCACATCACAACAGCAGCAGAGAGGAAAACACGAAGAAGTGAAAGAGGATATTGGATAATAAGAGATACCACTTCAAAGGCAGTCTGTCTGTAAGTCTGCAATGAATATGTATAAACAATAATAGAGAACAATACTGACGCTACTTGTGACTTGCTCTGTATATTGCGAAAGCATTTCCAAGTGTCCAAGAATATGCCAAGAACTGCCAGCTCACAGGGGGATGCTGCGTAGTTTGTTCATTCTGGCTATCACTGGCTGTTTACTTTTGTCTTTATAGTCTTTTCAGTAGACGCTGGAGGCCTGTTGAGCTATGGCACTGGTACTCTGGGGACATCAAAGCTTCTGGTAACCACAGGCAAAAGAATTCAACTCAGCGCACTCACAAAACCAGCTATAGAGGGGAAGAGAGGGACTCAAAGAAAGTATGTAATATAGGCACCAGTAAATATGTGGTTTGGCATGTAGTGATTGGGAAATTGATTGTTCTTCTATAATGGCTTCTGCTAGTCCTCCATTTGGATAGTAAAGTCTTCTAAACTGTGCAGTAATGTGCATAATGATTTGGTATTTGGTTTACACTGGATGCCCTCCCTGATGCCAGCCTCTTTGTTTGTGGTTCAGACATGTGAAGTAAACATTAAGTTTGTATTTGGTTTCAAAGGTGTCCTCTGTAATACCTGATGGGATTGTTTTATTTCTCTAAAATAACCTGAAAAGCATAGATTTTGAGAGTAGGTTTGCATCTCCACAGATCTGGCCTGCTTGTCTCCTTGGAGATATGGCCCATATTACGCTATTTTCTTATCTGTAATGTTGTTTCCTCATCAAAAACATGCCTGGAATTTTGTTTCACTTACACATGTTTAACACATAAACCCTGCATATTTAGGCTGTGTTCTTCTTCCATGTGGTAATACAGGAAGTGCTCCTCTGTGTTTTTAAACTCCATAAACCTTCATTAGAATCATCTCCATAATTTCAGCCCTGGAATTTCCAATCTCTGTTGAACAAAATGTAAAAAGTAGCTGCTAACTTGAAAAATACCACTACATGACATCACAAGGTGGAGTAGAGCATTTTGACAGACTAATAATAAAGGATTATTCAAACGTGTGAATGAAACAAAACACAACACAACTCCAGGTATGTTTTTGAGGAGGTAACAATATGGCTAAAAGCTCACAAGAATAAATTTTGTGTAATATAGGACCTTTAATGTAGACCTAACAACCAAATCAAATGATCACAATCCTTATTATATGAAAGTATCAGACACAATATGGGCTTGTAAACTGTTGTCCTGTATCTCATCTTATCTGCCCGTGTTATAACCGTGTAAAGACGCATAAGGCAGTGGTGGTTAGAGTGAGCTACTTGAGAATATAGAGACAAAGTGAGTGTGTGTCAGAATCATCATCTCATTGTATCCGCGATGTGTTCAGTGAGCAGAGACCTCACTGTGTCATTTCAGTGTGAAAACCCCGAGCAGAACAATATAACTGTCCATCTCCTCTCTGCTGTAGCCTGATGGAACCTGGCTTCAAAACACGCCGACAGGAAAAAGTAAAGGTGTCTGTTCCAGTGTAGAGTTTAATGACAGCAGTGAACAAGGAGCAGTGTGTGGAGGTGATAATACAAGGATGGATTTTAGATTGCAACTCTTACTGTCTTATTAACTTATTAACGTCTTAAATTATTTTATTACAGACTATTAAAAGTGTGCAGATTACACTTTTGGTCATTATAAAAAGCTGTGTTACATTTTATTAATATATCCTATTTTTAAATTTGGTAACACTTTGTAATAACTATACTTTAATTAGACTTAAAGGTGCATTTCACAACTTTTCTGGTGGAGGGTCCGTCACCTGCTTGTCTTCACAGAGATGTTATTGCATTGCCTAGAATGTTCCACTGTAGAGATTAAACCTGTCTATCTCAATGGAGACAACTATAGGCTACATTGCAGGTCAGATCTACCTATTCACAGAGATAATTATTGTATGTTTTTGCAATAAACGCACCCATCCTGAATAAATGCTAGATGAACGTGTTTAATGTCATACCATGGAACATACCGGCAAAACAATAACATCTCCATGGAGACAAGCAATAATAATAAAGCAATGAGCAAATGCTTAATTCATAGTTTATTAAGAATGACGCACGATAATTAACTTTTGATACCAGAGAAGCCTGAATCATTCTTAATTCTTAATTTTTAACTTTGTTTTTTATGATTTAAGTTTTTTGGTCAGACTCTATAAAGGCAAACAGGTAATTGGTAAACATTGCAAGTCCCTGGGTGCCCCATGTCTTGCCCACTGCTCCTGAAGGATGATCAAATGCAGAGGACAATTTCTCTACAGGGACAAAAAAAAAAAAAAAAAAGTCTGACTGAAGAACCAGTACAGTACAGAAGGTGCTCCGATAAGCACATAATTCTTTGAGATATCCCCTTTAAAATGATATAAATCTACTGTTTTGTTTTATTGCTCCAAAATACACTGGAAAAACATGCATTCTTACAGTAAATCAGGGTCACTTCTCCACAGAGCTGACTGTAACTTGGCATGGCATAACCTGCTTGTCTGCATGGAGATAGAAAAGTTAAATGCCCTACTGTGGAACATTCCAGGCAAAGAAATATCTCTATGGAGTCAAGCAAGATCAGAAAAGTTGCATATTGCCCCTTTACAACTGAATTAGACCTACTTTAACAAGCTAAATAGCATCTTTGTTGTAAACCCATTTAAAAATCAACTGGCAACACATCTGTAGTGATCCATGATTTCCAGCTCCATGCATCCCTGACTCTCCCGCAGAAAAGGTCCCTCCTCTCATTTACTGGAGATGGTGGCTGACATTTTACTTTGAGCTGCATCGCTTGACTTAGTACTAGTGTCATTTAGAGTGACACAGTCTATGGCGTGTGAATGTGAGGGGGAGGGGTCATTTGGTTGGGGTGGGGGGGTGGCTACAGTTGTGAATGCAAATTTGGTGCCTTGATTAGAGATAGTCAGGCCTCAGTGCTCGGGCCTCTAGCTGAATGCCAACACAACCGAGCAATGCGGTAGATCCAAGCATTATTGGACCACCTCAGGATTTAAAGTTTTGTTAGTGTTGCTGACAAAGGGGATTTAGATGAACTGTTTTGGTTATAAAAGTGTTCTACTCTCTTCCATTCTCATTTGATGTTTTTGTAGGAAGAAAACAATTTATTCACAATGGACATACTGTATAGAGTATTTAAGGGACATGTAATACGGGGCATTTGATCTGTTATTATGTTGCTTCCTCATTAAAAACATGCTTGACTTCTTTTCTCAAATGGAAAACATTCTGTTCCACCTTGTGATGTCATGTGGTAATTACGGGAAGTGCCTCACTGTATTTTTAAACTCCATAGGCCTTCACTGGAATAATTTGGATGATTTCAGCCCTTGAATTGCCAGTTTTTACTAAACTAAAGGTAAAACGCTGTTAACCACTTGATAACATCACAGGGTGCAACAGAGGATTATGGGCTTTGTAGAAGTATAGACAGATTAAAAATAAAGGATTACTCAAATGTATGAATGAAACAAAACACAACTCCAGGTATGTTTTTGAGGGGGTGGCAACATGGTAACATGGCTTAAATCTCACAAGAAAGTCACACAGTGTACCTTTAAAGTTCAGCTCCACGGACATTTCTTGTATTGTCCAAATATATGGTGATTTTTAAAATACCCTATACAGAAACTCCTTGTAACTTGGAGTTTGACACTTCTGTTCTGAGTTCTGATAAATCCCACCTTCTCCTATGTCCTGGGCTCTGGGGTCCTGGATAAGTGTCACTTGTTCCTGGACAAAGAGTCTAGCCTTTAAAGGTTGAGGATACAGTGGAGATGAGCACTGACCTTTCTCACAAATTACACACGTTTTCATTTTAGCACCCATTGGCTCCCACAGACACAAATATGCAGAGGGGGGTACGTGCCACTACGCTGAGAAAAATGTCAAGCGCAGTGTCCAACCAGATTACTGTAGTCATCCCCCATAGACCCACCCCCTCCCATTCATTTCCCCTCATCTGTGTCTGAGGAGAGCGCTGGCTCCAGGCATTTGTCAAGGTGAAGGCAGCAGGGTCCCTCCTTGTGATACATCCCAACAATTTTTCCATTTCTTCTGCTCGGCTAGTCTTCTGCCATTAAGTTTTCAATTTCAGCTGCTGAAGGTGATGCCAAAGAGCAGAGCCTGGAGGAGAGCTAGAGAAAGCAGTCTGATTAATGTAGGCTCAGGTCTGACTCCTGTCCATCCAGTGCTTTCTCAGCTGCTTCTGCGGGCCTGTTATATTCAAATTTGGACAATTTTATGGTGTAATTTAAGGTTTTTGTTTCCAGTTGTGAGGTCATATGAAATTCTGTCTGTCCATGGGTTTCGGAATGATGAAAAATGAGGACCGTTGCCATAGTGGTTAACAATTTAAAACAAAACTGAACAGGAAAAAGTTCTCAAAATTTAACCTATAACATAAAGCTGAACATCTTTTACAGTGTTTTTTTTGTTTTTGTTTTTTGTTTTTTGGATTGACACATCTTAAGCCAAGCAACAGAGTTACTGTATGTCATGAGTTTTCAAAGGTGTACAGAAACAACACACTACTATACTTGCTGTAGTAGTAATAGTAGTATTAGTATTATCATTATTATTATTAGTTGTTGTTGTAGCAGTTGTAGTAGTTGAGATATTAGTTACTAGTAGAGACTAGTCATTCAACATTTAGAATAGTTTACAACATCACAGAGAAGACCAAAGTGCAAAAGGTGTGAGAACATATCGAAAGACACCAATTCACCAACTTTGTGTCAAATTTTTCAACACAAGATTGTTAAAATCTTCAAATCTAAATGTTGCACAGCGCTACGTGTTAAAAACAGGGTAGTGTTAGCTACTTCTCCAGACTGACTGTAGAAAAATAACCCTGTTTTTTCATGAAGTATCACATTGATGAAGTCTTAATCAGGGCTGCCTGTGGACGTGTTTTCCAGATGACAGCTGAGAGCTAAGGCTAACTCAAGGGTGCTCTATTGATGACACTTTGTCTCTAACGAGCCTCAGCCAATTTATCCATTGATTTACATGTAAATGGCTCCTGAAAGGTTAGCATGTGTGAATGTCATCTGCATGTATTTACCATGCTAATGTCGCTCACATGACTCCAACAGACCTGAAATACAGAGGTGGAGACGACTGACAGCCCCATCACTGATGGATTACACTGCATCACATTATCATCAAATAAGGTGTTAATTACTATGTCATATACGCACCTTTTAATAATCACACAACCGTGAACTTGTCTCTCAGCCTTCACTTTGGTCTCACACTAGCTATTTTTGAGGCGATATACATTTTTAAGGTTAGTTTTTTAAATTCAGTCAAATAATTTAAATAGAGGGTTTTGGATTGATTGATTCGTTCATTTTTTTCGATCACAGGTACATTCTGACAATACTCCAGAAACAGGGCCCACATTATGCTATTTTCTGACCCTGCATATTTAGTCTGTATTCTTCTCTCAAACAGAAAAGACTTTGTTCCTCTGTCATAGCATCAATCTTATTCATACAGATTGCAAAAGGAAGCGAACAATACAGTAACAGTACAGCAAAGTATAGCAAAGTACTATACAGACTACTATAGTACTATAGTTTTTCACAGTATGGCGTTAAAGCTTGTGATGCTGCCAGGCTAAGTTGGAGTTCAGTGTATGGAGAGGGTACCCTATACTCGCAGTACGAATGCATATCTGTAACTGAATAAATGAAATATAGATATGTTTAATGTCATACATCACAAAGCAATAACGTATCCATGAATATTACAAAAGTTACATAGTGTGTCTTTTGTTTGTTAAAAACCTAAGCAAAAATTAAAGCATGAAAATGAAAACATGGAGTTTGATCATGTAAAATTAACTGCTGGTTTGCCATGTGACCGACTACTGTGTTTCATGGTGGCAATTTGGGTGTATTGTAATTCAAATAAAGGCTATTCATATTTGTCAAAACACCAGCAGAAACAGTAATAGGGAATATTGAATAATTTACCTTAAAACATTTACACATAAAACTCCAGTACTTAACTTGCTTACTGGAAACCATAAATACACATCCACAGCTGTTTGAGCTGTTTTTCGAAACTGTGAATATCTTGTTTCTAAATAGAGCGCTGGAGAGCCCTCATAAAATCACTCATATTCTGGTATCTGCTGTGATGAAGAATAGTTCGTTTTGGCAGTCTTTCACCTAAAAACAAAGCTCCCGCTGATCTCAGGCTGATAGCTGACTGGCTGGGGTGCACTGTTAATTGCCAATGTGTGCACAGCTCAAGTGAGATACTCAGTAAATGGTCCCCAGGTGGGTGAAGAATAGGCTCCATCGTCACTTCTCAAAAGCAGCCAAACAGCTCATTATGATGCTGGGAATGTGTTGATTTTGTAGATTGTTCATGACTTTATTCGTCATTATGGCTTTTTACAGTCTCTCTAAATGACATGGACAATGGTGAAGATGCTAAATCAGCCATGCTCAATGTCCAGTTCAATGTGCTGGTAGTCCCAAAATGTTACCGCCAATTGAGATTGCTTGCTTTATTATAATGGAGTGTTTATGGACATCTTTTCAGGTTACATTACAATAACTTTATTTGTACATGTGTCCGTATGTTTTGTCTAGGCTTGTCATGATAACAGATTTTTGAAGCACGATATATTGCTACAGATGGATGTTGCGATAAACGATGATATTTAAACTAGTTTATGCCACTGACTCAATTAAAATAAAGTGGGACAATCCCAGTAAACAATTTTTAAGTATCGTAAGTATCATACATATAACATATAAACTGTTGAATGAAGCAATGTTTAGCCATAAAAGGCAGTTATTCAACCCTCTACACCCCAAATCTTATTGTATTACAATAAAAATAGCAAATATCTCCCCAATTTTCCCAACAAAAATGTACACACAATAAATACTGAGCCCCAAAATATATTGTTCCAGCTTTCATATACTGAACGATAAGTCTGTGTAGTAATTATCATGAGCTTTGGCCACACTTATTTGCTGCTGATGCTAAAAGATCTCATTAAAAACAAAAGAAGGGGAAAAAATATAAAGTGATATTTCTATAGTAGGGGTGTTCTTATAGTCCTTCAGTATTTCAAGGGATTCTCAAACCTCAGCTTACGAATTTCTGCTGGATTGTCAAAATATTTTCTGATTATTGTTGTACCCTCTAAAAATACTGACATATCCTTTTGTCAATACCACTTGTTTTGTTAGTTCCAAATGAAAAGATAGCTTTGCATTTCAATGTGTACTTTTCAAACACCCCAGTGAATTTTATTTATATGTATTTGTTTTCAAATCCAGCCCAATTATAAACCTCGTGGGACACCCTTACACTCTATATAATCCAGTATGCTGATTCAAAGCGTTCCCCATGGTCTGCTGTCTGGCTTTGTGTTGACATGCTTGTGTGTGTGTTTGTACATCCCAGCGAGGCGAGACGGGACCTGGCACATGCTAAAACATACTACTTCCAAAGGCAACAGCTCTGTTAAGTCAGATGTACCGTTTTTCATAATGATCCCATCTATCACTGCCTTCATCTCCCTATGCCTCTATCCCCCACTCTTCCATCAACGTCTCTGTGGGCTCATTCATTTAGACCCACTATTTATGGTCCTGTAAAAATAATAAGGAAAGAGAAAATAAGAGAGGATTTGCTGGCACCACTGAATTCTGGGATAGCACGGGAAAGATGACGGCTTGGTTAGCTGGTCATATTCATTTAATTGCGCATGATTCGGACATCTGGTTAACATTGCATGGTGTTTTCGTATATGAAGCCCAGCGTGTTTTTGGAAACTTTACATTGGTAGAGAATAATTGAAAATTTAGTCACGCTACAGAGCTTTGTATGATGTGGTATAGGATTACGTTTTAATGAAATATGGAAAGGCAAGAATTTTTGCCAGATGTATCAGTAAGATTGGACTTCTTCTCGCAAAGTTTGCTTCAACACCAAGCTGTGTTCCAGTGATTTGTTGAGATTATTTTTGGATGTTTGTTCATTTTTGAAAGCTCGCAATTGCACACAAACCACACCAAAATTGGGACTAATTTAAGCCTGGATTGAATAGAAACTAAATCAGAATCAAACCAAATCTTCATTAGGACTAAAATGGCTCAAAGTGGATCTTAAAGGTGCAATGTGTAACTTTTTGATTGGGTTTCTGTCACCTGCTTGTTTCTATGGATATGCCTGGAATGTTCCATAGTATGACATTAAACAGCTGTACTTTATACTTGTTTAATTATATGTGGTTTTATAGCTCAAAAATACCTAGAAAAACAGACATTCTCACTGTGAGCGGGGTTGCCTCTCCACAGATCTGACCTGTAACTTGGTCCGGTTTAGTCTCTGTGAAGATAGAAAGGTTTAATACCATACTGTGAAATATTCTAGACAAAGCAATAACATCTCCATGGAGAAAAGCATTTGACAGACCCTCCACCAGAAAAGTTAAACAATACACCTTTAATTTTTGTTTATTTTTAATTTGTCAATTTATGGTATTGAAAAGAAGTAGATAACAGAACAAGTGAGACAAAAGCTCAACCAGGATGTCCCCTTATCATATCGTTCATGAATAGAAAAATCAAAATATACACATTACATTTTTTACAAATCTGTGTACGGTTGAAAGGAAAAAATATCCAAAAAATATCCAACTCCAACCTGAAGAACTGTTACAAGATACAAATCCTAAACATGATATTGTTCATCCTGTAAAACATGAAAGAAAAAAAAAGGCAAACAATAAATCTTCCATCATGTCCAGAGCACTGGGCACTTGTGTGTCCTGAGGAAACTCCACATAGTAGCTGTTGATAGCTGCGCACACAAATACAGCCCGTGAATGGTGTGTTACTCAAAACATTCGTGTGAGTGATGAGAAGTACCGTTCGGAGCCTTATGCCAAATAGATGGTTCAGACTTCTGTAGCTCATGTTTGCGGTTCAAAGACTTCCAGCCACAAGCGTCCTGTCAGCCACTCTTTGCACTGAGCTATGGCAACCTGCGGCTCTTGTCAGGAGAAGTATGTAACACACACTATAGGCTGCTCCATATGGGGGGCATTCAGACTCCTGCTCCTGTCTTTGAGGCCCAAAACTCCGTGGCACATGAAGCTGCGTGAAGTCTGTGGGCTCTGAAACGTCCAGCTATAAACACTTAACTGGTGTCAATCCTCGCAGAAGTGGAGGCGCTGTGCCACTCAATGGGAAAATATGATGGATGATGGATACATGAAGTTGGACAGGGTTTTTACTCAACTATTTCCTTTTAGGGAAGGCTTTGAGGAAACAAATAGTAGTTGTATTGTTGTCCAGTCTTCTTATTAGCATGCTTTGTGGTTTTAAGAAGTGATGTGTTGTCTAAAAAATGGAATCATAATATTTTTTTTTTTTTTAGAAAATTTTCAATTGGTAGTTTTCAGATTTTAGAATATGATGATGTTATACTCCCAGATGGGGGGCAGGAGCCACATTTTCCTATTGATAACATTGGACTTTGCCATGAAATATCCAAAAGTTAAAGTAAAATTTTGGATCTGATAATTTCTATATTCACTATATTACAGCAAAAATCTGAATTTTAGCGCAATATATATTTTACCTGCCCCCCATCCATATTAAATAATACTGGCCTATAAAATGTTGTGATGTCATCTGAAACTCAGCAATAGCCTGCAAGAAGGTGATGTATAAGGTTATATCTCTTTTGTTGTTAATTAGTGACAACCAAGGCACATTTCTGATGACTGGAAACAATCTGATTGTATAGTGACTGGAGTACAGGGTGTAGCTGTGATATTAACTACACTACTTTTGAACAAAACAGTTAATATTTCTTCTACCTCTGATCTCCTGTTTGGTTAGAGACACTCCTTTTCTATACCTACAGCTATGTTCCTATGCCATGTTCATCCTTTGCCAACAAAATGTCCACACTTGCAGACTTATTTTTGTGTTGATGAACTGTTGGTGGGTGGTGTGTTTTGTAGAGCATTTGGGGGTTATCGTCCTGCACCAGAGTAAAATACCATGTGTGCACACAGCGGGACAACATTCCTGCTAGCCCCATGATTTCCTCCGGTCATTCACGCACCACTCCAACCCCACTGTAACGCCATTGTCCTGGGCTTCAGCCGTCCAGCCAGGCCCCCCACGCTTGGAGCTCTCTGCACTGCACACTGCACCCGCCCAAGCTGACCATCAAGCAGCATCCTGGGCCTCTTTGTACTGTAAAAACAACAATTGTCACAGAAGTTTCTTGTTCAAAAGTGTTTAACTAACCATAGAGGGTCACAAGCGAATTCAAGCAAGTCTTGATGAATACAAAAGGTTGCACTGTGAAGGCCATCTATGTAAACCTGGTTAAAATTCATGACTAAAAAAGAAAAGAAAAAATAACCTGGCAAAAAAACATCTTAAAAAAATGTGTTATTATTAATGATAAAACTGTAAATGTGATAAACTTGTTATATATAAGACATAAGCGTTTTGCTAATAGGTTTTCTTACAGTACGTCAAGCTGGAAAAGCAGGAGTGTCCCAAATATGACCAGATATATGTCACTGGAAATAGACAGCGTTAACAGAAACATCTTGGTGAAACTTTTCTACTTGAAGTTTTTAAGTGCATATTTTAGTGTAAATATTAGCATTATGGAGCTAAACCCAGTGGTGAAGAGATGTACTCAAATTCGCTCAACCTTAAAGCAGTTTATGGTTTGCTTATGACTGGCAGCGGGCTCCTGACATCTGGAGAGCAGAGACACGCAAAGGAAACCCTAGCACCTGGCACCCGCTTTTGCACTGTATTGTAATCTTTTCATTTTATAAGGAATGTTGAGGTTTGAAAGATGTCCTGTGACAAAAAAAAATGGAACAGAAATATCTCAAGCATTTTATTGGGCGTCACATTGGGCATTCCTGTGTAAAATATAACATATAACCAAATACAAACCAAATTTTAAAATTTTAAAACAGAAATATCTAACTCTTGAGCTATATAATATCAATGAGATGACTTTAAAGGTGTATTATGTAACTTCTAAGTCTTAATTCTTTGCTTCGAATGTTCCACAGTAGGGCATTTAACATATCTGCCTTGTGTTTGTTCAGTTACAGATGTTTTATATCTCAAAAAAATCTTGAAAAACGTGAATTTTTACTATGTGCAGGCTTGCTTCTCCATAGACTATCAGGCCATTAACCTGTCACCATTGTGATTACCAAGTTTAGTGCTGTACTGTGGAATAATTAAGGTGAAACAGTATCTCCATGGGGACAAGAACGTGGTAGATCCTCAACCAGAAAAGTTACACAGAAAAAGTTACACAATTCTAGTGTGACTAGAATTGTGTATATTCTATGTACTATTTATTTCTTGGTCTTGATGAAGAAAAAACAGGAAAACGTGCCCTACTTCCAACCAATGCCCTTCACACGTCCATTCTTACACGTGAAAAGGACCCATATATACTAGAACCATTCTAGCCAAGCCAACACAGTAGCCACTGCCCTATGCACTGGTAATTGACAAGTTGAATGTATAGCAGAAAAGCAAGTAGGAGCCTGCATCTGCTACTTATGAATTCAACAAAGCAACACACCTCTTTCCCCATCTCAAAGCGTCTTTTCTGTTTTATTGTTTCTCTCTTTTCTCTCACGTTAAAAGAGCTGTTCGTCACTATTCAGGAACGGAACTGATTAAAGGTGATTAGGCCCAGCCCATCCATCACTCTCCCCTTTCAGAATACCATGGGCCCCAGAATTAAGAGCCTAAAACCTCAATCTTGTACACTGTTGCATACGTGGGAGAGAATGAGGCTATATCTTTCAGTGTTTCTCTTCTCATTTTCACCATTACGCTAATTGCAAATAATTTCGAAGTCAGAGAAGAAACAACACGACGCGATTGGTAATAATGGGTCTTAACACTAAAACAATACACAGAAGAGAGTGAATAGAGGGGTGGATGTAAATGTTCCGCGACAGTCCATTCTTTTCCAGATTCTTTGGTAACTCCGTGATGAATTAGCATTTTCGCCTTTGACGGATGGGAGCGGTGAGAACCTTTCATGGTCCAGTCATTCTTCACCACATTAGGCCTACCATAATGATGCTAAGATGGGAGAGATTGATTTTTCCTGTGCCCTATTTTTAGGGAAATGAGACTAATAGGCACTTTGGCTTTCAACTGAATTTATTATAATAAACCCACTACCTTAAGTATGCAGTGATACATGCTAATAGTTAAAGAAGGGCCACACATTTAGACTTGTGTGAAAAGTCCAGCGCCAGCGTTTTAAAGGGTGTGAGGCCGGTTTCATTGGGGGTTTTACACAGTGCTACAGTTAGGTTTCACAAGCTGTGGTCATGCAGGATGTAAAAGGCTGCGTATAATGGTCAGTATCACATTTTTCTGTACAGTCCAACATAAACTTTGTGTGAATGTGCAAAACGTTTTCCAAATGTATAAATGCTATATCGTTGTCAGAATCACTTCCAGTATTGTGTTCACTTACAATAAATGAGCGTGCTTTATTGCCCCCATAGCTGTTCAGATATTGTGAAAGGACGAGTGAGCTGGAATAAAGGTTTCATCTTTGGATTTTGTGGATTGATGAAGGAAAGACATTGAAGATCTCTTTCTTTCATTTGTATTCAGTTTTAATTCAACGGAAAGATCACTACTAAAGGTGTAAGAAAAAATCAATTAAGTGATATATCATGATACTTCATTGGGCGATTCTTGTATCGATTCAAGACATGTCTGAATTGATTCTTTAAAGTGAAAAATCCATAAGTTCCATTTAACGTTCTCACGATTATTTCATCCAGTTTTGTTCTCGTGAAGGTGTACTGGACCGTAATTTTATGCGTAATTCTAAATAAATCACAATACATCGTCCTTTGTTTTAGTATCGTGATTGTTTATTTGTTTTACTCACACAAAAAGACATGATGAAATATTGACAGATTATATGATGCTGATTTTAAGGGCGTTTACCATGATTCAAAATCCAGACATATTTCTTTTTTTAGCCCATGCAACCACTGGAGCTTGTTGTAATGCAGAAACAGCATGTCTACACTGTGTAAGTAGTACTTTGGGAGGACAGGGACTGGTCTGAACCTCCCACTGAGAAGCACAGGGCTTCAGTGAAACTCAGGATGTAGCTCTGCAGGCCACTTCTTTTCTTCTTCTCTTCTGCTGAATCTGCATTTTCTCCTTTTATCCATGAACCCACAACAGCATGTCAAAAAAGAAAGTATTTTTTTAGTATTGCAATTAAATTTGCGGTACACCATATGTTCACAGGATTCTGTTCAAACTCCACTTTATGGTATTAAACCTTTCTTTCTTCATGGTGACCAAACTAGACCAAGTTACAGGTCAGATCTGGGGAGAGGCAACCCTGCTCGAATGCCTTAGAATGCCTGTTTTTCTAGGTATTTCTGAGCAGTAAATCCACCTGTAATTGAATAAATCTAAGGTAGAGCTGTTTAATGTCATATTGTGGTATACATTTCAGGCAGAGCAGTGCCAAACAAGCAGGTGATGGACCCCCAACACCTTTAATGATTGCAGCCTTTGCTCCTACTTAAATTACAATTTCGATTTGATTGTGATATATCATGTAGCCCTACAAGGATGTTTAGAAAGCCACAATGGAGAAACGTTTTTAGTTTTTGGTGGCTCTCTCTGTTATCTGTTATTTCTTCACTGTTAAAATATTACAGGTAAACGGGTATATTTTAGCCTGAAGTCGGTCACGTCGTCTGAATATCTGACAGTGTACATTTTGCTTTTATTTTAATTGGTCTCCTGGGGGTTGTTTCAAAGAGCATCATCAGAAGAAGTAGACATGTTTGTAAACACAAGCAAAGCATATCTGAGTCCTTAGTGCACCACTGGTACTTGATGTTATGTAGATGACATGTTTCTCTCATCTCACTACAGTTACAACTCTTGGTGTGGCTTCAAAGAATTATAGTTCAGACCCATGTGTTGGGACCGGCAAACACCGTATTGTGTGATTAAAATGAGAGGGCTGAGCATGCAAACAAGCTGGTTTACTTAACTTCATTTTCAGACCTTTGTTAAAGTGTTGCATCAGATACATGCCATGTAATCATAAAAAGTCCAATTTCACTTTGCCTCTTGTGACAAAATAGCTACAAAAGTACACTGGTGTGCCGGATGCTTAGACATAAAGAAGTGGACTAAGGGAGTGTGACGTCACCCACAGTGTTCGGCTCCAGTCAAATGAAGCTCATGATGCTAGCGATTATGGGGTGAATTTAGAGCCAGTTCCATATTAGGAACAAGAATTTATTCACAGACAAAATAGTGAAATAAAAACACCAGCTTCATGTAGAACGGGCTATTATGAACATTTTAAGACCAAAAGGATGAGGCTCACAGCAGCAGTTACACAGAGAGGGGCAACAGTTTTTGGAGTTGGAGCCGGACGTGCCCTCATGTTCACTTCCTGTTTGGAACGTGGTGGCTAGCGGGTTAGCTATATCCATTTATATATACAGTCTATGGCCGGATGTAGATTTTTTCCATATGCTGTATACAAAACATTGGCTCCTGTTAAAAAGGGTTCTTGTATAAACAAAATCACTGACTAGCGTTCAGCAGCTGAAACTGCCTAAATCTGGACAGTTCGGTGTAGGAGCACGAGGGGTCAAAGACAGAAAGGTGAGAGTCTTGATCAAGAATCAGACTGTCCCGCCGTGTGCCTCTGTCTGAGTCTCACCTGCGCTGGTCTGTCACTCCCATAACCATCCACATATACTCTACATGAATCAAACCACACACTTCTGCTCAAGGGCATCAAATGAGCGTATAGTCTTGTGTAATCTTTTTCCATGGGCTTGTGATTTATCGCGAGGTGTGCGTCTGTCTCTGGGACCCTCTCTGCCCTTGTGAATGCCCCCTCCCATCACACACAGAAACACATGGCTGGACGCCCCGTGGTGAGCTGTGTCAGTTAGAAGTGATTTAGTGCCCCTCTGCCCTGACCACTGCTGAGACACCTGCCCTCGGAATCCCAGTCCTCCCTGTGACACACAAATACGCGCCCACACATACATATACATGTATGTTGTGTTTCCAGCTTCATTGGAACATTACATTGATTTAGGCTGAGTACTTACAAACTTGTGATGTCATGTGGTAATACAGGAAGCTCTGTGTTTTTAAACTCCGTACACCTTCATTAGAATCATTTGGATAATTTCAGATTTAGAATTTTCAATCTCTACTGAACAAAAGATAAAAAGGTATTTAACTTGAAAGCTACCTCTTCATGACATCACAAGGTGGAACAGAGCATTTTGAGCTTTGGAGATGTAGACAAACTAATAATAAAGGATTACACAAACATGTGTGAATGAAACAAAACACAACTTCAGGTATGTTTTTGATGAAGTAACGACATTATAACATGGCTTAGAGCTCACAAGAGTCGCAATATTGAACCTTTAACCAAAACCTATTTTAACCCATATGTTTAAACCATAAAGGATCAATGTACATCATCGGGACCAGATTTTTGTCCCCATAAAGGAGGCAGGTCCCTTTGAATTGAGTGTGTACAGATTTTAGTCTCCACAATGCGAGAAATACCCACACATACATACATACACACACATGCACGTTGTACTAACAGGTCATAATTTTCAGTTATAAAAACACTTATGCATTTTCTCTGTGGACAAAAGGAAAGCACTTAGTTTACAGTGTATCCTCAGTGGAATCTAAAGAACACAACATGCTAAGAGCTGCTATCAAGAGCTGGTAAAGGGCCATTCATCAATCACTTTATTCATAGTCATGGCTTATATATCACACAGGAGGTTGTACACACAATTCTACACACTTAAGCGTGAACTGAGCTAGTGTGAACACCTAATAGCTGTAATATATATGCAAATGTAATAAATAAAAAAATGCAAATATAGTAAAAATAAATAAATAAATACTTCATTGCACTAGAGGATGTGCTGGATATTAAAATTTGCTTGCATGCTCCAAAACTGAAAGCTTTGATTGAGGAACAAAACAAAGCAGTTAAAGGTGCACTCTGTAACATTTTTGATGGAGGGTCCGCTACCTGCTTGTCTCCGTGGAGATGCAGACAGCTGTTTTGCCTTGATTATTCCACAATATGGAAATAAACTTGGTAATCACAATGGAGACATGTTAATGGTCAAATCTATGGAGAAGCAAGTCTGCACATGATAATAATTGTTTATTTAGTTTTGTTTAATTTATGTTTAATGCCCTACTGTGGAACGTTCCATGCAAACGAATAACATCTCCATGGAGACAAGCAAGTAGCGGATCCTCCACCTTAGAAGTTACATAGTGCACCTTTAAGTGTCTCAATTGTACTTCGTAATGAAGCAAAACCAAGAAGATACAATGAGACTGATGGTGCTGGAAATCCATTATGCTGATTCAACTTTCAGCAGTATAACCAATGGAATTCCAGATTAGTTGCAGCTGTAATCATTATTTTGCAAAACAAAGCCTTGATCACATTGTCTATAGTTTGATTCCCTGCAGCCTGCATCAGAATCCCATTAGTTTCAGAGCCTCGGAGGATTCCCTGGACCTTCACAAATAGATAGTGACCTCTCTGTGTCTGTCGGAGATACATTGTGTGATGTTCACTTCAAGGTGAAAACTAATGATATTCAAATGGAGTATTAGGCTTGTGATTTAATGAGGTGTGCTATTTTACAGAAGGACGAGGAGCAGCTTGAGATTGGACTGTTGCAAATACATGACTTAAAGAACTATTTTTAGATGTACTCATTTCAAATTCTGTAATATTGTATTTTAGGCAACTGACACCCTCACCTTTAAAGGACACTGACAAGACCATTCTCCTAAAAAATTACTACAGAAAAGTCAAGTCAGTGTAGATTATTTGTGCACAGTCACACCCACTTTTCCCACTCAAAAAAGACACTTCCAGGGCCCAGTGCTGAGTGCAGGTCAGTCCGCTGATTGTCAGTGGGAGGAGCAGGTCCGTGTGCAGCCGCCTCTGATGCCAATGGTGTGTGCTGTGCTCTGTGCCCCACCAAGTGCTTTTCTTTCACTTTTCTGTTTATTTAATGAATGTGCTAGATTGTAGACACGTGATGAAAATATTGTGCATAGAAGTAGTTTCTTTAGGCCATGAGCAAAATCGAGAAATACCACAGACGTTATTGACATTTGTGTGAACTGCACAGAGCAGAAGAGGCAGAGACAGCACCCTGATCACTCCAGTAACCAGCCCTGAGCTCTTTGTTTGTAAAGGGCCAGTGTAAAACATGGATCTACAAATATTTAATTATTGCTGTGGGTTATTAATATATTGCCTCACAGTTAGTTCGCTCCCATGCTGAGTAGTTGGCAGCTGATATCTGATTAGAGATGGGTTAATGTGGCACGACAGCTTTCTGGCCTGTAGCTCCTGTGACCAGTATAGAAACCATAGGCTCCGTCAGAGTGAGTCTTTGGGCGATATTAAGCTAGCATGTCATGTTGTCAAGTGAGCTGAGCCTGGGGACTCTTTAGCATATGGCAGCGCGAGGCCGCATACTGAGAAGTGGGAGTCCTGGTGCCTGTCAAACCTGTGTGTGGACTGTGTGTGGACTGTGTGTGTGTGTGCATGTGTGTGTGTTTGTGTGTGTCCTTCAGCCGTCCTCAGGTGCTCCAGCAGTCAGAGTGGAGCTCCCTAGTGAGTTGGACAGCACTTCTCCACACAGAGCACGCAGCTCCTCCCTCATGGGGCTCACTGTCTTCAGCCATATGGACTCTTATTCATCTAAATTACAATCTTTCTGAGTCCTTGATAAAGTGGTGTGGATCAGGAACGGTAATCAATATGCAATATGTATGAAATCACAAAGCAGGTTCTGTCATGTGCCTATCCCAACTCTGGACAAATGAAAAGGATTGGTCTGGTGAAAAACTTAATATTTAAACTATATTGCACAAAGTTTGTAAGGTTCCAAAATAGCAAAATAAAAACACCAGGATCATGTAGAGCGGGTTAATACGAACATTTTAAGACCAAAATGCAAAAAATTAAAGTCTTACAAAATTTCAATTACCAGAATAGACAGTATTATTTCTTGCTTGTGCTATCTTTAATCTGTGTGCACACAAGTGGCAGCATCACTTCTGTGCGTCTTGCCGATGGAGTACATTGAGTGAAGTGGGTCAGCATCACCGAGAGTGTGTGTGAGAGAGAGGGAGAGTGTGTGTGTGAGTGTGTGAGTCCGGCAGTGCTGGAGATGACCTATTTTCTCTTAGTGCTGAGCATGTCCTCACTGGCACCGGTCAATGGAGGGGGTCCCAAAAAGACTTCTAAAGCTAAGATGAATATGGGTATAGGATGAAGTATTGTTGACAGTTTTATTGTTTTTATGTTCCCATATCACTGAGGGGATCGTTCCACTGTCGCTCCCGGTTACTGTTGTCATGACCACACAAAGGCTAAACTACCACTACGAGGACAAACGCTGGACTGTGAGCGGCTGTGTGTTTGGTGTACATAGTTGGGTTTATCTGTCTCATTCAGAGGCGCACAATGCTTCTGAAAGGGGATGAGTGGATGCAAATAGGTTTTTAAAGGTTGTGCCGATGTGTTCCCAGGGAGTTTAGGAGAGGAATGTCGCTTATGTGAGTGTTTGGGTGAACGCGAGGGCACCCAAGGGTCAGCCTTATCTTCGCCTGGCACTACCACAGAGACATGCAAACAGTGTCACAGATAACTGCACCCAGGGAAGATTTATGAAAACAGTTGTGATATCAGACTGCAGTAGGCTAAATATCCATGTGTGGTTTTTGTGTCATAAATATTTCAATAATCATAAAAAAGATGGACATAGAATGATGAGCAAATACACAAGCTTTTAATCACAATAGAATTAAACAGGAAAAGACAAATGCCATTGCACAATGAGTGGGTTATGGAATATGGAGTATGGAAATAAACTTTGGTTCTTCGCAATAATCATTATCATATCCTTGTTTAGGAGGTGGCAATCATAGCTTCTAATTTGTAGCATGTGTCTCTCAAATGTGGAAGGCATCTCCTTTTGAATATTCTTGCATCATTTAGAAGAAAACATATATAGTGCTTTGTTCATTGTTTCTGCGGAAATCCAGTCTGTCATGTTTATTTTGACGTGACTGGGTCTGTGTTTCTTTGGTTGGTTAATCTGCCTGTCAGTCACATTGTACATTATATCTGGAGAGAGGATTGGTTCCAGACCCAAACGTCTTTGTAAAGTATTGTAAAAGCGTGTGGTCTTGGCTAGCCATGGAATGACTTTGGTGGAGAAGATGAAGAAATAGGAAGGCAGAGGGGGCTAGTGTTTTCACTACTGGGGTGAAGGTAAAGAAAAAGGATGTAGAATGTTGAAATTTTGAATGGAGTGCTAGTGAAGATGGTTTAATAAATCAATGCTCACAACAATTAAATGTCCTATGTTATTCAAAACTGACTCTTATGAGCTTTAAGCCATGTTATAATGTTGTTACCTCCTCAAAAACATACCTGGAGTTGTGTTTTGTTTCATTCACACATGTTTGAGTAACCTTTTATTATAAGTTCTACATCCCCAAAGTTCTAATTGCTCTGTTCCACCTTGTGATGTCATAAAGCGGTAATTTTCAAGTTAACAGCTTCTTTTTACCTTTAGTTCAGTAAACACTGGCAATTCCAGGGCTGAAATTATCCAAATGATTCTAGTGAAGGTGTATGGCGTTTAAAAACATAGTGAAGCACATGTATTACCACATGACATCACAAGGTGGAACAGAGTGTTTTCTGTTTGAGAGAAGCTAAATATGGAGGAGTTGTATGTTAAAGATGTGTGATTGAAACAAAACATAACTCTGTATGTATGTCATGAGGAAACAACATTATAACAGAGATCAGAAAATGGCCTAATATGGGCCCTTTAATGAAATTATCAAAATAATTTGTGATGAAATGATCAAAGTAATGCATGTTGTCGCCATATTGTACGCACTTGTTGATAGCCTAGTACACGATTTGATCTCTATGCTTGGCTGCTTGTCCTGGTTTCCTCACTGACCTGGCTAATCTCCGGAGTGTGCAGGGTGAAGAGAGCAGTTATTTGATGGATACAGCGGGGAGTGGGTGCATACCTCTGCATGTGTGGGGTCTGTACAGTACTCTGCCCACTCTGTCCTAGTTTATTGTCCTTGTAACATTGTGGGTCCCATAGTGTGTGAGCAAACAGCGCTTCATGACCACTCTTTGCATCCAGCTGTAGGATTAGGGTTTAGAGGTGGCAAGCACGAAAATCTTTGAAATATTACGGCCCACACAAGACGAGATGAAGCTCCAGAAAGACTTCAACAAATAACTGAGGAATAGTTCAATAATCCTCTCTTAATGGCGAGTTACTTGGACCATATATTCTCTATTGTAACAGTGGTGGTTGGCAGAGGCATAATACATTAGGGCATTTCATGCAAAAACTGCAATAAAATAAAAGCTGGGCAAACATATTTTTCAGTACTCAAGAAAAATGTTCCTTTAGTAAAGTATTTAACTAGTATATGACTACTTCCATCATTTTGCAAGTATTTACAAAGTACATAATACAAATACAACCGGTCACTAGCTAGTTCAACTGTTCTTACTATTGTGTTTGGTCCTATATAGGGTGTGTGCATTCATTCACTCCAATCTCAGGTGGAAAACTACTTCTGTAGCCCTGGGATAGACTGACGGAAGCAAAGCTGCCAATTTACGCCATCAGCCCCTCAGAGCACTGTCTTGCCTAAGGATACAACAACAGTATGCAGTAGAGTCACTGCTGTCCCACAACGGCAGCTGGTATTCCTAGCGGTCTCCCATCACTAACCGGGTCCAACATTTCTTAGCTTCTGAAATCGATGGGGCATTCTCAAGGTGGTATGGGTGTTTGTTTGTTATGCTATTACTTACAAATAAACTTACTTACAAATTTTAAAAACAGTTTGATGTAGCTGTGATGTTGTGGACATAGGCTCAGGTGAAAATGCCTCACATTACAGCCCTCTATCAATAATGCATGAGCCCAAAAGTCTCCAGGTGTAATATGGGTCATTACCACAGTGGTCAAAGCCATGGACACTGGACCTGTGCATAAGTAAATACAGAATCTATTTACACTGTGTAATTTGAGTTATTCCCTTGTTCCTCAATCTATCAAAAACTATTTTCAATTGTATGGGCCTGCTGGCTTTAGCTGCATGCATTATTGATGAATGATGCTGCTGTATAGCCTATTTGCTGCTGTATCCTTAACATCAAAGCCCCCTTCCTCTCTGTTAGAGCGGTGCATCCTCTTGTCTCCCACCTTCTCTGTGCCATCTCCTCTCTCCTTCCTCCACTTCCTCTCCCTCGTCATCCTCATCAGCCGGCTTTATTATGCAAATAATGTTGGATCAGATCACTTAATTAGCTTCACCCTGCCTGTTTGCAAGGCCACACAAACAATAGTGCTCTTGGACACACAGAGTTGTTCACACATGCTCAGAGCTGCTGGTGGTTCTCTGTTGTCATTAGTATGCTGGACTCCAGGGCTCACACTGTGCATATGGGAGGCACAAGACGCGCTTTAAATGGAGAGAAATGCTACAACAGAGGGGTCTTTTCAGGGCGGTAGCCCACACATATCATCACAAACTATTAGACTTTTACACTATATATATATATATATATATATATATATATATATATATATATATATATATATATATATATATATGCAAAGTGCAAAGTTAGGTTTATACGTGTGTATAATGTTAATCACTATCAAATTGAAATAACAGTTTATGTAATTTTTATGGTGAATTGTCTGTCACCTGGTTTTCTCTGTGGATATGTTATTGCTTTGACTGAAATGTTCCACAGTATAACATTAAACTTATCCATCTCCATGAATACAAGCAGGCGATGCCAGTAGTCCAAATTACAGGTAAGATCTGTGGAGAGGCTCTCACAGTAAGAATGCATGATTTTTCACAGCATTTTTACCACTAAAAACACCTGCATTTAAATGCAAGATAAATATGTCTAATGCCATACCCTGGAACATTCCAGGCAACGCAATAATGTCTCCATGGAGACAAGCAGGTGGCTGACCTCATATACATCAAAATCCTTGTTGGAAAAATCTCAGTTACGTTGTTTTTTTTCCAAAATTGCTTCAAAATTTTTGTTGCAAAAATAAATGAATGAATGAGAAGAATGAGCACTGAACCCATGTATAGATTTTTGAATGCATCATAGACTTGTAAAGCTCCTGAGTCATAAACTTGTAGATAACAGTCCATTTACTCCAGTGTTGTAATAGCAGCATAACTCGGTTATCTTGTGGAGATGGATTGCAGAACAGTTGCAGACACAACCAATCACTTCTGCTGATTACTCCCATTTGTATTTCAGACTAAGATGAGGCCCTTTTATCAGCATTGCAACAATTCCTCTTCAGTAAATTCATTATAATTTGCCCTAATGGATGTGTCATGTTGTTCTACAAGTACTACAGTATGCTGCAGAGATTATTCATCATAAATTGTTCAAATGAAATGATTTAAAGTAGTTGATTCATGGTAGTTTGCCAGTGCAAAGTTGTGGTTTGCTAATGGAATCGCTCTTTCCAGGGCAACAATATTTTTGAAAAGTATAAGCTATGGTGGCTTTGGGCTGTTCCCCTTTGTTTTAAACCCACACTGCATTTTGTTTTCACATAAAAGGACTATAATATGGCAGTAAAAGTGGTCAAACAAGCTGTATATCACTGTTCATGAAAGACTGTGACCTTTCTGTTACTTGTTACTGTTTGGCCCGGGGGAATTTTTGTGGCCGGGTGGGGGGTACGATGTTTACCGTTGCTACGCTTCCCGTAACATTACAACTGGCTCCAGATAGAACTGCCAGCCAAATGCCTAAACTGTCAGAGTAAATAACTTTTCCATTTCAAAGAGAGTCATTCCAATTAAAGGCGGACGGGCTGAGGGTGAGACAGAGACGGGGAAGCCACAGAGAGTCATGTTTGGCAGGGTGATGCAGGAAGAGAGGGGTGGGGTGAGCAGAGGAGGGAGAAGAGAGGAGTGAGGGAATGAAGGAGATCGTGCTGGATTATAAGAGGAAAAAGGCGGACGAGGTGGAAACAGGAAATCAATTTAAATTGTTGGGTCGTTTCAGTTTGAGGCTGGTTATGACTGTGTGTGTGTGATCGAGGTGGGATGGGTGAATTAACTGAATAGAAAGGGGGAAATGGATAAGAATGAACAAAAGAAGTCTGATTTTGGGTGTCAAAAATGAGTTAGCATCACACGCCCCGGGAAATGTGGATGCCATCAGTCCCAAAGTATCAATATTTGAAAAAAAATAAAAATTAAAAAAATTAAAAACTACCGATGTACTGTGGAAAATTCTAAATGGAAGCAACAGACTTGACAGATAGACTATATTTGGAATAATTTACTTACAAAAATATAACAGGTAATAATTAGGGAAAGTCAAAAAATAATGACATCTGGGGAAAATGTCTCTGCCAGTGTCAATCAGCTAACAGTAAATAAATCACTTCATTAGAATTTGCCTCATCTGGTGAAGCACAGTGGCCTGAGCTTTTGTTCCTGGCTTGATTTAGCTGTTTTTTCTTCCAGTTTCCACTCTGTCAACATCTACCATATCAAGATGAGGAAGTGAGGCCATGATTTATATAAAAAATCCAAACATATAAAAGGAACCTAAGCAGATGTTGAAAAAAGTTAACAGATCTATACTGAAAATATGTGTCCTTTGCCTTGAGCTTTGAATGAGTTCCAGTCAAGAAGCAATTTGTGAAAAGTTGAAAAATATCTGGAAAATTACAGGAGAGAGAGTTCTATTTCAGAGAGTTCCATATTGATGGCATCACGCTAGGGTGAATTCTGTCCCAAGGTTCGGCACAAAAACACATTTTTTTCCTATATATTAAACATTCTTTCAACAGAATAAATGTTTTCCCTAAAAGTCCCTAATGTGATATCATGATTTCCAACCAGGAAGCAAAATTTGAAACCTAAAAATGACCAAATAGGGGTGAAAAAATGTTTTGAATCTTTAGTAAAATGTTTAATATAATGATCTTAACTGCGTTTTAATCGAATGAGTAGTTCAAACTGTTATAGGCACTTTAATCGGGCACTTAAACACCATAAACATGTAAAAATGCTGTAAAAATGTATTATTGACTTCCATTTTATTCATCTTCATCAAACGTATTAATGAAGATGAATAAATGGGAAAGCTGTTAATTGATCCACATTGAAATTAACTTGACATGTGTCCTTTGCTGTGACCTTAATCGTGCACTAAACACATGTAGCTGTAAAACATGTATTATTGATTTTGCGTAAACACATTTTATTCCTTTTCCACTGTGTGCCTCTTTAAACGTGCAGAGTAACCAAACGCAGTCACAAGGTCAGGCTGTGGCTCTCTACATGAGTCACTCCAAAAGCCATGTCCATTATTGATGAGGCTCTTCTATGACCTTGAATATTGATTGAGCAAATTGCACCTCTAATTCTCTTACCACCAGCATCATGGGTCTGTCACTGCACATATCCAGACTTTGACAAGCCTGACCTCTATTAGTTAAAGGGCCCATATTGCACTATTTTTTGGTCTAACACACAAACCCTGCATATTTAGCCTGAGTTCTGCTCTCAAAGAAAACACTCTGTTCCACCTTGTGATGCCATGTGTTAATACAGAAAGTGCTCCACTGTGTTTTTAAACTCCAATCATGTGAATAATTTCAGCCCTAGAAATGATAATCCAAATTGAACTGAATTAAATGTAAAATGTAGCTGTTAACTTGAAAACTACCGCTTCATGACATCACAAGGTGGAACAGAGCACTTTGGAGATGTACAGTAGACAGACTAATAATAAATGATTACTCAAACATGTGTGAATGAAACAAAACACAACTCCAGGTGTGTTTTTGATGAGTTAACAACATTATAAAATGGCTTAAAGCTCACAAGAGTCAATTTTGTGTAATATAGGGCCTTTAAGCTAAAAGCAGGACTTCAGCTCTGTAGTGACAGTAACAGATTTCTAACATTTCGTTCTGTGCTGCTCAGTTTGATTAAAAAGCTATCCTCTGGGACGCATTTGTACTTTTCATTTTGTAAATATGAAATTCTCTCCCCATTCGTCAAAGCGCTGATGGTGTCTGGAGCATGTCGTGTGCTGTTTTGAGTTATTATTTTCACGCACACAGGCACACATATTAATGAATCACATGTTCTTTGTCACTCCACCATGTGCTGTGCTTCATCTCCCTGGTGTAGACACATATGTTCTGACACACTGCATCATCCGGTCCACTTGAGCTCTCTATGGTCAACATCAGTGCAGCAGCTCCAGTGACTCCTAAAGCAAACTTATCAGGCTAAGAAGTTGTACAATCAGGCTACAATTTACTGATTTTATTCCTTGATATACACTACCAGTCAAAAGTTTGGAAACACTTTCTTATTCAATGTGTTTTTTGCTTAAGTTGACCATTTTCTACATTTAATATTCTCAGGGAAGATATCAAATATCTGATGCAAGATATATGGAATTATGTACCAAAAAAGTAAAATTACTTAATTTATATTTTTAAGTCAAATGCTCAACATAGCCACCCTTTGCTTTGTCAGCAGCTCTGCAAACCCTTGGCCTTCTCTCCATGAGCTTCATGGTGAAGTCTCCTGAAATGGTTTTCACGTCACAGCAATGCCGTGTCAGGGTCAAGAACTGCCAAGAGTGCAAAGCAGTGATCAAAGCAAGGGGTAGTTATTTTTTAAAGATATATAACCTACAACAAGTTATTCAGTTATTTTGAGTTTATTTTTTGTTTACTACATTCTTTATGTGTTCATTCATAGGTTTTATGTCTTATGAGAAAACTCTGTGAATAATCATAGAAATAAAGTAAAAACATAAATGAAAAAGTGTGTCCAAACCTCTAACTGGTAGTGTGGTAGTACTGTTTAATAACTTACCACATAGTTACTGGTGGCTTTGAAGCATGATATTCTGCATCTCACAAAGTAGCAAGCGTAGGCTTTACTGTGTTTAGGAAAGGTTCTAAAAATGTGTAACCAGCTCTGCGTAATTCAATATTGTTTTGGTCTAAAAAGTTCCATAAGCACTAAACATTTATCAAGCAGATAAATAAAGACATTTTCTCACAGTATAGTGAGAGGTAGTGCCAGTGTGGTCATAAAATCAAATTGTTTAGTAAATTAATGCAATTGTGTGTTGTTCGTCCTCTGATCTGAAAGTTGCCACTTCAAATCCAGCTTCACACATTAAAAAAATAAATTTAAATAAATGTTGTTGTTTTTTTCTGGCCCTGGGTTGGTGGTGTGATTCCAGCTCCTTGGGCAAAACACATAAACCCACCCGTACTGTCTGTGTACACTGGTGTGAGTGTTGTTCCAGATTACACGTAACACCTGTCAATCACAGCCTTAGCCCCGGCCCTTGTTCCTACTGCTGCGTGCCCACTTTTCCAGTATTCTCCATTCTCTCTGGCTCTGGGCCTGGGCTGGGGGTGACGCTTGCAGTGTTGGTCTGATTTTACCATCATCACTGTCAGAGCAGGCACACTCCGCATTCCCATCTTTCCCCAACGCTTATGAAAATATTTTGAGGGTTTGTGGTTATGAAAATACAACATATCAAAACTCTCATAAGAAAAGCTCATACTTGACTTAGTGCAGCTTTGGTTATTAATTTTTTCTTCTAAATCCTTTATGAGATCCGCCGTGTGCGTAATAAGTATGACAGCTGTGTTCTGCGCAGTAAAGTCCTTGTGTATTTTTAGCTTTTAAGTGGAAACCGGCCTTCACAAAATCACTCCAAATATATGAAGTACATTTAAGTATATATATCATTTTAAGAGGCTGTACTTAAAAATACAGTCTGGTGTCAATGTGTACTTTCCCCCCAAGGTCAACAGACACCATGGGAAACTAAGCTATACCATCTTATATAAATCCTGTTGTATGACTTTTAGTGCACACCCCATTGAGAGAACCTACTACAATAGACTATACGGATTACTCAAGCCTGTGGGAACTGGTGCGCAATTGGACTGAAAAACACCAACTGTAAATGAGATGTCTTAAATTGGTGTGAAATCAGTGTTCAGAAGAAAGAGGCCATTTCTGTTGTTGCATCAGTTACAGTGTGTAAGTGTACAATCAATCCTGTATCCAAAATGTTATGATAAAATGAACCTGAATATTTTACACTGTGAAGAAAGATAATTTCCAGAATCAGCACAGAAAAAAAAACTTGGGTATCTTCAGTTGGAGAACAAACGTGTAAAATAGTTAAAATTCTGGCTTAAAGGTGCATTGTGTAAGTTTTCTGGTGGAGGATCCGCCGCCTGCTTGTCTCCATGGAAATGTTATTGCTTTGTCTAGAATGTTCCACTGTATAGATTAAACTAAATCTATCACAAGGGAGACAAGCAGGTTATAGCACTATGCTACATTACAATTCAGATCTGTGGAGAGTCGCCCCTATTCACAGAAGGAGTTACACAATTTTTGAGCAATAGAAACACCTGTAATGAATAAATCCTAGATGGATATGTTTAATGTCATACCGCGGAATATTCCAGGCCAAGCAATGACATCTCCATGGAGAAAGTAGGTAGCAGACCCACCATCAGAAACGTTGCACAAAGAAAAAAAAAATGTAATCTCCATAAATAACTATCTGTAATGGTTGAGATAAAATGGAAGTAGCTAATTAAAAGCATTCTACACGGACCTCATATGCACAGCTTTGTTGGATATTCTGGAAACATATAGGCTATACTTTATACTATACTTTGGCTCTAAATCTGCAAAATTTATGAGATTTTGTGCGTTTTCAACTAAATCAACAGATCTTTAATTCTGGAAATCTGGAATGTGGACTATTACAATCTGTATCGTAAACCTGCACATTCGGGATCAAAACACTCCCGTGCTATAGTACCATATATAATTTCCCAATGACGATGATGAAGATGTCTGGAGCTAATATAAGCAGTAGCTAAAATAAAACCAGACCCCATTGGACCTAAGCCCAGCATTTAATGAACAGCTCTGTTTGGTGTTATGTTTAAAATCACCATAAATGCCATAGCGCTCAGAGGCACCATGTTATTGCTAAGTCTGCTAATTTTATGAGATCAATCCACTTTACCTTTACAATGGCGTGCTAGTCCTGTTTAATTTTAGCTAACGCTGCAGATCTGGTAGGGATTCGGTTATCTGATTGGCTACCCACCATGCTAACTGTCAGCTTTTATAAACACACGTGTTGTCCAATCAAGGTGGGCTGCTTTGTGCGTGTCAGCAGGTCCAAGTGTAGCATCCTATTTGCCAGTTTATATTCCTTGACATACTTTTACTTCATGTACTCAATGGTCGGACGGGTATTCTGTAGTAGTTGAAGTAGTGGGGGGTCTCATAGTGTCATTGATGGATATAGGTTTAGTATCAGCATTGTGGCCATTTGCAGTCTTGCTTTGTTCACCACTGGGAGCTCTCAGACTAGTTTTGCTGAAATCGCACTTCCCCATGCTTCACTGGTGTTTTTGCTAGCCAGGAATTTTAAGTGTCTGCAAAAGTTAAACAAAAAATGCAATTTGACAAAAAAATACTGTATGGTTTAATGTTTATGCTGGTAGTTAATGCCGTTCTTTTTGGTGTAAATAGTCTTTGTTGTCCTTATATTTTGAATGACAAGGGAGCTTTTCTGAATTGCAAATAAATCTGAATCTGCAACTAACTACTTCTAAAATCTGTAAGTTATGACAGCCAAGTTTGACTACACAAATGTGGACTTACTAAACACATTCTATGGTGCATATACAGTATTTTTTCCACTGACCCGGATCATAGTTAAAGGAGACATGCTATTTATTGTATCTGGCTAAAAAAGGAAAATACTGGGCAAGACATGCCCTGATGCATTTACCAGAAATTGTAATTCTCATTGACCGTAAATGAACTTGTGTGTGCTTGTAAAAAAAAAACTCCATTAGAATACAACATTTTTTTTAAATATATATTTTACTTTCATCATTTCTAAAACCAAATTTACTTGCAATTCAATCAGTGAGTTTCACATTTTGGTGCTCTTTGTAACTTATCTGGTGGTTCATTGTTTTTGTTAGTGGGTTAGCCTCTCCACAGATCTGACTTCTGAATTGGGCTGGAACCTCCATGAAACCTCCCAAGCAAATAAACAGTATCTCCATGGATACAATTTGGTGGTGGAGCCTCATCACAGAAGTAACAGTACAAAATAAGGTGCCATGTTTTTGGTATAGAATTGTACTTGACCATAAAAACAGATTTCCAGTATCTATTGTACTTTAGTTTTGACCATTGAAATACTATGAGCCATACCCTATGATTAAACCACCACTCATCAGACTTTTAGATGAGTTTTCCTTTCCGTTGCTTGATCACAACACTCTTGTTTTCCTCTATTCTTTTCATCTGGATCTTCCTCCACCAATATTGACTTCAAACGTGTACAGCGGTGTCATCTGCTGGTGTGGATGGCAGCGTTTAGGAGGAGGCGTTCAAAGACTTGCTGAGTGCAGATATAATAGCACAAGATATTTAAAGAGAACAGCCCTTTTATCTGAAGGGACAGTTTGAATTATTCATGTGGTGCCTTCACAGAGACAAAGACGCAGCAAAAAAGAAAATACAGGAGAAGATGGTTCGCTGAATTATTGTTTCTGTCTCGTTCCATAAACAGGGCATTCTTCCCCAAACACTATATTTAAGTGTGTGTGACTGTGCATTCAATTGTCCCCATTATTCATCTCTTGGTTGTTTAGAGAAATGCCTGTCTTTGATTATGCTGTTGTCATTGTTTTTCGTGCATTTTCACTTACAGTTTCTCTTTGTTTCTTCTACAGTGTGCAGAGCTGGGTTCTACAAATCTGCATTGGGAAATATGGAGTGTTCAAAGTGTCCACCTCACAGTTTCTCTCACTACGAGGGGGCGCTGCACTGTGGATGTGAGAAGAACTACTTCAGGGCAGAGGGAGACCCAGCGTCCATGGCTTGCACTCGTAAGTATCGCATTTTGTGGGGACCTGAAATAAAACGGTGATGAACTATCCATGAGCTTCAAAATGATGGCATATTAAACTATAGCAACTGATCATTCAAAACAAAATATCATCTGAATGGTTAAATGTTTTCAAAATGGCAACAACAGAAAACTGAACCCATGAGAAAGATTTGTAAAGCTTTTTGTATAACATGATATGTAGTAGGCAATAAATATTCACACACTTATATATTAGTACACCAGTGAACACAGACACAAAGGAGCTACTTCCTCACTGTATGAGAGTATTAGAGGAAACACTAAATCAATAGTGTTATACTGTAGATTATATCCTATAATCTTCTGGTTCACGGGCATATGCTGACATTAAACCTCCAAATATTATATCTTACCAGCCTTTTTTATCCCATCTTTACCTCAAAATGCTATGAACTATATGAAACATTTAAAAAAATCACACAGGATCATCACATCTAACTTAGACCAGAATTGTCACTACGTTCCTCAAACTTATGCCTTTCAATGAAAAAAAAAAAGAAAAAAAAAAGAAAACTAAAACTAAATAATAATAAAATGAATAAAAACATTGAATCCCTTTGGCTATAAATCTAATGACAAATTCTCCACATTTCAGAACAGTACACCCACAGTGTTCCCAGGATTCCCCAGTCATTTCACACTGATGTTGCAGCACACATAAAAAACTGTAGGCAATCGTTCAAATAGTGTCAATTTCTCTGTTCGGAGAGCTGTTAAAAGCTGACAAAATTCCTGAGTACCCAAAAACTATTTATTACCTTTTTCCCAACTTTTGTGTGAGTTACAGTTGCTAATTCTTCCTCTAAGCCTCTGACAACACATCCACTAAAACTATAAATTACTGCAGTCCCCTATGCTGCATTAGGCCTGTGTCAGTTAATGTAGGAGGCGAGGGAAAACAATAGAAAATCCAAAATGTCCGCCCACAGCTATAGATTGAATCCTAATTAGAAGGACTGTCACGGCAGGTCTGTGCGCCTTTGTTAAGATTATCTGCAGCATCTTGTCGGCTACGCAAATTCTGCTCATCAGGACGGATTGAGCGACGTTAGGTTGTGGAGATAATGATGGCGATTAGCACAGAGACAGATAGCAGCAAACACTTTAGAGGTTATTCAAACATGACTTTAGTCAAACTTATAGATTACAACGTGTGAATGAGGAGCAATCGTGGAACATCTTCAGAAAAGCATTGTTTTAAAGAAGACCTATATGAGACCTGTGGATCATTATGTTATCATTTGGACATATAATTTGACCTTTAAAAAAAAACAATTTAATTTTAAGTACTTATTTAAGGGTGCGCTCACACTAGCCCAACTGCATAGTCCATAAAGCATGGTACGTTTTTCCAGTGCGAGAGCAAACGAACTGTGCCTTAGCACAGCATGTTTCGGACTTTGGCCTGGGGTGGAGGAGGTGGGCCAAAGCATGGCACAGTTACTTGTGTATGTGCACACGCATGACTTTCCTATACGAGCCCTGTCAGGTGTGCTGATGTTACTCATACGAAGAAAACAGTGAATAAACTCAGCTCCAAAACATGGTGAATCTACGTGGACGTTACAAATGTTTAACAGCCTCTCTCCTCCGGCGTCCTCACTCCTCCACGCTGTTAATATATCCATGAACTCACAGAGGAGCGCACATCACAGTATGACACATATGTGCCTCACTATTTGAGAGTTATGCATCTGGACTTACTTTCTCCGCTAAAGTGATAAACAAACAGTGCCGTGTGATGACGTCATCCGGCCGTGGCACAGTTTGGTTGTGTAGGTGTGAGTGTGGACATGGCTTAAAATGACTTAATAAAAGAAACTATCCACTGACTTCCGCATTAGAAAACTGGTTTAACATGCATGAATCACTTTAAATACAAATTTAGGTGAGTAAATGGTGAAGGGAATCAACTTTAACATTGCTAAAAGCTCTGAAAAGTCGATTTTGTGTAATAGGTCTGCTTTAATAGAGTGATTGCAGTGTCAAATGGTTTTTCTGGACAGACAATAGAGTCACATGCAATGGGAAGTCAAATTTTGATTCATAAATTGTACAATTTTCTAGTATATGGCACATGTGAAACCTGTTCCCCCTCCCCACAGCTGGACTTTGTTCAGGCTCATCTGTCCTCTGGTCTTCTGTCAGACCAAAGCTGGCACTCCATCACACAGCAGTAATGTAAATAGCATCTAGTGGTGACCAGTCTTACAAATGGTAGCTTAAAAGCTTTCTATTAGATTTTATGCACAAAGGATCAGGACAGGCTTCCACTTTTGAACCAAAACTGCACTACGTAACTTTATGGTTCACCACCTGCTTGTTTCTGTGGTGATCATTGCTTCGCCAACCGTGTGAGATATGTGGAATGTGACAGCTATTGTTGTATGAGGATATAGTGAGAGTATATCCCGGAATGACCTAGAATGGATTCCATGTACATCCTGATACGTGTTGTGTGCATTGTAACATGTGGTTCAGATTCAAACACAGGATGCAATTTTCGTTTGAATTGGTGTTGGACGGAACATTTTGAAGAAGACATTTTAATGACATAATGCATAGTTTTGTTAAACGTCAGATATTTCTACTTTTAATCATTTCAAGAGCATGGCTACAATATGGTAACAAGGATATCAGCCAGCAACAGAAATACAGACATTTCTTGTAATTTTCACCGTACAAATAACTCAATTTTTGTAGTTAATTTTTATATTTAATTTTTATATTATATGTTTAGACATTTAAACAGATTGTTCGATATATCACTGTGCCAACTCCATCACACATGAAGATTCACACATTGGTGGCTTGGACTGATTTCCAGCCAATCCACTGTAAGCCACACTGCAGACACAGACGGTAGACTGGTGTGTGCATAGCTTGGGAGTCAAGTCAATTGTTGTCAAATAAAGCTGCATTTTATCTGCAGACGCACAGCTCGCTCTCTTTGGATGATCTGGCAGAGCTGTTGTGTCCACCTTGTAATTACAGCAGCCACTTTGATATAGAAATCTGGAAGCACTCAGGGACCTCTGTTTGTAATAAGGCACATCACTTTTATATGTCAGCTGCAGTCAGACTTTATTGGTTTGAAGAGCTGATGCTGTGGCCCTGCATTCTTTAACAGCGAAAGGTTAGAAACAAGTACTGTTATTAAAACCTGGGGAAGTACAGTTAACCTACCTACAATTTTCATATGTTTTAAATTGGAGGTCATATGTCATTATTTAGAACCAGACTAGTTATTAAAGTCATCAACAATGTCTTTTTTTTTTGTAACTTATAGAATATTCAACATATTGCTGAAGCTCACATGGAAATAATATGAACAAATGTGAAGGAGGTGCTGTTTTTAATCTATTTGAAGATTTTGCAAAAATCTTGCCATTCTTTTTTTGTTTTGTTTGTTTGTTCTGTTTGTTTCCTGGTTGTACACAGGCTGCAGATATGACATACGTAGAAGTAATTCCATACCAAGCAACCACAAGTTAACAAGGGCCAAAAAATTGAACAAAAGTTGTGATGTTGATGTAATTTTCCATGCTTATGACATTAGTAGAGGGATTCCGTTTTAGAATTCATCGTTACTTCCTGTATTTTTATACTTCTTAACTTTATTTCACAAACTGCCATTTAACTATGTCATATACACATTAATTTTCAAATCTGTCCTTAATTTATTTATTTTTCTTTGCCTCTTGACTTCCAGGCCCTCCGTCCGCCCCTCGAAACGTCATCTCGTCCATCAATGAGACGTCTGTGATCCTGGACTGGAGTTGGCCGGAGGACACAGGGGGGCGCAAGGACCTGACCTTCACCGTCCTGTGTAAACGTTGTCAGAAGAGCACCAGTGGAGCCCCCCTAAGGTGTGAACCCTGCAGAAGTAACGTGCGCTTCTTCCCCCGAGCCTCTGGACTGCACAACACCACAGTGACGGTGGGAGACCTGCTCGCTCACACCAACTACACCTTTGAGATCGAGGCGCAGAACGGGGTATCTGCCATGGCACCCAAGATGAGACAGTACGCAGCAGTCACCATCACCACCAACCAAGCAGGTAGGAGCAAAAAAGTAATCAGCAAGGGATATCAAAATCATAGGGGGAAAGGGAAGACATCGCAACTTTCTGTTGGCCAGTAATATTTCATACTGGGGGCTAAAATTAATTTTCTTAAAATGCATTATTTGTTGTAATACAAAAAGTTAATGGATCTAGTCCAGGGATGTCCAAACTTTTTTCACGCTGGGCCACATAGTATCTAAACACATTAAAAGTGGTTTTCTGCTTTGAATATGTTTAGATACAAGCGGTCAATACAGTGAGTTATTCACATTGGTGCATTTTACATGACTGTACCTTGTACAGTGGCTCTGTACCAAAGACTTTAACATTAATTGTATTGTTTATTTTTATAGTTTAAATTTATAATTTGTCTCTGTCACAATGCAATGTGAATTAATTGAGTTTATGGTAGCAGAATTACATAAATTTGTATACTTTTGCCATAAAATGTTATGCAACAAAAATTGCTCTGAGGGTCACATTTGGCCCCGGGCCATAGTTTGGACAGCCCTGGTTTAGTCACTTGTAGTAATCAGGTTAACATTTGTGAATTTAGCACCTTTTAGATATTTGATGCAGACTAAAATGTTATCCACAGGGAAATCTAGCTCTTGCCTCCCTTCTGGCACAATGACATCAACACAATCTAAAAAACACTAATTGGCAAGAACTTGCCAATGATATTTGTATGAATACCCTACAGCCAATTTCCTATTAAATTCAATTCAATGTATTTTTGTAGGGCCCAGAATCAAACAATGATTGGTAAAAGACAAGCAGTCTAGTGAACAGGGAAATGGTGTTTATTAATATAAGAAAATATATAGAAATTGAATCACAACTGGATGCAGCAAGACCCATACGAGTCCTATTTCGAGATAATAAAAGATTTTCCTCAAACCTGTGCCTATAGACTGAAGTCTGAGGTTCTTCTAGTTTTTCCTTGCTAATCACAACAAAAACTCTCACAGAACTTATTTTATTTAAAAGGCTCATTTCCAAAAACCACAAATTTGTCTTATTGATTTGCCCAAAAGCCCCAAAGTACAGCATGTTTTCGTCTATCAAGAGAATTTTCGTATTAGATGAACTAAAGCCAAAGAGATAAGTTTAAAGTATTCCCAAAAGTTCTCAAGCATTGAAGAGTTGAAAGGAAAATTGCTGGCTTGCCACTGAAATGCAGTTTTAGTCATTGCCAAAATTACATATCTGACAAAGCATGTTTTGAAATTGGTTCCTGGACCCAGTATTTGAATCAAAATACTACGTTTGGCCGAGTTTGTTTAAAAGAAACACAATGGGATCCTTCTATTACAAAGAAGACTGTCTTTTAACTCCTATGTAATTTGAAGTCAGTGATATGAGCTAACCCCTTTGCACTCATTGTTTTCTTAAGCATCTGTCATCATATACCACAAATTATTCGTCATAGATAAGACGCCGTTGTGAGGAACATATTATTTAAAAATTTAGAAGATGGGCAAGCATTAAAGGTCCTATATTACGCAAAATGGACTCTTGTGAACTTTAAATCATGTTATAATGCGTTTTGAGCTTTGGAGATATTGACAGACTAATAATAAAGGCTTAATTAAACATAAATAAAACAAAACACAACTCCAGGTATGTTTTTGATGAGGAAACAACATTATAATGATTGTAGATGAGAAAATGGCACCATATGGGCCCTTTAAGATGTAGTACGATGTTATTGTACAGTATTGTAGTTTTGTTCATGCTCCTTCTACTTAGCTTCAGCTATTAGAATCCTATCAAAGTACCTCCAGCCCTCAAAACCAAACCATTATAATGTGGTCTCTTGGTTTTTACCAAACCAAAACACATAAAATACCATTGTTTGATACTCATTCACAATCTTTTCCATTATTCTCATCAACAAAGAAAACATCAGTAGTGAAAGAAGTAGTCAGTTTTGTTGCTTAAGTAAAATTACAGATACCAGAGCAAAAAAAATACTCAAGTAAAAGTATCACATGAAAAATCTTCTTATGAAAAGTATTAAAGTACCTATTTAAAAATGTACTTTTTAAACGTAAGTATTTTGCGCAGATTTTAAGCTTTATAAAGCTTCAAATGTATTTTGATACAGATTTGTGCTGAATTTTGTTTAACAGAAACAATGGAATTGTTAGAACACGTTAAAAATAAACCCTCAGCCTTTTCTTCAGGTCTCAAACAATAATGAAAAATACTTTTACTTTTCAGTCCAGGTCAAACGTGTACTGGAGTAGTAGTACAATACTTTACTACTTTTACTTTGTTACATTCCACCACTGGAGAACATCAATATCTTCTGCTCTGGTACCTCACAGGCTGCTTTTCCTTGGACTGTAGAATAGACTACAATAGTTCAATAGTCTCAAATCGATGGGCAAAAAGAGGCACATGAAATACATTAGGATCTCTGTAATCACATTGGATTTAGTTCTTTGTCAGTGAAGAGTTCCCAAATGTTTTGCCATTGACTATTGTCTTGTCTGGCATGTGGTAACAGAAGCCTTTGTTTTGAGTAATAGACGCCATATTGGTCACCTCAAATGTCTAAACAAGTGGGTGGAATCAGCAGATAAAACACAGCGGGCATGTAAACAATGTACAAACGGTTACTTAAGGAAACGTCAAAAGAAAAAAAAAAGTTACATACACTTTTACTTCAATCAAGATACTGTACTCTTTCAACTGTACCAGTGCAATAACATTACTCCAGATATTATCAACACAAGTCATGGCAGTCTCATATAAATACAAATTCTAAAAATGTCATTTATCACAAAGAAGATCTGACAAACTTGTATATCCTCCAGCCCTTTATATACGCAAAAGAATAAAAAGAATAGACTCGCTCACTGTGTCTCAAAGCTAACAGTCACTTTTATTAAAATATGAAATAAACAAACTGGTAAAATTAAAATGAATTAAAGTAAAGACTACCCAATTATTATTATTCTTTTTATTTAACCGTTTGTGCTGTTGTTTTAATATTTATTATTCCTCAAAATTAGGCACAATGAGACACAAACATTTCCCTTTCTAAACACAGACATGGCCTCTGCTGCAGTATTCATTTTATTTGTGTAATTTTTAACATATCAGTCACATCCACCCACCCCCTTTAAATATGTGTTCATTTTAGTACAACTCAGCAAAAATATAGATATACAATTGTACAGGAGGTAGTGACGCTAACAGTGAGGTTGCCCTGTTGTGCACAGAACTTATTGGAAGCATCAAACAGGCCGAGCGTACTGGCCTACTCAAGTAAAAGTACTGATTTGGAAAATGTGCCGTAAGGAAGCTCAGTCAGATGCTAAAATACATCAACTTTTTTGGTTAGAGAGTCCGCCACTTGTTTGTTGCCATGGAGATGATATTTTATTGCTTTCATTTGATTGTTCCTTAAACATGTATGAAGATTTACTACAGTATGGGTGTTACCGCTTCAAAAATACTTACTTTGAGCGGGCAAGCCACAGATGTGATATAATGACGTCACCATGGATAAGTAAAGATAAATAAATAACATATTGGAAAAGTTACATAGTGCTCCTAACTCAATTGTATGCATTTTAAAGATGCTTTTCTATTCTGACATTCTCGTATAAGACTACAGTTTATCAGCTCCAAACATATGCAGCCAAGCCATCAGCGCCGGACATTTACGAGGCCATCCAGAGCTGCATTTCTGTTCTTTCATGACAAGGATCGAGTGTCTTCCCTCTTCACAAAAATCCTCTTAACACAAGATGGTTTCCTGACGCTCCCATCAATCTTTTCGGACAAATTCTTTCTTTTTGCACTTAGAAGAATATAAAGCCTATGGAAAGTTGTGCTGCTGGGGAATAAATCTGGTAGCTGCGATTGCCAGACCTCAAAAATTCCTGTCTGTAGCTAGGCATGCACAACTGTCTTGCTAGAAGATATTAGTTTATTATCCTTTCAATCTATGCACAAACACTTTTGACTTTGTTAGTTTTTAAGTGTCCTCTCCGCCCGTAATTTCCATAGCCCTCAACTGTTATCTTTTTGTTTATCATCCAAGCCGTAACTCAATGATGCCAGCAAATTCTTTCTCATCGCCTTTGTGTTCTTTCCATATTTTGCGCGGGATGTTTTCATTTATAAACCTCAGATAGTGACGAGCAGATCAGATTTTTTCCATAAGTTCTCAGTGGTTTTGAAGACTGCCAAGCGATGATGGAGTGGCTGCAATAATAGGGGATTTTTAAAGAAGGATATTAAAGGGTGCACTTAGTGGTATTAGGAGAGCTGCTTTCTTTGGTTAGAACAATACATTTAATGGGCACGAGTATTTATTATATTTGGGTTGATCAGTGCATTCCTATGGTGGGTGGGGGTCATTTCTTGCAGTGATAATAATATAATGCCAAATTTGATGATATAGTTGTGGTTCAAGGGAGTGGTTCTGGAAATAAAGACTTAACGCGTCACCTATTTTTATTAGTCTAATCATACAAACTATTGTGTAATTTAGTCAAGTCTGGGCTTTGTTTACTGTACGGCTAGTATAGAGTTATGGAATTACCTTTATGTACACTACCAGTCAAAAATTTGGACTCATCCTTTCATTCCTCTTTTTTTTCCTATATGTTTACTACTTTTTACATTTGGTATACATGCAGAAGACATCAGATATATGGAATTATGTAGCCAAAAAAAAAAAAAAAAAGTTAAATATATAAAAGTTTAAATATATTTTTTAATTAGCCATCTTTTGCTTTGTTGAAAAAAAATAAAGTGTTATCTAACTATAATGATTTGAGTAAAATCTTAAATATATTGATAATTTGATTAATTATGTTTTAATGAAATGAGTAGCGAACGTGTCAAAATAAAATCTTTAACCTCATGGGAATTTAGACAATGAAAGGTGTAAAATTGTCAGAAGTTAATTTAGATAAGTTCCAACTGTTCTGTTAAAGTTATTCTATCATATATTTTGAGTGCTTCTAATGTATGTGAAAAGGGAAGAACTGGACAATATCCCTTGAACACTTCCTTCTGACAGGTTTATATGGGTATGGGCCTGCTGTATTATTACTTAGGCCTGTGTCACATATGGCACATGTGAAGGGCACATGCAGAGATAATACATAAATCATACATGTGGACATTCAGTAAACTAGAAACACTGTAATCAGTATGTAAATAGTGTGGACTGCCTATATATGAAGGTGACCCTATAAACACACAGAGACACAGTAGATGTGTTTAGAGGCAGTCAAGGCCCACCCCTGACCTCTCACACACGAGAGGCGGGTGATCTAGTGCTTATTTAAACATGACATGAAGATTCACTATCTCATTTTGTCAAGGGAAGGAATTGGATGGTACAAGCTTGATGTTTAGATAGAAGCTTCTTCTTTATTATTTGTTTCATGAATTTTAAACAAATATATTCATTTACATTCAAGTGGTTGTAAAAAACTGTTATCTTTACCAGTCTTCGACCAAATGTGGTCCAGTTGACAAATTAAATTTCTCCTTTTGCTATGGATTCTACCTGGACGACTGAGAGATTCTACACACATCTTTACCAGTGCCAAAACAGTCAATGCTTCCAAAATGACTTAGAGGAATTCTGCATTCATTGTGCAGAAAACAGCACTGGTTAACTGGTAAAAGCTTATAAGCACCACCCCATAGTCTATAACTCAAAGCTGCACGATGAGAGTCCCAAGCCTGAATAAATTGACATGCACAACCACTTATGAATTATGAACGCAATAACAATATTACCTGTGGAATTATGTTTGGTCTCCACCAGGGGTGTACAAACTTTTTTCTCAGAGGGCTGCATATTAAAACATATTTGAAGCAGAGGGCCACAAACTGGTTGTCAATACGGTGGATTATTCAGTTAGATGGATTTTGTATCACAACACTAACTGATTTAACTTAATCTTGCTATAAGATGTGCTGCCTATGATTAATTGGACCAGTTCAGTAGAAAGCTTGGGGCCAGTAAAATTGGTCTGAGGGCCACATACAGCCCCTGGGCCATAGTTTGGACATCCCTGGTCAATACATTAACATAATTAAAAACACTTTTCTTTAGGTCTCAATAAGATCTAGGGCTCTCTAATGTTTTACAACTGATTTCTTCCTTGGCCTTTAGATAAAAAGCAAGTAACACAAAAAATAAATATGTACATAGGTTTAAAAATATTAGATTCTAACCACACACAAGTTGCAGCTGTACTGTCTCCGTCAACCCAGACTTTACAAGGATTACATATTTCAGCACTGGAGCCCAATACTGTCTGCATACTCGCTCTCACACATAGAGATGACAGCAGAGTTAAATGGTGCATTAGGAACAAGAGACCTCTGTTTAAGGTGCACTTGAAATCACATGACCTTTGACCTCCCGTGAGCACTTCTCAGTGTTTGGTCTGTGCACACCTAGACTGGCTGTAATTCACGTGAACACGGTTAGGATCAGCTGGGTGAATGAACCTCACCTGAAGTAACGACACACTCACATTATAGTTTTCATTATTGAACTTAGTTGTAAAAACACAGACAGTTGAGATACAAGTGAGGACAGACTGCCTTAAATTTGAATATCATTAGCTATTGACACAAGCAGACAGGTATTTAGTGAAGCAATGCAACAAAAATGCAATTAGCAAATAAGCTTGTGGGTGGACTTTAAACATAAGCCTAATGGGACTATGGCTTTTAGCTCTTTGTATAACAGTGTGTTTTTATAACTAAGTCCCATCTGCTAAATGCCCAACTTTAATGAACAAGCTTTTAAACTCTGTATTAATTATTCAGATTTTGGTCAAAACTTTTAATTACTGTTTATTTCCTTATAATGCCACACATTCTCATAAAAAACTATATAAAACTATTAGTTAAAGGGCCCATATTATGCTATTTTCTGATCTATGTCATAATGTTGTTTCTTCATCACAAACATACCTGGAGTTGTGTTTTGTTTCATTCCTATTTAATGCACAAATTCTGCATAGTTCATCTTTCAAACGGAAAACACTTTGTTCCACCTTGTGATGTCATGTGGTAAAACAGGAAGTCCTCTGCTGTATTTTTAAATTCCATACAACTTCACTAGAATCATTTGGATAAGTTTAGCTCTGAAATTGCCTATTTCTGCTAAACTAAAGGTAAAAGGTAGCTTTAGACTTGAAAACTACCACTACATGACATCACAAGGTGGAACAGAGCGTTCTGAACTTTGGAGATGTAGACAGATTAATAATAAACTGTTACTCAAACATGTGAATAAAACCAAACACAAGTCTAGGTATGTTTTTGATGAGGTAAAAACATTCTAACATGGCTTAAAGCTCACAAGAGTCAATTTTGCATCATATAGGACCGTTAAATAACAGATTTATTGAATATTTTTTTTATTGAATATTTTATTACCAAACTGAAGAGAGAGAGATTTGAAAGAAGTGTCCATTTTGATTACATTTTGCACTGAAGAGACTGTTGGGAGATGAAAGGGAGCTCTCTACCAAAAAGCACAACAACTGAAGGCAATTGTGTCACATGTCCTCCTTGAGTATATTGTAAGGCCATAAAAGGAGACGCATTCATCTGGATGTGCATTTGGCCTAAACCGTCAGACCAAAGACCTGTCCAGTCTGCGCCCTGTTTAGACCCATAGGTTAAAATAGACTCCATCAGATTGCTCTGACTGGAATAAGCAGATTGATGATTAGATGTTTATAACATCATTGGAAATGCATTATGACCAGTCTTTACAACAGGCATAATGTTTATTTATGAATGAAGTACACCATAAAAACACACTGAGTCGAGCCTATAAAATGCATCTATTCTTGTACAATAGTGTGCCTGTGCAGTAACTAAAACTGTATATTTATGGATCAATGGGAGCCAATATTTCAGCGTCATTATGGGCTTCTCTGGAACAATGAAGGACAGAAGATTGAGTGTGCAGCGACACCCAACGAAGGCAGGAAAAAAGTATCTGAGATTTGCCTGTAAGCTTTCCAGACACACTAAATCATTACCACCATAAACCACAGCACCAATAAAACACACAGCCTCACCCGCTATCACAACCGGAGGGAGAGAGAGAGAGAGCTGTGCATTCTCCGCATCTGGATCCATTACAGGGGAAAAAATAACTCCCCGCCCAAACACACTCACAGTACACACACACACACACACACACACACAGGCGCAATAGGCAGCCATATAATCAGAGCCGAGAGAGAGAAGGAGGCTCGAACATTTCAAAGACAAACATGTTTTTTCCTGTGGTCTAATAAAATTAAAAGTCAATGCCCCAGTGCTGGTCTGGCCCCAAAGCTGCCTGGCAATTATAGTGCAGTAAAAAGGCAAATGAGAGAGAGAGGCAGAGAGGGGAGAGTGGTATAGAGGGACACACAGAGAGAGAGAGAGGGAGAGTAAGAGAGAGGGGGAAAGGGAAGGAGAGAGAGTGAGAGGAGGAGGGTGGGGGTGTTGATGGGGAACACATGAAGTCCCATGCTCATGTGGTGACGGAAAGATGGATGAAGAAAAGAGTGTAAATTATTGGTGGACATATGTTAATTGGTGGTCATGTAGAGCTTTGTGTGAAGTTGGAGGGATAGTTTAACAGAATTTTGTATATTTTAGTGTGAACTTAAAATTGTACTTCAACTCCTTTGTCCCAGTAATATATGTTTGTATTAGGTGGATGAATGACAGACATTCTTTGTTAAAAAACTAAATCCTAAAGAAAGCAGAAACTGTGTTTTTCCAAACAAAATTAGGATTGTGAGTGACAAAAAGCACAAGGTTTACTGCTGTTTACTGGAGTCTGCGAGATTTAAAGCAGAGGCAGAGCTAAGCTTTGGTATTTTCTTTTGTACTGAATAGAAAGAAAAAAAATGCAGCACAAACCAAATAAACAGAATCAACCATCAGATAATTAAATAAATGCAAATATTGTTGCTCTGACAGGCAAACTAAAAGTATAATGTGTCTTAATCTCATCTCTATTCTTGTATTTTTTTAGTCTATTTTCTATATTTATGAAAAACCAGTGGCTAAAACTACAGTTTGAAAATGGGCAGTCGATAAGGAGATTGCTCTGTTTCCAATAGCACCTGCAGCACTTGTTCACAAAGCTTGTTCTTCCCTGATCCTCTCTGTATGCTGTATGGGATACTCAGTCTCAGTCTTTTCACAATCCAGAGCAGCGTCTCTAATGCGGCCCCAGCGGGCAACAGCAGCAAACTGAATTATCCAACAGGAACCAAGGACAATTATGAAGAAGTACCAGTGGGAATGACCTCTCTGTGACCTCTGCCCTGTCCACAGCTCCCTCTCCTGTGTCCATGATCCGCAAAGACAAGACTTCCCGAAACAGTGTGTCCCTGTCCTGGCAGGAGCCTGAGAGACCCAACGGCATCATCCTGGACTATGAGATTAAGTACTACGAGAAGGTGAGATCTAAGTGACTTCATGTTGTGTGGCTATGTGATGGTATCATGAGTATTGAGTTTGGAAAATGGTGGGTTCAAGCCTCATTTTGATCTGTCACTCTGGCTGGATGGAAAGTAGTATTTATGCTGTTACTTTAACCTGTAACGTTTTGAATAGTACTTATCGTATTTAACACTTCTACTCAACTCTGTTTGTTAATTTGTAAAGATGTAACATACTTTATACAAAGGTGATTATAACTGCCTTGTTATATTACACAAAGACTAAAATGAATTATAATTGATCATATCCAAACAGTTTATTTGAATATTTTTTTCTCTTTCTTTGATGGAGACAATGATTGGAAGATGAAAGAGTACAGTATGTGAGGTCCCGGTTCTCCCTATAGTCATTCCCATTCTGTCATCTTCCCTCTTCCGTGCTGCTGCTCCATGGGCTGAAGTTTTGGTGAATTTTGTCCTGTTTCTGAGCCTGGTGGTCTGTGTGTGGCTGTCACAGTGCCAGTAGTGGCCCCTAATCTCTTGATTAGTAGGCTGACAAAAGCTGTTTCCTCTGTAAACTCTGCTCCCTGCTCCTACAGACTTCCCCAACATCTTAAACCAAGGCTAGAAACTAGGGAGAGTTAATGGTGCGAGGGTCAATGCTTCCTGCTTCCCGGCTTTATTCCCAAATGCATATTCAATTATGGAGCAAAGAAAGTGACAGAAATGTCTGCTCTTGATCCGGTTAATCACAATCGTCTTTCAGGAATTACTCCGGACACACAGGGATAGAGAGACACAAACTGTGTTCCCAGAGGATTCTCCACACCAGCCACTGTGTACAAGAAGAGATTTGAACACAAAAGGACCCACAATGCACCAGGGTGAATCGGGAGAAGAGGACAGCCAGTATATGGGACAGAGAAAGAACACAGCAGTCCCCAAAACCAAGACCACTGCAGCACTTATAGGCCGGAGCTTTGAGAAACACATACAAATGTAATTACACCCATGCATAAACAGTATGGCTAAACAGATTGTGCAAACATGGATTATGAAAGAGGGTTTGGGAAAGGTTTTCCGTTCTCCAATTACAGTAATGTCTGAGTAAACTAAACAGCGTGAATACAAAAGGTGCCCCAAATGAGTGCAGCCCTATGTTTGTAATGTATGTCACCCAAGTAACAGGACACAACAAGCGTCATCTTGAAGTATCACCTACAGCGCCACCTTTAGTCCACAGGAAGCTGCACATTCTTCTGTGGTGGGTGGGCTGGATGGACCAGGGCTGTCTACAGGCATGTGATACATTTGTGATACATGCTTAGGATATATTTTTACTGGATGTTCATGATTCTACCAAAAGAGGATCTGACTCAACACCAGCTCAGACTAAACTTCTATGGAAAACTGGGATTTTTGGACTCATTTTTGGAAATTCCCAACCAGAAGCCTCCAGTCCACTTCCACAACACTTCACCGCGATAAGTCACTTCTCCTAAGTGCACTTTGAGCAAATAGAATTTGTGGGAATACACTGTTGTAATTATTTTTGCCTGTTCTATCTCTGGAATCTCCCAAGCTTCAAACACACATCGTGTTTAGACTTTGAAGATGGAAGTTACGGACATGGCATGGTTCTGCTCTACATAACATTGCTATAATTTGAACCGGCCTTGTTTGGATTTTCAAAGCAGGACGTGGACCAAATTAAGCTTCAGCTGTAGAGCGGAGCTTCTCAAACAGTGGTGCAGGTAGCTCTGGTGGTATGCAGCCCACTCACTGGTACTGAGGTGTGTAAGGCAGGAGTTTAGTCTTAGTTTGGTTTAAACCTGTTCTTCAGTGTTTCCTGGTGTTCGAGGGGTCTAAGTAGTCACAGATATCCTACGCAAATATCCTACCTGCTCTTCTCCCCATTTGGATACGGCCCCAAAAAATGCTTAAAAATGTCAGCAAGTTTTCTCCTGATCAGTTAGGTCATGTTTCATTTTTGGTTAGTTCAAGTCCATCCTGATTTCTGACCTGCCAAAGCCAACCTGTCTTGCTTGTTTTAATATTAACTTAAGTTCCAATTTAGACTTTCTTAATCCTTGTTTATTCCCAGTGTGTACATGTGGTGTGTACATTTGATGTGGCGTGTATAACACTTGTACACACCACATCAAAACTGAACTGAACTGTCTGGGACAAAACCTGGAACTAAACTAATCCTGTACTAGAAAAGGGCAAAAACCAGGAGCAGAACACAACCAAACACAAGTATATCTAGATTCAACTGGGCTTATAGTCGTGACCCTAACCCTTAGTCCTGGTTTGGTGTTGTTTTACACTTGTTTGCTCTGATTTAGTCCTTTAGAGCCACACTTTAGCCCCTCTGTCCATAACATTATGCTACAGTCAGCCCCACACCTGGTCTGATTTGGAGGATCACTTCTGTGCTGAGCCCTGAGCACTGACCCCCTCTCTCTCTCTGTCCATCTCTCTTTCTCTCTCCCTTTCTTTCTCTTTCACACATGTTGCAAACACTTAGAGCTCTATAAAACAGATCCCTGTCCACTATTCAGGTGTGTGATTTCTTTTGGACAGCACTTGTGTATGTATAACACTGTCTGTACCAATACGTTGTAAAGACCATTTGGGTCCTTACAGTTTTCGCTCAGCCGGGGTGAAACTTATTTGTTCAACTATTATGGTTCATGGTCCTTTGTATGTATGTACTGTTGTGATGTAGTGTGGGGTAGGCTGTGGGTTGCGCCCTCTCCAGGGTCACTGGGGATTAAAGGGGAGAAGAGATGCGCGCGCGGGGCGCAGGTAGTGTGACGTCACACGCCACTGGGACACATGCCAGGAGCTGCCATATCCGTGGAGCTAACACCGTGGAGCTATTGCCGTGGATATTATTCGTTTGTTGGATTATCGCGTGGCCACGGAGGTGTTGGATTGTATTTTTTCTCTGCGGGAGCTGCTGGGCTGTGAGAAAAGAACTGCGTGGACAGAGACCGGGGGAGCGCCGGTGCCGTGAGTAGCGCTGCGCTCATTCATTTTTACGCTCGCGGCGCGGCGTACGAACAAAACTTTTGGAACTTTCGGGACAAGTTAAAGGGGGTCTGTGTCTGTGGTGAAGGTGGTGGGCAACTGTGAAAAGGTATTTTTTTTGTTTTTGTCAGTAGTTTCTATTTTACGTTCGTATTTTTGGGGTGTGTTGGGTGGCGCTCGAGCGCGGGGTATTTTTGGTTATTGTGATTGGGTTTTCGACTGTGCCTGGCATTGCTAATAAAGCCAGTGACAATTTGCCGATATCTCTGGTTATGGTTTTCATTATTTCACCCCCGCTGATCAGAAAGGAATCCGCCCGTGACCTGAATATTTGCGTTGTAGCTTTTCAGCTGTGAGGGCAGGTGAACTGTTACAGAGTGGTGGCCCGTACGGGGAACGTGGATTAGATTCATATTTATATCAGCGGACTTTCTAAGCTACTCGTTGTTATTAGCGGGGTTTAGACGTACGTTTTGCGCCATAGCGGTGACCTACATTGTGTGTAGTCATACTCTGTTCAGACTTAAACCAAGCCTCATTCACTGTAACTTTACGCACACGTTACGCACGCTCCCACACGCACGCACACTAAAGCACGCACCCGGTAAAGTACGAGCACAGCATTACAAATAGTTGCAGTACTACTACGTGCAGTTTAGTGTTAGTCATATACACTAAACTGTATTCACACTCAAAAGGAGCATGGAAGACCCCAGTCAAAGTTTACTGCGTGAGGATGATGGAGAGGGAAGTTTGGAAGACCTCACACCAAGTCATGACCCCTACCGCCATGTCACTTCCAGACAAAACTTAAGCATTGTATCGGAGCTCACAAGTCAACTGGAGTCAATGTATCTCACTGAGCCTGATCGGGACGCTGCTAATGCCGAGGAGGGGAATGATGAAGATGTAGAAATGGTGATGGAGCAGCTGGACTCTTTAAAGCAGAGGGTCGGAGGACTCGAAGTCCAACTTAAAGAAGCTGTGGACAGTACTCTCTGCAGGGAGGATGGACTAAGAACAGCAATGGACAGGATGGCTGGGCAGCTGAAAGAATATGTGGATGCTAAGCTGCAGCATTTCGACGAAGTCGTTACAGCCTGCCTCCAGCGCCGAGATCAGAGATGGGCAGAAAAACTGAGAAGGTCTCAGTCAAGAACCCGATTGGCCTGGAGACCTGCTGGTTTTTCTACACCTGCAGCTGCTATACCATCTACTCAACAATCAACCGGAGATGTCACCTTCCCTACTGTCCCTGCTGCCACTGCCCGACCGCCCATTAGAATGGAGTTTCCTCAGTTCGGAGAGTCGAGGAGCTCCTCTGATGTCACAGACTTTATTGAACAGTGCGAAAACTTCCTAGCACTCAGACCGCTGAATGACGCAGAGCTGTTGGGGACACTCAATGCAGTTTTAAAGGGTCCTGCACGCAGTTGGTGGTTGGCAGCCCGTAGCAAAATCAACAACTGGGCACAGTTCAAAAAGTCATTCCTTGAAGCTTTCCTGCCCATGGACTATCAATCAGAGATTGAGGAACAGCTCAGAATCAATGTCCAGGCCCCGAATCAGTGTTTGAGAGACTTTGCATATGACCATCGTGCACTCTGTCTAAAGTGGAGACCGGACATGAAGGAGGGAGAGATTGTGCACCGCATCCTCAGCGCCTGTAATCCTAGGCTGGCCAGTGGGCTCCGCGGCACTGTGACCACAGTGAAGCAGCTGGTGAAGGTGGGCTCTCTCATTGAGAAGGACTGGAGCAACACCAAGGAATACTGGAGCCGGGTCCAGCAGTCCCACCCTCCAAAAAGGGCTGGCAAGAACACAGAGCATCGTCCAAGCCGGAGCTCTGCTGACCTAGCCTCTGCTATGGGGGAGCCGTCCCTCCTCGTGGTCCCCATCCGTCTCCGTGGGTCCAAGGGGGACGCTGTCCTCGACTCCGGTTGCACCTACTCTCTCATGAGCCTCTCGCTGTGGAAAGCAGTCAAAAAAGAAGGAGAAATGCTGGTGCCAAGTGAAATTCCAAAGTTTGTCATGGCCAACGGGCAGGAAAACAAACCACTCGGAAAGGCCACTCTGCTCCTTAACCTGCACGACTTCCAGGGCACACTCGGAGTACATGTACTGGCCGACGACAACCTGTGCATGCCCCTGCTCCTCGGGCTCGACTTCATGACTATGTCCCAGATGATCCTAAAGCCACACCTCAGAAAGTACACCATGCTTGGTGGGAAGGAGTATACATTTCTCCCCAAGGCACGAGTGATGCTTCAGTGGAGTCACAAGGCACCAACGGTTAATTTCTATGTGGCCGAGACAACCCGACCTGTCATTCCCCTCCTCGAAGCTCAGCCTGAAGTGGTGCGGCCGCTGCTGCAGAAGTGGCCCACTGTTTGGACTGAGACCACCGGTGCCACTCAAGTGATCAAGCACAAAATCATAACAACTGATGAGGTGCCGGTGCGAAGGAGAGCCTACCGAGTGTCGATACAAAAACAAGCGGTCATCGAGGAACAGGTTCAAAAAATGCTGGAGAATAATGTCATTGAGCCCTCCACTTCGCCATGGTCCTCACCAGTCGTCCTCACTCCAAGAAAGGATGGAACACCACGGTTCTGTGTGGACTACAGGGGCTTGAATGCAAAAACTCAGCACGATGCCTATCCCATGCCCCTAATACATGAGATCCTGGAGTCTCTGGAAGGCGCTCAGTATTTCAGCTCCCTGGATCTTAAGAGCGGATACTGGCAGGTGGCCATGGACGAAGAGAGCAAACTCAAGACTGCTATGACCACCCATTTAGGCCTCTTTCAGTTCAAAGTTATGCCTTTCGGTCTGCGCAATGCTGGGGCTACATTTCAACGACTGATGGAGCTTGTTTTGGGAGAGCTGAGGGGAAGGATCTGTTTCGTGTACATTGACGACATTATCGTCTTCTCAAAAACACAGGAACAGCACCTCAGTGACCTCGAGGCTGTGTTTGCCAAACTCCACCAAGCGAATCTAACACTCAATGTAAAAAAGTGCCATCTGTTTCAACGTCAACTCACCTTTCTTGGTCACCTGGTTTCGGGCAAAGGGGTGGAAGTGGACCCTGCAAAAGTCTCAGCCATAGCAGAATTTCCTCCACCCACAGACCTAAAAAGCCTCCAACGATTCTTGGGCATGGTCGGCTGGTATCACAAGTTCATTCCAAGGTTTGCTGACATTGCTGCACCCCTAAACAGCCTAAAAAAGCAGGATGTCCCGTGGGAATGGTCCTCCAAATGCCAAATCGCCTTCGACAAACTTAAAGCTCTGATTCAGTCACCACCAGTCCTGGCCCAGCCACAAACACAGCACAGTTTCCAAGTTCACTGTGACGCCAGCGATGTGGGCCTGGGAGCTGTCCTCATGCAGACTGTTGGCGGTGAAGAGCGCCCCATTGCCTTTGCCTCCAGAGCTCTCCATGGTGCTGAGGTTCGTTACTCCACAGCCGAAAAAGAATGTCTGGCTGTCGTGTGGGCTGTCGAAAAGTGGAAGCATTTCCTTGAAGGCACCACCTTTGACGTTTACACAGATCACAGTGCTCTGGCCTGGGCATTCAACTGTCCCAAAACATCATCACGGCTCACACGCTGGACTCTGCGGCTCCAAGCTTTCACCTTCCGGGTCCACTACAAAAAGGGCTGTTGTAACGTTGTACCTGATGCTCTCTCTCGTGCACCTCAGCCACCCGTTGGTGATATGTGTCTTGCTGTTCCAAAAACATACTGGTCTGATATTCCAAACTCAATCCAAGAGATCGCAGACGCCCAAAAGTTGGATCCCACCTGTCAAGAGCTTGGACCATCTATCAGCCATCCCGGGCCTGGCCGCATCCACTACCAACTCCAGCAGGACGTGTGGTACAGAGGAGTTCCATCTAAGCACGGGGGCTACAACTACCAACTAGTGGTCCCTGCTGCGCTAGTGCCACAGTTCCTCATGTACTTCCACAACAGTCCTTTTGGAGGACATCTGGGCAGGATGAAGACATTGTTAAAAATCCTTCAGGTGGCATGGTGGCCGACAATCCGCAAAGATGTTTGGGGTCATGTCCGCACCTGCAGCACGTGCCAGCAGTACAAAAGTTCCAATGAAAAGCCGGCAGGTCTCCTCCAGACCTCCAGGGTCAAAACCCCCGGAGAGATGATTGGAGTAGATTTTATGGGCCCTTTTCCACTAAGCAGAGACCGGAACTCAGTGCTGATGGTGGTGGTGGACTATTTTAGCCGATGGGTCGAACTGTTCGCTCTGAAGGATGCAAAAACCCCAAAAGTCTGCAAAATTTTGAAAAATGAGATTTTCACTCGCTGGGGGGTTCCCAAGTACATGGTGTCTGATCGGGGACCCCAGTTTACAAGTCAGCTGTTGTCCCAAATGTGTGAGGCCTGGGGCGTGACTCAAAAACTCACCACAGCCTATCACCCCCAAACCAACATGACAGAGAGAGTCAATCGTACCCTGAAGACCATGATTGCCTCCTATGTGGGGAACCACCATCAGGATTGGGACAAGTGGCTGCCTGAGTTCCGGTTGGCCCTCAACACTGCTGTGCACGAGACCACTGGCGTGACTCCTGCCATGCTGGCTCTTGGGAGAGAGTTGCAAGGGCCCCTTGAAAGACTTGTGCACAAAGCTCCAGCTCCCCACACATCAGCATACCAAACCCTTCAGACACACACTCGGCTAAGAGAGGAAGTTGAGAAACATGTTGGTGCGTCCAAAGCTAGACAAGCCAGATACTACAACGCACGGCGCAGGGATGTACACTTTGTAGTCGGTAGTCTGGTCTGGATTAGGTCGCACCCGCTGTCCAAAGCTTCCGCCAAGTTCTCTGCCAAACTTGCGCCCAGATGGGTAGGGCCTGCTAAGGTAGAGAAGAAGTTAGGGCCTGTAAATTACCAAGTGCGCTGGTTAACAGATAAGTTGAAGGTGGACACCGTAAATGTGGTAGACATGAAACCCTATTTCGGATCCGATAAGCCGTCGACTGGGGGGGGGGGAATGTAAAGACCATTTGGGTCCTTACAGTTTTCGCTCAGCCGGGGTGAAACTTATTTGTTCAACTATTATGGTTCATGGTCCTTTGTATGTATGTACTGTTGTGATGTAGTGTGGGGTAGGCTGTGGGTTGCGCCCTCTCCAGGGTCACTGGGGATTAAAGGGGAGAAGAGATGCGCGCGCGGGGCGCAGGTAGTGTGACGTCACACGCCACTGGGACACATGCCAGGAGCTGCCATATCCGTGGAGCTAACACCGTGGAGCTATTGCCGTGGATATTATTCGTTTGTTGGATTATCGCGTGGCCACGGAGGTGTTGGATTGTATTTTTTCTCTGCGGGAGCTGCTGGGCTGTGAGAAAAGAACTGCGTGGACAGAGACCGGGGGAGCGCCGGTGCCGTGAGTAGCGCTGCGCTCATTCATTTTTACGCTCGCGGCGCGGCGTACGAACAAAACTTTTGGAACTTTCGGGACAAGTTAAAGGGGGTCTGTGTCTGTGGTGAAGGTGGTGGGCAACTGTGAAAAGGTATTTTTTTTGTTTTTGTCAGTAGTTTCTATTTTACGTTCGTATTTTTGGGGTGTGTTGGGTGGCGCTCGAGCGCGGGGTATTTTTGGTTATTGTGATTGGGTTTTCGACTGTGCCTGGCATTGCTAATAAAGCCAGTGACAATTTGCCGATATCTCTGGTTATGGTTTTCATTATTTCACCCCCGCTGATCAGAAAGGAATCCGCCCGTGACCTGAATATTTGCGTTGTAGCTTTTCAGCTGTGAGGGCAGGTGAACTGTTACAACGTTACTTCTAATAACTCTATAGTCTATAACTCTGACCTGGTTTTTATGATCTTGGCAGTGTCGCAAGAGATCAGATCAGACAGTTTTCCACGCTGCAAACTTATCACATCTTTTTATCATTCAATTACATCAAAGTACATTGTGTAAAATTTTATGAGAGATTGTTTAGCAAAATGGAACAAATCTGTCATGGGTAAAATAATGCTGAGCCAGCAGAAAATATCCTGAATTGTAAATAGTTTCCCATGAGTCTTTTTTATGTGTGTCACCCGTCCTTACAGTTGCTCTGTAATATTCTTGCCTTTGTAGTCTTTGGCACGTTCTCTTTTGCTATCTTCATTTAAAGGTGCACTATGTAACTTTTCTGGTGCAGGAGTCTGTTGTCTGTCTATATGCATATGTTTTTGCTTGGTCTGGAATGTACTTATTTCAGAATATATTTATTTCATTGTGTTTATAATCCTCAGAAAGAACAAGCAGTATTACAGTGGAGTGGAGTCGCTTCACCAAAACATCAAAACAGCATCTCCATGACAACTATCAGGTGTCAAAACCTCCACCAGAACATTTACATAGTACCTCTTTGAAGGTCCTACATTACACAAAATGGACTCGTGTGAGCTTTAAGCCATGTTAGAATGTTGTTACCTCCTCAAAAACATGGAGTTGTCTATTGTAAACCTTGTGATGTCATGAAGCGGTAGTTTTTAAGTTAGAGCTGCCTTTTTACCATTAGTTCAGTAGAGATTGGCAATTCCAAGGCTGAAATCATCCAAATGATTCTAGTGAAGGTGTATGGAGTTTAAAAACACAGTGGAGCTGTGTTCCTGTATTATCACATGACATCACAAGGTGGAACAGTGTTTTCAGTTTAAGAGAAGAACACAACCTAAAAAAAAAGTGTGTTAAACATGTGTGAATGAAACAATACACAACTCAGGTGTGTTTGTGATGAAGAAACAACATTGTAACATCAGAAAATAGTGGGCTCTTTAAATCCTGTTCTTTGGTGTTTTTGCCTCGGGTTTTTTCCCCTGTACTTCTGGTAACATCTGGAAACAATGAGCCCACTCTGGATCCTCCTGTTGTTTTATCAGAGCGCACCAGGAGGAGAGCAAAACTGTAAAACAGTACCGGCATAACTCTCCATGTTAGTAAAAACGCCTAAGTGTCTGGAATATTTGTGTGTTTACTTTAGATTTGTACCTCATACCGTATTTCCTATATAAAACTCAGCTCTACATTATCCCTGTGTGTGTGCTTGTGTGTGGCAGGAGGAGCAGGAGACAAGTTACACCATACTTCGTGCCCGTGGCTGTAACGTTACACTGAATGGTCTTAAGCCTGGTACGGCCTATCTCCTGCAGATCAGAGCAAGAACTGCAGCGGGCTATGGAGCCAGCAGCGCCATCTTCCAGTTTGAGACCAGCCCTGACTGTAAGCACACCGTTATTATGTATGTTTAGACTTTAGATCCAATTTGAAAGCTGTATCAAAAGCTGCGAGTACTACTGTTACTATAATACATTTTCAATAGTGATATATTGCAGAAAATGTTAGAATGGTAATATTTAACTGCACTATATGATTTAACTGTCCAAATAACCCTAAATTATGTTAATTCCTAGCAAACCCTTTCACAGAACCTATTTTAACACCTGGGCTGCAATAAATAAATAGCATAATTATTATTTGATTATATGTTAATATTTTTTTGACTGCCTTTGACTTCTTTACATACTAGAAATATACACAAAATAAATATTTAGTCCAACTATTCTTTGCCTCTCATATATTGAATAGTACAGCAGACTTGTAGTTATTGTGTCAGGCCTAAGTGTAAGTTATAAAGACATTAACAGTGTTCTATCAAGCTGTGCTCTAACACTGAGACGTGCACCCCCTTGAGTATTTCTACAGTTCTGCCAAATTATACAATTATTCATCCTCTCTGGAGGGTTATTTTGTGTTAAAGTTTCACAAATAGACAACTAAAGAACATTTTAGCTTATGACTCATGATTATTAAAGATAATATAGTTTACATTATTAATCTAAAAACATTTATAACATATGGAAACTGGAGGTAGCTTTGTTGTTGATTTGTTATAATATTATCATGACAGTTACTAAATTATTAGTTTACATTTTTGATAAGGCTAATAAAATGTAGCATATTTTGACTAGATAATGTCAAAACAGAAATATGGATAATTTTGTGGTCACATGACACTGTGGCTTGTATCCGAAAACCTAGAGAGTTTCCTTTGGTCCAATGCTTTGAGCATGTGCAGTAGTGATGGGATGCGCATTTCAACAAGGAAATCATATAAACACCACAATGGAGCTAGTGGTCTGTCTGTGTAGTGACAGTATCACTCTCACATTATGTCACTGTGGCTAGTTTTACCACATATATCTTTGTACACAGACATGATGCTGGGATTCTCTGGGAGAACCTACAAAATAAAGTATCCCACGACCTGCCTGGCCGCAGTTTATTTTGAACACATATTACTGTATCCATTGCCCATGCTGTCACAGTATGAAGCTGTTTGACATAAATCATTAGTCATTTTCTCATCACCGTTCTGACATTTTGACTTTGAAAACATTTGATGACTGCATTTCTGCTTCATGAACCATACTTTCCTTTATCAATATTATTTTTCCCTTTGCCAGTGTCCATATTTAGCTA